>RJWH01001354.1:320958-395905 GCA_004363575.1 Solenodon paradoxus | reverse complement strand
ACACGACACAAAAGCTGCCTGTAAAGAAGTTGCCCTTTTACATATCTTTTTGTTATGATTGTCATTTATCTGAAGAATAATGGTAGATTCTACTCTACCCCACACGACTTCCCTTTCACTCTCTTCTTCAAAGTGGAGGATGAGGGAATCTGATTCATTTAGGTCAGGTAGTAACTCCAATTTAGACCTTACTGGCTCTGTAACTTTAGATATTTCAGTGACACCTGTTACAGGTTTGATGATTAATAAAATGGTGGCTGGCTCTTTCAACTATTATCATTATGGATGCTACATTTTCCAGGCCCCGCTTCTTCATCGTGGGAAGATTACATGAAATGATGTGTTATCTCCCTGACTTTCCCACAGCTACCTGGCAGGGCACCCATCCCAGGTACCACATGGTCCCTCAACTCCACAGACAGCTTGTTCTGAGATGTATCACAATCTCCTGCAAGCTTCCAATCAGAGCACCGAGCTAAGCAACTTGAAGGCAGGCATCTTCATCAGTTTGGATATATAAACTATATAAACCAAAGATGAGTGTCTTGAACAACATTTATTTCTCATACTTCTAGAGTCTCGAAAGCTGAAGCTCAAGGCACGAGCAGATCCGGTGTTTGGGGAGAGCCCATTTCTGGATCTGCAGATGGTGATCTTCTCATCGGAGGTTCACATGACAGACAGAAATAGTTCTGGTCCCCCATCTTTTTACAAGGACATTTGGCCCATTACGGAGGCTCCACTCTCATGATTTAATCTAAGGATAATTGCTTCCCAAAGAATCTCCCTACAACTACCATGAAGTTGTGGGGATTAGGGCTTCCATATATGAGGCTGGGGTACTCAACCATTCAGTATAGCAGCAGGGAAACTGGTACTTTCTGCAACCAAAATACGAATTAACAACTACTCAAAATGCTGATTAGACAGATGGATACATGTATGTATATATGGATGGATGGATGGATGGATGGAAGGATGCGTGAATGGTTGGAGGGATGGATGGATGGGTGGATGGGTGGATGGGTGGATGGATGGATGGATGGATTGGTGGATGGGTGGATGGGTGGATGGGTGGATGGGTGGGTGGATGGATGAGGGACCAGTGAAGTTTTGGGTACTTAATGAAATATGAATTTAAAAAACATTATTTATTTCCTTTTAATGTTGCTCTAGGACACCATCAGTGTGCTCATGCCTGAGCTTCTCAGATAGGGCTCAATTTCTAGTTTCCTATCTTAT
This sequence comes from Solenodon paradoxus, assembly GCA_004363575.1. Taxonomy (NCBI): domain Eukaryota; kingdom Metazoa; phylum Chordata; class Mammalia; order Eulipotyphla; family Solenodontidae; genus Solenodon; species Solenodon paradoxus. The sequence continues at coordinate 394,663 of RJWH01001354.1, read as the reverse complement.
CCATAGTAATCAGATCTGACATGTGTCTTATTCCTAGCTGAACATTAATGGCAGCTGGCTGTCAAGGTACAGAATTTTAAAAAAAGAAAAACAATTTCACACTAACATGGAATTGCTAATGCCCAACACAGACTCAGCTATTTCCCCATTTAGAGATTTTTTTTTTTGTATTTTAATCAGGGACAGGGTCTTAACCAAAGGATGAGTGTATAAAGGTGGCTTTAGGGACTCAGCATTTATAAGCTGGATCTTCTATAGTATCCAGCAGTCACGACTACCACCTAATCCCCTATCCCCAAGACATTTAAGTATAACGTTAGTTACAGACCAGAACACCCATCAGAAATCATATTTTCTTGATCAAGAAGAAACCGGTCAAGAAGCTATAGTTCATCCCTGCCAACTTGGAATACACAGCTAGGAGATGTACTGAATTGTTCCTGTCAAGTACGGGGTGAGCATAGTTGCTAATTCCTACAACCAAACCCCAGGTCCTCCCCTGAGCAGCCCAAAGACAGGGGTATCACCATGATCAGAGTATGGCCAGACTCCAAACCATGTCTGTGATCTACTAAACAGAAACAGACTATGGGACAGAGTTGTGGGATAAGAAAATGCCAGATTTTCTGGGAAAAGTTTAGATGTGGACTTCTCCTATACCAGTGTGTGAATAAAATGACTGCCTTGGGGTCCCTGCTGGAGTAGTGTTTTGATTCACAACCTCCAGCCTGGTGCATCCATATACAAACCAAGGAGCCCAGTTCACATTCCCAGGGTGGGAGAACTAATCAAGATAAACAACTGAATAAAAATAAACAAAAGGGCTTCCTTCTCTTTCTTCTTGTCTGCCTGCCTACTCCTTCATTACTGCCTGTACCTTTCCTTTAAAAAAACAAATCTGCCTTTGCTCTACCAGATTAGCCATAGACAGTCAGTCAGGTTGTTTTCAGCAATCCCTATAAGAAGATCTAGGATGCAAGAGCAAACCCATGCTAGCAAACATCTCAGCAAAGACCATGTAACATAGGCATCTTGTTGCTTCCGGTGATACTAAATAAAGAAAGGAAGTTTTTAAGTCTTCTAGTGTAGTTTTATTTTTATAGTCAATAAACTATTTTCCCAAGGTCACCAACTACTAGGGACAAAGCAACCTTGTGTTAATGCCTTTAAAAAATTGCATATGGCATTAAAAAAAAACTTTCAAAATTACATTTGATTACAATGAATTAATGTGGAAATCAGGAGAAGCCTTCACTTCCATTACATAATAAGGAAAATAAAGAACAGAGTAAGCACGTCGCACAGAATCCACTAGTGGAACCAATATAGGAATCTAGGTGTCCCAACTCCTACTCATTGCAATTTGTTTGCTTAGTTATTTGTTTGTTTCAGGGCGTGATTTCCACATAAAACATACTCTGTCGCCCTTTTGAAGGAAGTATAGTGAGTGCATCACATGAATCATGACTGTATCCTTCTCTGCCCCATGTCAGCTAGGCCATCTTGGGTATTTCAGGTGATGGCTCTGGGTTGTGGGGTGTATCTTAAATGGGGCAACAGAATGTGCTGTGTAGTCTCTAAGGCACATTGCAACTTTCTTTCAAGATCTGTCAGGAGCTGTGTTCCTACTTCTTGCCAGGCAATGCCCTGAGATTCATTTCTTCCTTTCCATTCTCAGTGGAGAGAAGGAAAGCTAGCCATCACCATCACAGTTCCAAGATCCTGATGCTGTTAGTCAGGATTTTTTCTATCTGATGCTCACCAGCATCTCGTCAAGAAAGCAGCATAAATACCATGGACCATACCTGATTAAAAAAAAATGGAATCTGGGATCTCAAGTGAGACAGATTTGGGATTATATTGAGTCCAAGGTTCACTAAAATCTGAGTAAGTAGCCTAATAGTAGTGTTAATATTCAGAAATGGAGACCTGGAGAGACAGACTGCTCCTGACAGGTGGCCAGGACTCAGCCTGGGACAACAGGACTAGAGAACAGAGAGTGCTAATGAAGGAGGAAGCGAACAGGAAAAGGAGGGAACATATTCAATTATAATTATTCTTAGATTATATTTTAATTTAGTATTCTAAATTTTACATTGTATTTTTGTAATCCACATAGAAGAAAAACTGCCTCATTTTTATGGTCTCTTGGGATACATCACACATCACAGATTTTTCAAAAGGGAAAGTATTTTCTGTCTCTCAGACACAGATGCGAGTTCTTTAAATGGAGAAAATGAGGGTAACTTTGCCGCTGAGGGACCTTGCCCAAGGCTCTCATACTTTCCTGGTCTCCTCCCTTTAAAGCGACAGCTTATGCCCCAGCTTTGCAGAATGGAACATGGGTGGGAAGGAAGGGGTCAGAGGCTAGGGTCCAGGCAGGGGGAGATAAGTCACCTGTCCCTCCTCCCAGTCCTGATTTCCCATCCTTGCTCTCTCTGCCTTCACACCCACCTACCCCATGTGTTCCCTCTCCTTCCCACCACTCCCAATGCTTGTTTTTCATAAGGGCCCTGACAGAGGCGGCAGAGATAATTGCTGCGGGTATTGGTTCTTCCCAAAAGGCGGGCAGCAGGGAAGCCAGCTGCTGAGTCCTGACCTGACTCTCCTAACTGGAGCATGAGTCCCGGGCCCTGCTCATTGCAGAATGTTTGACCTTTTCCCAATGTCTCCTTTCTGGTTGCCTCTGTCCTTTCTAAAAGCTTCATATTGATGTTTGGCCCTAACAGAGAAACACAAACAAGAGATAGATAAAGGTTAACAATACCCAATCAATGCTGCAGAGAGAGGCAGCACAGGGAGGAGAGTATTGAAAGGCCAAATGTAAGGAGAACTTTATTGACAATTTAATTGCATTCTTTCTTCCCCCTTATATGTTGAACTAATGACAGAGCTGCCTGATATTCTTTCATTTTTGCAAAAGTGAACTTTTTTTTTGTCAATGAGAAGAAAAACTGACATGCAACTAGATAGAGTCTATCTAGTTTTATATCTAGTTTTTTTAAAAAAATAAACCAATTTTCACACATACACATAGGTTGCCTATTTCAAACATACTCTCAGTTACTCCTCTAGCTCCTGAAATGTGCTCCATCTTGCATCTCTTCCTCTCCTTCAGCTAAACTTGATGTACCAGAGGAAGCCCGACTCCCCACAGGGCCCTCTGTGAAGTACTTCCTGGGGCCCCAACCTACAGATGGCCCCTTCCCACGCACAGTTGCCTGCCACAGCTCCCTTGGTGCCTGTGCTCTTTCCCACCAAAACTCATAATGGGCGTGGAGATGGTGTGATTAAATAGTGCATGAATGTGGAGAGTAAGGCTCAAAAATGATTGCATCCATCTCCTGGGGCCTACAGCAAGTCACAGGACTTAGAGTTAGAAAGAGGTTTTAAATCTTAATTCTACTATGTTTTCCTGCTGTTCAATTTACTTCAACTTCATATACAAACAGCACGAGGCAAACCAGTTAGTAGCCCATACCTTAGTCTACCAAAAAAAAAAAAAAATGGACGAAAGGAAGAAAAAGGGAAGGGAAGGGAAAGGGTAGGAGAAGGGAAATGAAAGGGGAAGGGGAAGGGAAAGGGAAGGGAAGATTAGGTTACCATGGCAGTAAATGCCTGTCTAGAAACCTCATCTCCCATGATACATGGACAGTATACGGGCTGCACTGGGGCAGAGATCCTGAAAACCAGTGATGAGCCTCCTATGAAGGAGGACCAAGTGTCTCTAACTGATTCCAATGTAACTTTCTCTTTATCATCATTTCTTGTGCCCACCCCCTTATTTTCCATATCTCTGCCTCTATTACCCAGTTAATCACATTCCAAGTGTAAAAAATAAATATTCTCTTCTTTAAAAGAATCTGGTAGGTTACAATCCTAGAATGGAAGAAGACAAAAGGAGTGTGACTTCCCAAGAACAACAAAAGCTATGCCTAAATAAATCCTTCTTTACTGTATTTTTATAACTGGGATTCCCAAAATTTAAATTATTAAAACACAAATGTTGTGAAATAATTAGTACTATTTGGACAGAAGATCTGTGCTTTTTCTACCTCACTCTCTGTGAAGCTCGACCATCTCCATGTGGCTTGCAAATACCTTAATGCCTGTCTAGAAATCTCATGTTCCATGATACATGGATGGAACAAAGGCTGTGTTGGGGCAGAGATCTGCCAAACCAAAAATACATGTTTTTTTTCTGAAAGGAGGGAAAGAAAGGTCTCTGCTCTCTTCAGCATAGGGAAGGAGGGCAGAGGGAGCCAACACGTGGAAAACAGTCCATTTCTGACTTTACCTCCATTTATATGCTGTGGACAGAGAAACAGCAAAATACTGTTTCCTCAAAGAAAATTGCATCAATTTTTAATTATGCACTTAATCATCTTCTTCCAGAAGGGCAGGCTGTCTTTCGTGACATTTTTACACATTGAAGGCAGCGCTGTGTGCACCCAGGGCAGGGCGCTGGGTGTATTAGGTCTCACGGGGAATTTAAACTGACACGATAGGATAGCACCTTGTCTGGAAGCTCCAGACATTAAGGAGACAGCAAGCCTTGTCTCCAAGTGTTTTTCTTCCATCTATTCACTAAATTCATTTTCTAATACCACTTCTATGAGGTATCATACTCTAAATGTTAGTGACAAGAGATGAAAGAGTCGCTCCCTGAAAAAACTCAACGTAACTATTGAAGTGAGCACATCAATAAAGAAGCTAAAATTTACCCATCAGAGTATTATTAACAGGAATACAGAGCAGAACAAGATAGCCTTCAGATGGGGCAAGTTACCATGAAGGACTCTGACATTCCAGAAAAGGTTTTGAAGGTTCTGATCTGGATTTGAAGGGGCAGGTAGGAGTTAGAAAGCAGGCACTGCAGGGTTGTGTGCCTCTTCTTACAGCACGGCTGCTCCTAAAAGAAGAGTCATTTTCAGTGAGAGAGCAGAACCTGCAAGCTTCTGTAGATATTTTTAAAAGGTAACATGAAGTGCACCTTGGTGGACTAGTGGGTTAGTCCACTCCATGAGCACAGTCCACATACATCTGAAAATCCCTGGTTCAAGACCTGGTAGGTTGAGCAACCAAGATGAACAACAAATAAAAATAAAGTACTTCTTCCTCCTCTCTCTTCCTGCCTTTCAACTGGTCTTCATTCCTGAACCTGTCCTCTAAAATTATTAACATATACATCACATCTTAGCCCAGTGGCATTAAGGACACTCACATTGTTATGCTATGGTCACCACCCATCCTCTGAGCTCTGTTCACTTTGCAAAACTTAACCTCTACCCACTAAACAATAACTCCCTGATAACCCTTCCCCAAGTCCCTGGGAATCACCATTCTATTTGTCTTGGTGAATGTGATTACTACAAGTCCCTCAAATAAGTGAAATAGTATGCTATTGTCCTTTTATGACAGATATTTTCACTTAGCATTAAGCCCTCAAGGTTCATCAATGTCAGAATTTCCTTCCTTTTTAAGGCATAATAATATATAACATATAATAATCATAATCATAATCAATAGCACATTTTGGTTATCTATGCGTCTATCAATGAAACTTGTATTGCTTCCACGTTTGGCTCTTCTTGAAAAAAGTTCTGCTATAAGCAGATATACAAATATATCTTTGAGACTCTACATTCACTTATTTTGAATATATACCCAGAATCATATGGATCATATGCTTCTTTAAACAAAACAAAAATCAAAGAAACAAAAACCACACATGAGTAAGTCAGGATGTATCTAGGATATTTCTTTGTTCTGTGTGTGTGGGGAGTGGGGGGTAGTTCTTTGAACTCCAAGTCAGAAAACCTGGACTCTCACCAAATTTCCATCATTAACTTGACCCATAACTTGAGCAATTCACTTTACTTTCTTGGACCACAGTTTTCCCATTTGTTAAAAGAGAAAGTTGGACTAAACGTCACCTGAGTCCATTTTAGCATGAACATTCCATAGTTGTGCACTTGTGCTCATCGTGTTTCCTCTCAGACAGGTGAAGAAACGAAACTTGGTTAAGCCATCATGATCACATTGCAAGCCTATGCTTTATTTTAGAAGGGGTGGAATTCATTACAGTGACTACACACCAGGACAATGATGCTGAGCAGTCCAGCTAACAAGGCACATTTAAATGTGCAACATTTGAATCACACGACATGGCTAACTCTGGTGATAGGTTAGTAGTACTAAGTCCAAAAAGACTAGAATCAATGGCAGTTCAGTGATTAGGGTGCAGCTTCTGGAACAAGATCACCAAGATTTGAGTGTTAGACTTACACTTATGAGCAATGTGTGACCTCAGGCAAATTGCTGAACAATCTCAGTTTCCAGATTTTAAGAATAATACACGCTTTGTGGTATTGTTAAGTCAATAAAGCACCTAGAACATTGTCTGCCCCTTGCCCATGATCTTCTTGACCTTTTCAATATTTTTTTCTCCTTTCTCATTAGACTCCACTTATCTTTACCTGACAAACTGTAAGTGTGAGGCATTTGTGTTCTGGGACTCCCAGACTCTTTGCCCTTACCTTTATGTTGACCTCTATTTCTCATCCCCTGGTCCCTTGCTTCCCATCCTCATTTCTCCCATCATCATCCCCATTCATGTTATTTTTCTTTATTTTATTTCTCTTTGCCTCCTCATTTCTCTACTCATTCTTCTCATTTCTCCTGACATTTTCTGGTCTTTCTCTCATTTTCTTTATCTTACTTCTGGCTCCTACACTGAGATAAGCAACTCTTTGCAGGCAAAGCACTTAGGATTCTCAAAGAAAATGAGGTCACAGATAAGATCTTAGTTCCTATGAAAGTCCAGGATACTCATTGGGGATCCTTTGGGGTCTTGAGGAAAGAAGAGGAAAGCTTAATTTTAAATAGTTCTACCTGCTTCTTAAATCTGGTATCATTCAGTTTTACTTTTATCAATTTAGTTTCTTGAGGGAGAAGTTTCAAATGGTATTTTAGCTAAGGTTCACTATTTTTTCAAAAAAGAAGATTTTATTAAATAACTACCAGGCCATATTCAAATGTAATAACATTAGTTAAAAAATATGATTGAATAGCTATGCATAAACATGATTGTTTACAAGCTGTTATTTTAATTGATATGTAAAATAAAAGGTCCATCATTAAATTTGATTGTTCTGTCTCTTAAGTCTCTTTTAGTATCTTTTCATCTAAAATAGTCCCTCTTTACATTTTTTACCAGTTTTTTATATTGTGAAGCTAATGAATTAATTGTTCTGAAGGATGTTCCACATTCTGATTTTGGTTCATTATTTCCTCATAGTGTCATTTACTTGTCCTTCTATCCCGTGTTTCCTACATGAACTATAGACAGTAAATTATTCCTAAAGGTTTCATTAGATTCAGGTTAAGCAATTTTGGCAAGAGTGCTTCGCAGGTGGTGCTGCCTGGTTTAGATTGCATCACACCAGGAGACATGTAATGTCTGTCTCACTTTTAGTGATGCCGAGATTGATCAGTGTGTTTAGGTGTTGACAGCCATATCTTCAAGTGATTTGCCCACAGAGTCAAGAGTAAGTCATTTATTTTAAGCACCATGGACAGGGCCTGTCTAGCCTTCATGGGACTCCCAATAAATACTAAATAGCTGGGTGGGTGTATAAATACTTCCTGCCTGGAACTGACTCTTCTATTAGATGTTAGCTCTGATAGTGTCATTACTGAGTATGTACATTTTCCAGGGGCTCTTCTAGACACTATAAAAATCTTAATCTATTTATATGCACTATAGTCATCCACACTTTACACTTGAGAAATATTAAGTACAAAGAATTTAATTTGCCAAATTTACATTGCTGAGCAATGCAGGAGTAAAGGTCAAAGTCAGGTAATGTCTTCGGAACCCCACTCTTAACCACCGTCCCTCAAATTTTTGCATAGATCACATCAAATCTCACTTTTCCCAGGAACCGTCTACCCCTTATGACATAATGTAGCACCTGAATTGTAGAATGTTCTAGATTCTGTATTCTGAGTGCATGACCCACCTGAAAACATGAGATGCGGACTTGGGAGGGGAAATTGTATTCCAGGCTGTTACTTTCTAGTGACATTATCTATCTTGAGGCAACTTTATTTCTGCAGGACTAGTTTCCTGCCATAACAATGTTATCACCCTGAAGTTGTTGTGAAGGTCCAATGAGAAACATAAAAGAACTTGTTTACTCTAAAGCACCGTTCAATGTTTTTAATTCCTTTAACTCAATTATTCTGCCTGCCTGTCTGTCTGTCTGTCTCTCTCCCTCCCTCTCTCTCTCTCTCTCTCTCTCTCTCTCACACACACACACACACACACACACACACACACGCACGCAGCTGCTCCACAATTAGATTGTATATTCCTTAAAGTCAGGGGTCATCTTGAAATTTCCTTTTCTCTCCCACAGCTTTCACAATTTTTGAAATTTATATTGAGGACTTTTTCCAGGACATCAGTTGCTCAGAAGACTTACAGAATACTGAAATATTTAGGATCCCTGCCTTTATAAAAGACCAAATCTTTATTTCTCAGTGAACTCCTGGCCCAAAGATGACTCAGGAACCCAGCATGTGTCTGGTCCTGGAGAGCTGCCAAGTTTAGCACGCTGAGAGAATTATATAGGAGGCAAAAAATATCATTGATATGGAAGTCACACTGATTTAGAATCTGCTTTGTTACATCATTCAAACATGGTACATGGGCTTCTAAACTTGGGTAACATTACAAAGCTGGCAGGACTATGGTGTTAAAGCCTTTCACTTCTCCCCTTCAAATCTGCAAATAGAATTCCCGCTATCTCTGGATCTTCTTTGGGAAAGATTCATCTTATGATTTATGTGTGTTACTATTAAATGGAGGCTTATGTTTTATACAGGTGAGTATTTTAGTTGAAGTCATTGGATGGCTTTAATTTTACATTTTACGCATGCCTTTCATGTCAGAGTCATATATGAAAGGAATTTAGATAGGTAGACACTTCAGAGCTCATTCAACCAATCAGGAAGTAGATAATACCTATTTTAGTTATCTGTAAAGTCCATTCTTGATGCAAGTGTTGAATAATTCTGAATAATTTTTTTCATGTTAACTTTCAGGGACTGTCCCACAATTGAAATGCTTTTACTCTGAAATTTACTGCTGCATTGCAATTTGAAAAAAGCTTTTAAATGATATTGTTGAGTCTGCCACTTGCAAAATGACATACTTAATACTTTTCCCATTAGTTAATGTAATAAGTCTCTGCCAAGATCTACTCATCACAGTAGGTCATTTAAACTGTGAAAGTTATGAGTACCTATGAAGGACTAGGCAGAAAAGTGGGAATGAAAAATCTGAAAAACTTACTAATTAAGAAATTATTTAACATCTCACAACTCAATTATCTATGTGTATAACTGGAGTAAAAGTCAAATATCATTTTTTGACTAACTTAAAAGAAACATGGTAAGAAAATGCATAGTTTATGGACATTTCAACAAATATCAGTTTCTTTTCTGTCTATAGCAGACAATAGTTGGGATGAGTTTCATAATGTAAATGGAATGTATCCAAATCCTATGGGGAACAGAATCATTATGACAGATGTTTTAGTGTCAGTCTCTATTATGAGGTCAAATGAGACTTTTATATTATGTATTTTTAGAAAGTTATACTCAATTTTATTTTCTAGTGTCCAATAATCCCCCAATTGCAAATGTTTGGTTTCAAAGAAAAAAGTTTCCAGTTCAAATTCTCTATCATGCCAGAGAGTCTTATGTTTACTCAGGAAACTGAATGAATTTTGTTCTGTATTCTCTATCATTTCTTTCTCAGACATATCCATCCAACTTGGTAGGAAGTATGGGTATTACTCCTAAACATAAACACATGTCTTCCACAAGAATAGCCTCTGCAAATTATGTTACCTAGGTTTCAAAGAACACACACACATCAAGTTATTATTAAGGATTTTGTTTTTGGGTGGGATCATTAACTCAGACACCTAGGTTCTCAGTTTATAATTTGTAACACAACATAGTCACATAATATCTCTTAACATATTCATTCTTGTGTTTTGGGTTTTTTTAAATTTTTCTTCTGTTTTTCTTGTTACTTTTGAACAAACCCATTTTCACTGAATATGTAAGTACCCATGTATTTGCTTCACTGTTCAAACATAACCAGACACATTCCACATTTTCTCCTGTTCCGCACACAAGCAAATGACTGAAGCACATGAGCATCCATGCATCAAAAAAGAGGCTTCCCCCAGACATCACAGGGATTCTCAGTCAAAGCTGCATTGGCAGGAGAGATTCTAGCCTGTTCTGTCACGCACATGGATTTTTTTTTTTCCTAAAAAAAACCAAGGTAAGCAAATAGAGTGAATATGTGGGTTCCCAGCTAATGAAAATATTAACTGAAGCCAACCTTGTTTACAGAGAGATGGAAGCATCTGCAAAATACCATTTTGAAGCGTTTTGTTGGGCTGACCTGAATTCACACTTAATTGCGTACACTGAAAGATCAGTTTCTGAAATAGGGTAGTAGTTTATCTCTCTCTTCAATTCCATTGTTTAGTTAGCACTTTTTCTGTATTGCCTTGTGTATTTTGCTATCCTTTTTGTGACTCTAAAACTTGCTATCTGCACACAAGGTTTGGTATCAAATAATTAAAAATGTAAGTTACTACATGTTCTATTCGATTTACTATTTGATTAGTTATTGGTTTACAAATACATATGCATTCCAGGATAAAAAGTATCTTCTTTTGTCATTGTATATTGCCTGTATCCACCTAACACCCAGTCAATTAAAACTTGAGTATCATCCTCTTACCTTCCTTCTCCAAAAAAAGCAATAAAGCACAGAATGACACCAAGTGCTATTCATTTGCTTAGTGCATTTTGGCTTTACTTCTGTGTAGGACCCTGCATAGAAGTAGCACTGATACAATGGTATTTACTCTATATCCTCAAGCCATAGTGTTCTCATCTATATAATAGAAATAAGCCTTTTGAACCCTCAGGGTGAGAATGAAGATGTAGGGAGAGCTATTTTGTAAGCCACAAATCACTATATAAATGATGGATTGATATTGTCAATCCAATTGATGTTATTTTCCAGCTTTTTTTAACTTCTATTTTGACAAAATCATTTTAAGGCCAACATCCTAGACGTTGTAAATCCAGCTAGAGACCACCATAATCTTATCCTACAGTATTCATGACCAAAACACTAAAATAAATAAATTAATTAATTAAAAACCCATGTATTTCCTACCTAACATATTTCTGGTTGTAGGCAAAGTAATGATTTCCAAATAATTTAAGCAAATAAACAGATCCACGTACTTATATGCTAAGTGACTATCTCATAAAGCTCAAGGTCAAGGAATGCTGTAAAGCTTAGTAAAGACTAAACTCAGGAATGGGAAACATTTCAGAAGCCAATTCTACGGTCTCACAGTCACTCTTACCTCCTTGTTCTTACTTCAGTCCTCATGTCTGTTTTACTATCCTCTCTTCTTTTCTGTGCCTATGGTAGAGGATAATGTCCCCCAATGTCCCCCAATGATATAGCTCTGCCTATATAATTTTGAGGAAGACACAATTCAAAATTCCTAGGGGAGATGTTCTAATTGTTTTATGGCCCATATATACCAATGGGTCCAGTTGATCCCATTGGCGGATGGACTGGGCCATTGGTAGACGGATATGGTAGCATGGTTATTCAAAGAAGATGGCTTCTGTAAGCTGCATAGATACCTAAAAAGTTGCCTTATACAATCTATTCTCTTCTGTTGTATTATCTGATTGTTTTACCTTTCAGGAAGATTTTAAGTCTGTACAGCATCAAGTATTGTGTATCATGTATGACATGACACGTCTATCAGGTATGCTTTCTTAAGCATAACTTACAACCATCACAATGCACACCATCACTTGAGAAATATGTGATTGTTTAATAAAACCCAACATCATGAAAAAGATGCACTAACAGGACTACATAGGGGAAAATCAGAAAATGTGTTAAGTGTGCATTAAATATTTTATATATTTATATATAATCTATATAGACATATGTTCACATGTTTATATTACATACATTTTAAACTTTAAGCGAAGATATGAATGCAAATTAACCATAAATTTTACACAGTTGCTTGTGTTGGAGACAGGCAGAAAGTTTGCTATGAATGTCCTTGGGACCAGAGAAACAGGGTGAGAGAAACTCCAGTTGATGACTCGCAATCTTTCCTATGAACTATGTTTGGGATTTCTCAACTAATATGATTCATCATGAAAAATCCATATATGGAGAGAATTGACGATGACTAGAAGCCTCCTTAGTCACATTCAAAATTGCTTCTGCCTAGAAAAATGAGGAATCCTAAAGTAATGCAAAAGGAAATGAAGAATTTGGAGAGAGAACTGTCCTTTCTTCGATCGCCCTTCCAAAAGGAAAGTGTGCACATTTTGCACATGTCATCCATTGTCATGGGTTTGGGAGTCTGTCCTGGTGGATTTATGGGACTTTAAATATTTACCACCATAATACCTTAAAACACCTTAAAGATGCATGATTATTTTTTAACCACCATTAAAGTTTAAAAAATGGAATAAAATCTTTGCTCTATGATCAACCCGGTTATTTCTCAGAGAAAAAGAAATGGAAGAACAAATCATGACAGCAACTTAGAGTTAGTGGGGGACACTATTTCACAGAATTATTTCTTTGAGGGGACATCTGTATTTGTATGCTTCCCACACAATAACAGTTTGAAGAAGAAAGTCATACTCTAGGGTTTCTAGAAAACAGACTTGTAGGATATTTAAATATCAGAAATAGGAAAGTGACCTGCAAACTAAATCATATTGCCAGTTAGTTGAACTTGGATAGGAATCAATTTGTACAACAGGCCTATTCAATGCTTTTAAAAATTGGAATCAATTGTCGACAATTTTAAAATCAGCATTTCCTCTTAGATCTGGGGGTTGACTTCAAAAATTCAAATCCTATGAAACAGTTTGCTAAGTTGAAAAGAGACTGCTCCCTTGAGTGTTCCTATGTTCTCTGTTTATCATCATACTGAGCTGCTGTTACCAGCTGACACTGAGATTATGTGCCAGTGGTCATTTAAGACACAAGAGTGCTGACTCTTGTCCAGGATTCTATTCAAAGAAGGAAAACCAAAGAAGGACTGAGACAGCAAACATTTCAAGAGAAGTTGGAGACAACACATGTATTTGTGGAAATACAGAATACTTTTGCATTGTCTGCCTGTAGGCAATGAAGTAATATAACTTAAATCAGGACTATAAAATAAACCCAGCCCGATTCATCCACATTTTTCTACTAAACACCAGTAGGGAACAGCTATTTGACTCATGAATTTATTAGACCTTTTCTAGTTCTAATAATCTATTATTCTATTCTAAGTGTTTGCTTTACCATTTTGACAGATGTAGCAATATAATTTCCATGTGGACTTATAAAAATGAACTGTGGAAGAAAACAAAATAACTATTTTCTATAGAGGGAAGGACATAAAACTAGAAAAAGGAACCTAGGGCTCGTACTCAAATCTCTGAAGTCATAGCTCATGATGTTTCTACCACTGGTAGCCTCTCTCACATGTACTAGTCAATAGTGGAGCTGGAGCTATTACTGAATTCTTGGGGTTCCTGAGCCTTCTTTCACTTAAGAAAAAAGTACAATCTCCTGAACTTCACAGTAATCTCCTTTTTAATTTTCTCAATGACTTTACATTTTGCAATGATAGCATATAGTTTTTCTTTCTTCTACAAGCATTTATCAGCTCCCTTTCTTTTCTCTGAATTCTGTTTAGTTCCTACCAGAAATAAACCTGTTCTTAGCTTAATAGAGTAGAATTGGTTCTCAAGAAACATAGTAATTATTTCTGGAGCAAAACTGCCTACTATGTTTGACCATTAGTGTTTTATGATGTATTTTATATGAAAATTTCAGATTTCATACTTCCCAGGGAAAACTAGAGTTCCTCCTTTTTCAACCTGGAGAAATTCCTTGAGCAGAAACCACGAGGACCCGTGGTTCATCAATTTCATGAACAAGCAGAGGAGAAAACACTTTAGGAAGGCAGTATTTCAAGAAGTCTGGGGAAAACAATTCTGAAAATATGCATTCACAATCACACACAGGACAAAACTAAGACTGAGACTCACTTGAAGAGAAGAAAACACTGAAAGTTCAGCATGACAGGAACCAACCTCAACTTCCTACTGTAATGTTAAAGTGAAATAAAGTTTCATAAATCTGGATGAGAATGAGATCCACAAACAGCAACAACAAAGCATTTGTTTTAAAGAAATCCTCATGGATAGATTTGCTCAGGATAATCTAATCACAATTATTCATGTTTCTCAAAAACTAGTGCTAAGAATTGCATTAACAAATGCAAAATAGTCAGAATCACATCTGAAATCTTCTAGAAGTCTGCTTGTAATTGGGAGAGAACTGCAGGGTCAAGTGTGGCCTGGGACCTTGGGGTTTCCTAATAATAGAAACTAACAGTCTATTTCAGGAAGGGGAAATCAGTGGGAGATGTGGTTCCATTTGCAACTTAAATGGACAAATTCTGTTTCTTAAAATAAGTATACCATCTAAGTGAAGTGACTGATTGGATGTTTCAAAAGCTATGTGAAATAAAAAGAATGGCTGCAATTATTTGCAATATATTTAGTAACTAAAAACCCATGAGTCCAAAATAATAATGAAGGGGAAAAACTCATTTACCCCCTTTGGAGGTGACTCTTATGTCAGTTCCACTATCATAAAATTGGCAATTAAGGACATACTTTTTTTTTCAATAATCTTAGAAAGGGAAAAATAGTAATAAAAATCATTAGAATAAAATCGTGATGAGGAAATGAATATTAGGACAGTTTCTAAGCATCACTCCAAAGATATATTTGATTTACATATCTGCATAACAAATTACTACAAGCTTAATGACTTGAAATGACACACAAATCTCACCATTCTCACAAGGTTGCACAGTGTTCTTTCAGAAGTCACCTGCTGTCTTTTGCCAGGTGACCCTCTCATAGGCTATTTCATAAAGGTAGTATGTCTTCAAAGACAGAAAAGACTTTGGGGGAAAGGCAAATGGAGAGTGGCTGAAGTCGCTGTCCAATGGGTGTAGCATTTTAGTTTTGCAAAAGGAGTAAGTTCTGGAGATCTGCTGAATCAATGTGAACATTGTTCACCCTACTGAACTATATAATTAAAAATGGCTGCATTAATTTTATAATTTAAAAATTAAAAAGGAAGCAGATATCTTTTGTTTTGAAGATTAACATTGTGAAAGTAAACTAAGGCCAACCTTTACTAGATATCCTGGAATGGTTAGTTCTTGCAAATGTGATGTAATTCGTGACTCAGATCCTAAATATCTCAGTTTGGGGAAATACTAACTGAATGATCTTTTAGATGACTTTCAGTCAGTTGATTCAGTCAAATGGTTGATCCAATGAGATAGTATAGTTGGTTCAATCATAGTTGATTTGGTAATAAATCAATCATTAGTTGATTCGATCAATAGCTGACCAAGTAGATGATTGAATCTGATGATCCAATCAACATTCAGTTCTCCTGACCCTGAGTGCTGCAATGGGGTTAAGAGGTACAGTCCCCTCTCTCCTGCAACACACAGCAACATACTGATTCGGTCAGCAGTAGATCCAGGTAACTCAATCTGCTGATTTGATGATGAGAATTTCAACTGAAGTGAAATCTGTGCTCAGTTTTGATTCTGCTCTCTCAGGTCTTCCAACTCTGAGCATCTGCCCTGAAATGACCAGTTTTGGGGTCAGGCTTGCTCTTTTCAATCTCTCCCTCTGCTCTCTATGAAGTTCCACATTCATCTCCATGTGAAGAAATAGCCAAATTGTGATACAGTGAGATTCCTGATGACAGTTTCTCCAAACAGCAGTAAAACTGCTCCTTGAATAATTTTTCCATTGGAACCAGCTGTTCTGTTCAGAGCCATGTGCTCAGGTGTGTGGGTGGGGAAACGACCCACCGTAGGTGGTTAATAATGATGCTTTCTGATTCTTTTCTGACCATCAGTGATCATTAGCCTAAGTTCCATGGCATTCAGGTGTTTAACAGATACTCACTGGACACCTGTCTGGCACCATCTGAGACACCGGCGCTGAGACAGGCTGACATGATGGTGTTCCTGTAGAGATGCTGATTCCATGAGCAAGACCATTTTAATAAATAATCACCACAGTCCGTGTGATTATAATAGAGATCATCTCTGAACAAACAGAACACTAATATTAAAGTAAAAAATATATGAAAGAAATTTACAAAGATCTGATCAAGTTAATCTCATGTTTCATTTTATTCACAGTAGTGAAGTTGTAATATCTATAGATATAAAAGGAGTTAGCATTTATTAAGTTCTTATTATGTGCAAGTGGTTTCTTTTAAGCACTTGATATGCTTTATCATATTATATCTGCACAGAAACCACATTAGTCCTTTCTCATTCAACTAGCTACTCTCATTCAACTTCAGCTTCTTCATTTTTGAATTGTGGACAGAGTGCAATGGAGCCTTTATAGTTTTACAACTAGTGAGAGTACGTACTGAACTGATCTCTATGATTCCAGTGTCCAAGTTTACAATTCTGGCTTACTTAGACCTGAGAGAGCATGGTAGACTTGGTGTATTGAGAGCCAATAGGGATAGTCACTAGTTAGCTGACGTTATAATTGGCTGACCAAATAGATCCAAAGGGGATTTTTTTTTTTTTTTGAGGAATGACAAATAGGAGGAAGGTTTGTGAAAACAAGACTCAGGGCTCTGTCCTTGATCCTGTCTAAGTATTTTGGCAAATGACCTAGGTAAATATATGAAAGGGGATGGTTCATCCTATGTGAATGAAAAATGGTGAGAAAGGAGCTAAAATGTTGATTGAAAAAAATTAGCATTCACAAAAATTCCAACCAACAGACAGGCCACTTTGCCATCGGATAATGTGAAATGTAATGCAAATGAAAATTATTTTCTTCCCTTTGAGTTCCAAGTATCAGCTGCATAAATGCAGAACTAGGGATATGACACAAAACATTTTAATGTTGAAATTTTGGTAGCTAAGATGAGGCAAGAGTATAGGTGATCTGTAAAAGCCTTACTGACTTGTAGGCTTCACTCGAACACTTCTAAGGACATTTTTAAAAAAGGAGATAAGAGACTGCTGCTTTTTCTGAATTGGACATTTATGGAATGAGGTAATCCAAATGGTCAGACACCTTATGGTGAGTTATTAGAGACAAATCAAGTCATTAGAGGAAAGAAGCCAGGATGGTAAGAGCTTGGATATCATTTCATAGCAGGAGAAGTTAAGAATTAAATGAGATGCACCATGGTGGAGTAACAGTTAGGTTTGCTGCCTCTGGCAACATGCAGTCCACATACATTCCAAGGACCTGGGTTCATGTGCCGGGACCAGGGAGAACCACCAAGGTGTACAACAAAATAAAATAAAATGCTTCTTCCTCCTCTCTCTTCCTGCCTGCTTACCTACTCTCCTTCATTCCTGCCTGTACCTTTCCTCTAAAAAAGAAAGAAAAATTAAGTGAACACATAAAACTATATTGTTTCCTGTTGGGCAGATGACTCAGGGAGGTTGACAAGCTGTCTCTAGCATTGAGCCTCTCCTGGAAGAGGAGACAGGACAACCAGTTGAGTTCTGTGGTGGGAGGTTTTGATGACACCACGAGCATGGGAAGAGAAAACCACAAGAAAATAGTTTTTCAGTTCTCATCTTATAGAATTAAAAACAGGGTTGAAAAGTAGTGGCAACTGTAATCTGAGCTATGGATTTGTTAGAAAAGTCAGGAGAGAGGCAGAGCAGAGCAGGTGAAAGTTTTTAGAGAAAACTTCAAAAAGCAAATGAGAAGTCCTTTCTAATTGGTTTCCTAACAAAATGACTTGTAAGTAAACAATATTGCTCTTACAGGCTCTGTTAAAGGCTTTGCATCTTGCATACGGTCTCATTTCATATCTAGCAATTTTTTCTTTTTTTCGTTTCAAAAATGAGCAGACAGACTGGGGTAAAGGAGGCACCTCACCTGTACTATGCAGAACCATGGACAAATGCGCTGCATTCGTAGTCAGTGGCATCTGGGTTAAGCTCCAGAGGTCATACTAATGGCCCACCCTTGCTGCTCCTTATAATGTAGAAAAGCTGCAAACCAAGAGGCTGGGCTAGAACAGAAGGGGCCTGGGGGCTAGGGAAAGAGGTATTTGCCCACAGGAAGAAAGTGACAAGCTCTAGTCCAGGGTTGGCTGGAGACACAAGCGTCTGGATGGAGAGAAATGAGGGAGGAGTCGCAAATCAGGAGACTGTTCAGGTCTGGGACACTCCCTGGAATGCAATGGCTAGAACCAACTCCAGTTAATAGCATCCCTGGGCTTGGGTCTTTAACCAGGACATACATCACAGTCCTTAGACAAATGCATTCAGACAACCTCATATCCACATTCTTTCAGGGCAAAATCACTTGGCTTGAGTGGTATTTTCCCCTTCTTTTGCCTGTAAGGGTATCTGCACTCAGTTTTTAATGAAAAAACAAACAAACAAACAAACAAACAAAAACCAAAACAGTAAAGACTTCCAAGATGCATGCAAAATGCTGGGAACACAGGGCTGTCATGCCGACACTGTCATTTCTATTGATGTAGTGCCTCCCTGTTCAAGCCTTGCATATTTTCTCTCTTCTAGATTTCATATGTTCAGCCTGACAGACATTATCTTTCTCACCAGGTGCTGGGGGAAGAAAAGTCATCATGCATCCTAAGGTTAGATTCAGCTCTGAAGAAATTGAGGCTGGCAGGGTATGCTCAGCATCCTCAGCATCAAAGACCCAATCACCGAGAAAACTCCAGGCTAGACGTTGCTTCCCAAAGCCTTTATCCCCCCAGCTTGCTCCTTCTGCTGCTGACACCTTTAGAAGATAGATCTGGCTTTCAAAATTCTTCATCCAGAATGTAGCAAGGCCACTGCTGGAAGGGGCAGGGTCCTGTTGGTGGGAACAGTTGCCCAGCCTCCTCTGAGGTGATGGGTCTCTCCTCTCTCCTCAGCAACAACTGCCATGTGAGTTCATTTCTTGCTCCTCGGCATCTTGCTGTGCACTCTTTATTAAGAGGAATTTACTCTCCTATTTCCTGTAGTGATTGCAAATTCCCAAGATTACTGCAGTGCCTTATTTTATAGCAACAATTACACAGTACTCACTAATGTAGTAAAGGATTTGGAAATACATCCTCAGCGGAAACTTTGGATGTCTGATACCATCAACTGGCAGCTACATTAAATGTCTCATCAGAAACTTGGGTGGGAGATGCTTGGAGGTGGGGAGCCTGAAAGGAATCAGGAGAAGGCTCTTTAAATATCCCAGCCTGGTCTCAACACTCAGGAGCACCTAGAGAATGGGGGTCAGGAGGGTGGTGATGGCCACTGGTTTTTCTCTTGCAGAGAGCAGTTTCAAATTTGCAGGGGACTGAATTTTCCTCCAGCCTCTAATCACAAAGCCACATAACTCTCCTCACAAGAGTGGTTATTTTAAATGTTTAACATTTTCAAAGAAATTTGCTGCTGAGACTCTTTTAATCTTCAGAAGCAGTTGATAGAGGGGCTGACATTGTACTTTATGGTTTTCTAGCTAACGACTCCTCTGGGGCAGCACCTTGAAAAATCATCTCTCCACATAGGAGTCAGGAACCATGCCACAGGCCACCAAATACAACTCCTGATTTTTCTGCAGAGGGAAACTAACACTCAGAGAAGACAATTTAGTTCACTTGTTATCACACAGTGAGTAAATAAAGACATATTTTTCCTTATTATTTGCCTATATATCCCACATTCACTACAGAGAGAAGACAATATACAGATTCAGTCACAGGTTTCTTTTTCACTTCTTTTCAGTTTGAGATCTTCTTTAACTCAGTTTGCATTTACACAAGCCACATTTGGGGATTTATGAAATAATTTCAGGTGTACGCAACCTCTGTTTAATAGGAAATTAATCTATGCACTAGGAACACAAGATGTGCTAGTCTCATTCAGGACAACTGGGGGAAAAGGTCAATACCTCTTCAAGGTTTACCAGCAGCACTCCCCATGAACATGAGATGAGAAAGTTGAGCACAAAATGTTAACCCTTCACTGGCCTTTCCCAGGTAAGAGAACTGAGAGAAAGATGGCGGTTACTCCAGCAGACTCAAATCCCTACATCTGTCTCCCTGGCCTCACTTTGGCTATGAAATAGTGGTTTGTGAAAATAGCTATTAATAGGCAAATGAAAGTTTCAATTCCACTTTATTCTTTTGTAAACAAAAGAATATAATACTTTATGTGTCTCCCTATGAAAGTAGTGAAGAAGTTCAAGGCAGAGAGTAGGGAGGGTAAGTCAAAGAGTGTGTATCAGTGGACCTATTTTTCGTAAAAAAGGACAACTTCTGGAATGGAAGAAGACTTGCGAAACTTTTGAAATCTAGATCCTGATTTGAAAACTTACCCCTCAAATGTACTTGTTTATTCAACAAGGCTTCTAGTAACTACTAGGTTGCATAGTAGATGTCTCAAACGGGAAATACAGAGACCACATTTGAGAGTGGTACTGAATTCCCAAGTGAAGCATCATTATTGCAGAATGGACTGTCAAGAAATTTGAGAAGAAAAGTTTGGAGAATAAAAGAGAAATAATCATCTGCTGAGCCACTACTCCAACCAAAGCATTGAGCTGAATGTTTTGTTAACATTATACTATTTTTTATTTATGAAAGGAATTTAAACTCTGCATGCCCTTTGCTATGTAAAATATCAATCACATTAAATAATTTTCCTGTGGCTCACTCCTAGTAAGTGGGTTTGGGGGTGGAATCCAGCTGTATCTACTTCCAGATCCCAGCACTTAACATTATGCTGATGAATTTGCTCATTGGTGCAAGACAAAGATTGGACCTAATACAATTCCCAGAATATTACTTTTTATAAGGTCTCTCAGAACAGAGCCTAGTCTATATCTAGAAATTACTATGTTTATTGGGCAATGTCACATAGTGATCACCAGCCCGGGTCAGAAATTCATTTTCATGGTTTTTAACCCTACTTGAACAATTTGCCATTTGTGTGTTGTTAGCATGTTATTTCATCACTCTGAGTCTGTTTCCCCTTTATATGAGTCAGAGTCCTGTCTAGGAAAAGCACTGGGGAATTTGAGGAGAGTTTAATAAAGGGATTTTAACTTTTTGAATAAAAGCATGGAAGTTTCTGGAAACCACATGGGAAGATTTAGTTTCCCAGCAATGAACTGTGTAAAGCTCCACCTCCCTAAGGTTGACAAGGATAAGGATGAGCATGTTGAGTCCCACAGAGGAAGAGACGGTGGAAAGGGCTGCCTGGTAAAGATGTAGGCTTCAGTCAAGAGATGTATTCATCCAAATGGACCCACCAGGGGACCAGAGAATAAATACCCGAACTGGACTCCTTTCTTACCTCCAATTTCCTATTTCCCATTGGCATAACTGAAATAGAAGCAAGCAAGAAAAAAATATCATTCATGCTCATAGGTTGACCTTCCAAGTAGTCCATCAGGTTGGAGAATAATAGCAGAGTAAAAGCAAACACATGTCTGTTGAATAGGGATCACAATATCTACTTTTGAGAGTTGTGGCAAAGATAACATGAATGAAAACAGGATCGATATTGGTCACATGATCAGTTCAAGAGTAAATCCAGAACTGAAGTGCACTAAGGATAATCTACTCTGGCATCTTTATCTGCCAAATGAAGATGCTGATGTTGCCCTAAGTTAGATAAATAGAAAACTCATTCTCTCATTTAGTTGTTAAAGACTTCTATCTGTAACTTGTCTACCTAAGGGTGGGCACAGTCCCAGCTTCAAGTCCAAAATGGTGAGCAAAATGTGCTCTGCAACCTACTGAACTCACTTCTCCTAAGACTTCCAGTATGTTCTTTGTCAGAGTCTGCAAAACGTAGAGTGGATCATGATTCTCTGGCCTAGTTGGTGCACTCGCTGACCTCCATTTTTCTCTCTCATGGGTTTCTCTATGTAAGTAAGAGCCTACATGGTAACTCTCAATGAACCAATAAGCAAAAACAGGAAATCTTTATTTCAGTGCACAGTTTAATACCCCTGGTCCACACTGACCATGCCAGAGAAAGAAGCAGAAACAGGACATTTTAAAAAGAAGACTCCCCTTTCTTCCCAGAAATGTGACTGTTGTGTAAAGGCAATTTAAGTCTAGGGCCTTCATGTAACCGAAGCATTATACAATGACCAGTCACATGAGTTTGCCTAGGATTATCCTGGTTTTACCACAAAATGTCCCCTATCCTGCAGTGAGCTCACCCCTCTCCTACCCTGCCCAGCCCAGTCCAGGTCAAAATAAACAGAGCTGGTCACCCTTGATATTTGACAAGTTCAAACAAGAACCACCTGCCCCCCGCCACCCCCCGACACACCGTGCTCACTCAGGTTCTTGCCTGGTGCTTAATTGCTTCCTTTTGGAATTTTAACAGTCAAGTTTCTTAGCAATAATCTTCAATTGCCTACGGGAATTCTGATAAGCATATGTTAATAAATCAAAAAGTGGGCACAAGGATAGAAACAAAAATTAAGAAGCATCTTAAAAACAAAACAGACAGCAGATGCTACAACTAGTTATAATTCATAAAGCACCGAAATTTTGCAAGAGATGGCTCAAAGCACCAACTTATCTACTGAGCAAGGAATGGTGTGCTGGATAATAAGAAAGGGTGGGGAATACAGAGGACTTTAGACCCACCACTAACAGGGGCCAATGACATCAAGGACGAAACACAGTTACTCAAGGCATTACTTGTGGTGTTGTGTAAAGATTTTAGACTTCTGTGGCATGCAATAGATTCCTGGGGAATTAATGAGGGACGAATAAAGGACAGAGAAAAGTGTCTTAAATGCTACACAATCTTGAGAAGAATATCTTTAGTGTCATTATTTCCAGATGGTTTTGAATTGGAATATAAGTGGGCTTCCTTGGTCAGCCTACTGTCTCCTGGTCCCACCCAGAACCTTGTCAATCAGGCTGAATCATTGGGATGCACAAGGGAAAACTGTGCACTATCAGCCTGGAATCCCCAGCTTCAGGTCAGTGAAATACTAGCTATAGTTGTAATGGAGAAAAACCAGATATAATCTAGGATGATCCCAGCTGTTCTCCTTCCTTGAATTAGGCAGTTTGACCTGCGCAGTGATTATGTTTTTAATTTTACTATCTGAGAGAGAACTCTGCTATGCTGCATAATCCTTGGGATTTTTGTGGTGGAAAGTTAGGTGTAAAAGTAGAAGCATTGTTTATTTGAAGGGTGATTCAGCAGAAGAAAGAGTAAAATGGGGGAGTTTCCGAAGATATAATGGGAGCTTTATAATACTCTAGAAACATAAATTAGAAAATCAAATTAATTTTTTATTAATTTTGTTGCAGGGACATACATCAGACAAGAGCTTGATCTCCAAATATATAGAGAGTTCATTCATCTCAACAACAAAAAAGCAAACTATCCACTCAAAACATAGGCCGTGTAACTGAATAGACACCTTTCTAGAGAAGACACACATGGCCTACATACACATGAGCAAATATTCTACATCAATCACCATCAGAGAAATGCAAATAAAAACCATAATGAGCTAACTCCAGTGAGAATGACCTACGCAAAAAAGACTAGAACCACAAGTGCTGTGGGGGGTGTAGAGATACAGGAACACTCCCACACCATTGGTGGGAATGTAAATTAACTCATCATGTTTGGACAACAGTATGGAGCTTTCTGAAAAACAACAACAAAAAGGAACTACCATTTAATGACCCAGTACAGCAACCCCACTTTTAGGCATATACCTAAATAATACAAAAACAGTAATTAGAAAAAAACATACATTACATGGATAGATGATATAGATATCACAATTCACAACAGCTAAGACATGAAAACAACCTAAGCACCCATGAACAGTTAACTGGATAAAGAAACCGTTGTATATATATCTCCAATAGAATTCTATGCTGCTATTAAAACAATGAAATTTTGCAACAATCTCAATGGAACTGGAGTTGATTATATTAAGCCAGAAGAAAAAGAAAAATACAGGATAGTTTCATTTACATGTGGAATATAAAGAATTAAAACATATAGATAAATCACAACAAAATTCACAGAACACAAGACTGTGGCTGCCTGGGAGGTTGGGAGGTTGTGGGGCTGGAAGAAGGAACAAGGTGGGGTACAGGGCATTAGAACTCTGGTTCTGGGTGTGATGTGAAATGCACACAGACTGAAGTAAGAATTCCATATCCTAAAAAGCATATACCAATGTAAACAACATAATAAAACAGTTTAAAAAAATGGCGAAATTTTATTGCATGTACTGTGATCATTTTTTTTTTTAACCTGGCATCATGGTGTACCAAAGCACATTGAGTCATGAATCCTTAATATTATATTCTGTATAATACTATTTTATACTGCAGATAGAATATGGCAGGAAAACAGCTTTTCTGTTATTTCAGAATCAATGCATAGCAGTTCTTTTATCAGTAAACACGACTTGCCCTGACATATATCCAAATCTAACAGCATACAAGTCTGTTATATATTCTGTTGGCATTCTATCACCTAAAATTTTATATATAATTATTGCATTTTCAAGCAAGTCTACAGTATAAACTAGTCTGGATAATAAAATAGTCTCAGTAATGTAAAGTAAATTATGGTCATTTTGTTTAGTAAGAAGTATACAGAATCAAAACCCAGGAAATCCTTGTGACAGTCCCAGCTGAGGTAATTTGCTGAGTGAGTTTGCAGATCTTCATCCAACTGTTTCAGTTCTTAGCAACTGAGTTAGAAATGTAGTCGTACTCACAAGATTTGGGGTGTCACACTTGACCCAAGAAAATCTTGAGAAAAATCTTAAACTTTCATACAAATGAAATTTTTGGACGCGTGGCATAAATGATAACTTGCTAAAGAATTATGACGATAAAAGGTGTAATTATTATCAAATGGACTCTAATCTTCCTGTGATAACTCAGAAAGGACATTGACAAGGCCAGATGCCCTAACCGGAACAGGGCATCCTTTGTTCAAGGATGGTGCTTCTGCTTGGATTTGACTTTCATGGTGTCAAGCATTTTTAATTTGCTTCCATGTCCCTGGGGCTTACCCTATGCTGATTGGGAGATATTTCCACTTGCCTTTTCCAATGCGTCAGCCCAGACTGGTCCAATCTCATTGACCTTTAAGCACTTTTATCATAGCAAGCGCTGCACACACTCTCCAGCCAGGCACTCTCTGAGGTTCCTAATTTTACCGTTTTACCAGTAGCTTAATGTGCACCAGGACCTGAGAACACAGGCAGACAAGTCTGGCTGGTGGCAGGATGGAGAAGTCTCTTATGTACTGGCTCCTGGGCTTCAGGATTTATCTGTGCCTGGACATGAAGGTTGTGGCCAGCAGGATGCACTGGTGGCTGGTGAAAGCCTATGCTGGAATTAGGTATTCACTTCTTGAGTCTTGGGTTTTGTACCTAAAATATAAGGTAACTTCCTGGTATGGCTGTTTTTAGGACATCATGAGGTCACTGGTGTTTAGCAACGAGCAGGGTTCGGGAAGCACCAGGTATATATGTGTTACTAATCGTTATATATACAGGTGAGTAGACAGGAAGAGAGAGGACGAAGAAAGACTCTTATTTTTGTTTAGTTGTTCACAATGGCATTTCCCTCTGGACCTTGAACTTGAATCCAGGTGTGGCCTGCACTCCTTTGAAGGTGATCGACCTAACCACAATTCCACCAGGACATTCCTTTTTATTTTTTTTGTAAGGAAAGGTGCAGGCAGGAATGAAGGCAAGTAGGCAGGCAGGTAGGAAGAGAGAGGAGGAAGGAGTACTTCAATCATGTTGATTTAGTTGTTTATCGTGGTTGTTCTCCCTGGCCCAGGACGTGAACCTGATCCTTGGGATGCATGTGGGCTGCGCTTTGGCCAGAGGCAGCTGACCTAACCACTACTCCACCAGGGTGCACCAATGTATCATATTTCCTGATCTCTAGATTATGCCAGTTTCTACGACTTTATAACTGGCAAGCACCGAAATTCTTTCCTTCATGACTGACAACAGCCTGTGATTGTCCCTTCATTATTGCGATTATTTACTTACCTCTCAATGGATCTGTATCATCACCGCACAAGCAGAGAAACCTGTCACTTTGATCCCGTATTAAATCCTCAGCATAGCGCCTGGCACAACGTGGGTGCTCAGTGCAGATTTGTTCAATGAATAAACACCTGAGCTCCATGGAATTTATCAAAGAACAGTTTGGGGGCCATGTTTTACTGCTGTTTGGAGAGACTCTTACCAGGAACCTCACTCATCCCATTGTGGTGGGGGCGGGGAGATGGAGAGAGAAAGGGAGAGGTGGGGATGGGGGAAGGGGACGGGATGGGAGGGGGAATGAAAAGATCAAGACTGCCCCCAAAGCTGCTCAGATCAGGGTTGGTGCTCAGGTTGGAAGATCTGGAAGCGTTGATGCAAAAGAGAGCACAGAGCCTTCTGGGCAGGAGACATAGGGCCTAGGTACTTGGAGCCCTTAAGGGAGCAGGTGGAAGATGCGAACATGCGCAGGAGATGGGTCTCACTTGCAGGTGGAGCCAGCACCACCATAATGGGACAGCGAGTGCCTGAGTGACCTGGTTTGGAAGGAGAGGAGCGTTAACTCCCGACCCCACAGTTTCTTCCATCTGTGTGACCTTGAGCGAGTCACTTGGCTTCTGTTGACTTAGTTTTTAAAGCCACACAATACCGAAAACAACGTAAACCTCACAGTTTTAGGCATATAAAATGGTGTCATTTACCAAAGAATAATAGCATGTTGATATATTAAGTGCTGATTTTTGGCTATTAAAAATAAAGACGATGCTTCCTTCTAGTGGCAATTTTACAGTCTCTGAGACAATAAAAGGAAAAGGAGAAAGAAAATGGTGCACCCTGGTGGCTCAGGCATGAAGTTCACCGTTAAAGTGTAGACCAACCCAAGCTTGTGATCAGTCAAGGGGAGTGAAACAAAAAAGGAACAAATGAACGAATGAACGAACAAAAATGTGTCTTCTGACGCTCTTCCTTCATGCTTGCCTACCTTCCTCTTAAAAAAAGAAAAAAGAAAAAAAAAATGTTCAGGGAAAATGTGTGAAATTAATAGCTAGCCCTGTGGAAAATACAGAGAAATGGCATCATGGAAAGATCATGACTATCATCTAATCCATGTTTCCCATATTTGATCATCAGAATGTCCTTGTCAAATACAAATCACTCAACTTCCACTCCAGGTTGACTAAATCACCTATTTTAAAGGAGGAAACCAGGCAGCAGAGAGTTTTGTGAGGTTGCCAGGCGATTCCTGAGCCAAGCAGCAGTGGGAAGCTCAGCGCTAGTTCCATCTTTCCCAATGACCTGAAAGCCCTCTGGGGTGCTCTTTGAACCAGCAGTATCCACATACCCTGACATCTTGGGAGAAACTAAAAATCTTCTCCTCAGACCCCCTGGAACAGAAACCGCACTGAACACTGATGTTTGAGGAGCACTGGTTTAAGGTATCCTAGCCTTCATGACAGAAAACACCACCACTGAGGACTGAGTCCAGGACCTGCATCCATTTCTCAGAAGTCTGCTTCATCAACACCTTAGGGCTGGAGCCAAGGTTCACCACACAACTGGGGAGTAACTGACCCTTTGAGGTACCTCTCATGTCCCCTGTTAGGTTTCATACGAAGAGCAAGATTTTCGAGTGTTATTTAATTACTAATTAAAAGTTTTACATAATATCTCAGTAATTTCACATAGGAAATTCTTGACATACTAAGAAAGTTTTCAGAAGTATAGACCAGTTGAATAATATTATAGTAAAACCCACATACCAGCACCCATCTATGTTTCTCAATCATCTTTTTTTCCATTCGATTTTATTTTTAAAAATTATTTTTTTTAAAAAAGAAGAAATGTATTTAAATTTACTAGGTCCTGAAGAAAACCTGATAATATCTTATTTGTATGGGTGATTTTTGAATGACCATTAGTAGACCTTTTTCTTTTCAGTCATATAAGTACAATAAATAAATTCAATAATAAGTCTCCCAGATATTGGCATTCATCCAGTCACTGAATGTGTTCCATGATTGATTAAGCACTGCCAAAGCCTTATGTTCTATTGTTAAAAGTAGACGTAGATTTATTCATCCTTTGGCCTAATCAGAACTTCTTTTCCATGCTAAGATGACTCAAAACACATTTTTCTATTTTTTCTCATACCCATCAATATTTCCTGACTTTGAATATCTTTATTTTAGATGTTACAGACAATAAACCATATGCCCAGCTAAGATCATTTTATTTTCTGGACACAATATACGAAGAGTATGAGCAGAGATCAGGCTAGGCCAGCCATTTAAAATAAGTCAGATTGATTAGGCTAGTGAGGCACACTGTAGCATGTATCTCATGAAAAAAGAATATTCTCCTATATATTACAATTATTACTTCTGAGAATATTAATAATAATGCCCTAGTGCCATCATCAAACATACCACCCATATTTAAAATACCTTATTTCCACCAAAAAAAGTTTAGTAAGCTGAATATGAGGCAAACAAGTTTCACAGCTTGCAATAAGTTACTATATGTTTTTGCTTTCATCTGGTATGGAAGAGCAGTTCACATTTTTTTTTTTTAATCTAAGGTACCCTTTGCACTCAAATATTATCGAAGACCCAAAGATGATTTAATTTTAATTCTGGCTATCGCTATCATTAGTTAATATATTAGAAATTAAAGTTGAGGATTTAAACATATTACTATATTAATTCTGTGAAATAATAATAGTCCTAATACACACCAACATTTTTAAGGAAAATCACAATATTTTCCCAAATAAGAAGTTGCAAAAAATAATGACATTGCTTTGCAGTTTGC
The DNA here is from genome assembly GCA_004363575.1 of Solenodon paradoxus. Taxonomy (NCBI): domain Eukaryota; kingdom Metazoa; phylum Chordata; class Mammalia; order Eulipotyphla; family Solenodontidae; genus Solenodon; species Solenodon paradoxus. The sequence continues at coordinate 365,578 of RJWH01001354.1, read as the reverse complement.
AAATCATTTTAATGTTTGACTTAATAGAAGACTACTGGAATCTTCTATCTGCTTCTGCATTCTTTCTGTTGTCCTTTATCGTTTGGTTGAAATATAAGAGAAAATATGGCCTCATATGGATCTGTATTTAGAAAAGTATTTAACAGTCCTTTGGACAATTATGGATATTCTTTCTGACACTCTACTTAGTACTTAGCTACAATGTATAATCTAAAGCTGCATCAATCATCATATACTACTCTATTACATTAACATTTATTAGTCTGTCTTACATTTTGTAGCTTTTTACACTCCAAGTGAAAAACATTGGTTAACTAGGTTTTGCAGGTATTCAAAGTAATTGACACATTTTATTGTAATATGTCAAACAACTCAGTCTTTAATATAACTCGATTTCATTTTAAAAGGGTATTGAAATGTTGTTAATTCATAAGGTTATGGTGATTTAAACAATTTTTCTGATTTCAACTTCTTAAAATTTTTCAGTGGCTAATATTGCCCATTGCTTTCCTTGAAGTAACATACTTAGTGCATTTACATTTGAAAAGATGCCTGACAAATACTTAAACCAAACCACCTTAGTTTTTTCTCCCAGTCATTCTTTCAAATAAAAGCAGTGTTCTATGCTAAAGTGGCTAGTTTAGTTTGCAACTCAAAGAGCTGAGAAGTGTTTTTCCTGGGGGAAAAAAAAACGGCAGTGCTTTAAATGGTAATGGACATGCATTATACATGCTGAATATTTAGAAGTCATGTATTCAAGGTTTGAGATTTCATTCATTTAATATTTTCTGCTTTTTTAAGGAATTTTTTAAGCAAATACCCCCCATTTATTATAATTGTATAGCAGTGAAAATATCACTCTTACAGTACAGTTTGGTGTCAATGCCTTATTTGTGTTAAAGTTCTAATAGTTTTGTCCACCATTGGTTTTATACCATGAGAGCAAAAAAAAAGAAAAAAAAAATGTAAATCACATCTCAGTAATGTAGTAATGTAGGGAAAATAGCACTTTATCTGGTGGATCCCCAGAGGTCTGCAGGTCACACCTTTACTGGAATTTTTTCTCCTCTGTCTCTCTGTTCTGCTCTTTCTCCTTCTCTCTCATTAGTCAAATATCTGCTTTGCTTTGGTGCTCTGACTCCCTTCCTTCCCTCCACAACTTGACCACAAATGGGGCTTATTGAAAATATAGATCAATGTTAATTATCTGTTAATTTCTGTTGGAGGCAGTCATGAGAAGATGTGATCACCTGCTGACCCGCAAACTAGACACGATCAGAGGCTCCTTTCCCTCTCGGTCCTGGGAATGTGCATCTCACCTACTCTCCCCATGATAGCAGCTGGTTCAAGGATTCAGTAAGATATTGAGGCCACCTGGACAGGACTCCTGACTGAACCCAGTTAAAGCTCCTAGATAAACATTGGATACTCTGATGAGTGGGCACAGAGAACTTACTCCTCTTTCAGCCGCCCAAGACAAGTCTCAAAACTTTTTCCACTGATACAGGTGCATTTGGAATTCAGCTTAACAGAGGCAGTGGAAAAACTAAAAAGAACTAAATAAAAGTTATAGAACAGTAGGGCCAAATCAGGTTTAGCCACAGCAAAATTTCATGAACATTCCTTGGCTTTGAGGGGAAAAAAGGAAGATGTCTGTTGTGCCCCAGGGTTGGAAACAAATTCTATTTTGAAGTTAACAATCCGAAACAAATTGTTTTTGGACAACCGAGAGAAAATGTTCCATAGATTCAACAGATCTGAGAAAGAATCTATCAAGAATTAACATATCTTGGCTTTGTGGAGATAATGACCAATGTCATTTAATCATTTTTTCCAACAAGTATTTATCGAGCAACTACTATGTGCTGGTCTGGGCACCTGCAATTAGTGGTGAGACAAAGAAGATACGATATGAAGCTGATGTCCTGATGAGGAAATATCAATAACCACCCACCGGTGAAAAGTGATAATAACTGTGCAAAAACTGAGACAAAATAATGTGAAAGTGATCGGCACTTTTAGATCAGGCACAGTTTAAATGGCACCGAGGAGATGACATTTAAACTGAGGTGTTGACAAGAGTCACCGGACCTATGGGAACCTGAAGACATAATTTTTCTGGTCCTAAAGACAGAAATCAGCCTGACACAGGGAAACAAAAAGGCGGCCAATGTGGCTGAGAGTCACAGGTAAAATGGAAGGAGAGAGAGTTAGACAAGAGCCAGATTGTGTAGGAATTTGTCAGTTTGTAAACCTTTCCATTATCAGATGGGAAGAATTTCCTTTTATTCTAATTGTGAAATCCCACTGAAGGATTTTAAACATGGGAGTGCCTGGATAAGACTTATTTTAAAAGGTTTTTTGGAGGACGAGAATGGAAGGAGAAAGCACGAGGAAATCCAGAAAAGCTATTTGGAAATAATTAAGAGAACAGGGATGTGAGACACAATTGAATTAACCACAGAAATTTCTCAGGAGGTGGTAAAGCTGGACGCCTATTATTCCCGTTGTCAGGGAACCTGGCAAGCAAGGAGTGAAGCGCGGGCCCGTTAGTGTTCCTCTCGAGTGGCTGGAATATGTGGGCAGCGCCGAGACAGACAGCAGAGCTCAGTGCTGAGGACTGTGTCACCTCTGAAGCCCTCAGAGCTGGGGCAGTACATGCTGTCTTACTCATGGTCTCTCCAACAGGTAGATGGTGAATGAAAAAATGGCTAAAATCAGCTCTTAGTGAAAGAACGCTTTCTTCAAATGAAAGCTCATGCCAAGGCCCGCCTCAACAGTTGACGTCAGATTCACTCCACACTCTCAATCCTGAGACACCAGAGAACTAAGGCCTCGGGGGTTTGAAGAGGTATGCTTTGCACACCCCAGAGAATGCCATCTCTCAACCAATTCCAAATCTGGGGTTCAGTGTTGGTATTATTTATACCATTTTGGCTCACATCTGTGTCCATAACATATGTGGTTAAGGCCTCACTAATTTTGAGTAATGAGGCTAATATGACTCAGTAACAAAACTAAATTACAGACATTTTGTTAACAAAATGCAATTTTATGACTCTCAACTCAAGAATGTTGTATAAACTGAGCTATAAATGGATATTATTAAGCTAAATGAAGTTTATATAAAATTACAACTCACAATAGGCCTCCATAACATGGGGTGGGGGGGTGTCACAAACATATAAATCCTTCAGCAGAAGGGAAAGAAGTGCTATGGTGGAGACAACGAAGGCAAAGCAGAAAAGGTTCTTTGATGATTGAGTCCTTGGTTTTCAAAGCCACTCCTTGTAGCTTGAATGCTCCCTGATGTATAAGACCCTGAAGAATCACAGATAAATTATTTCAATATTCACTTGTAAAAAATAAAGTGTGCAAAATTATCAAAAGTATCAAGTGAAGACGTTTGGAGATAATACCAGTGTAGATTGAGGCCTGAGTCCTCACTGTTCACAGACAGCTACTGAGGAAAACAAGGTCAAAGAATGAATCAGGAAGCAGAACCCCACAAAAGTTTAATACGCTAAAGCAGTGTCTCAAAGTTTCATGTGACTAAGGACACCAGTAATCACTCTTCAGAGTCACAGGCATACAGACTTGTCAGTTCATCAGGCCGTGTCATCTAGAATCTGCTTTCCAGGGAAGGACACAGAGACCCCGGTTGCATGGAGTACCCAATATTACACAGGAAGCTTCCAGTAGAGGGGATTTGCTCCCATATCTTGGGTCTTTCTTGACATTTTGAAAGGAAAATATGAGGCTCAATATCTTGGTTTTTAAACTCAAAAGTAACTTATCTTGTGCGCTTCTGACTCATTCAAGTAGATATAATATGTTTGTAAGTCTATCGGTGAAGAACGTACAAGTTTGATGAACTAGTTGTGACATTTTATTCACTGTTAGTTAAAAATGTGCACCTCACACTGTGTGAGTGCGAGCAGCTTGCAGGTTTGATGCCCATTGCTCCACCTGGGCCGGCCAGGGTCATGTTTGCGATCCACATAAAGCTTCGTTCCCACATGCGTTGAGCAGAAGGGCCGCATCGTCCTGGGAAGAATGTGTTTTGGGGGGAATGTAATGTAGGTTCCGGATGACAGACTTACACAGCCTCTGATTATTGTCCACACAGGGCACTGCAGGTCCCCAGTAATCTGTGAAATATGCAGAAGGCAAGCTCTCCATCTCCAGTCGCATGCCATTTAGCCCGGGTGAGTTGGCAGGGCTCCAACTCAGGTAATTGCATCCTGTCTGCTCAAATTTCCTTTGCAATTTCAATCAGATATGTTATCCTCCTTAGCGTGGCTGCCCAGAATGAGAGTTCAAGATTCCCTTGCAGCTGCTAAACAGCTGTTGCGTTCAACCCAAGAGGTGACTACATTGCAGTGGTGGGTAACATGATTCCTTGTTACTCCTTTTCTCCCTCACAGAGGCATTCTCAGGCTTAATTAATTAAGATGTGTACTGTTTCTGAGGTGCAGGTTACGGGAAAGATGGCAGACATTCATTATTAAGCATTTTTAATGAGTCATGCACCTGCCTTTCCTGTGAAGTGAAATCTGGACCCACGTTCCTTATACTACAAATCTACTCTTTCCATGTAATAAAAAAATTATCAGAAACTGGCACTGATTTGATTTAGAGTTATACAATACCTTTCTTCTTTTTAACACTTTGAATGATCTTCAGTTTTAATGAAGCACCATCTCACTTAGAAATGCATTAAAACATTTTTTTCACTAATGGTTCCACATTATTGCAGAAAATACAAGATCCAATTTTTTCATTAGATTTTCTTGGTATGCACCTTACTCAAAAAATGCACTGCATTAAAAACAGCAATCCCTAAACTTCATGATTTAAAATCACCACCATTTTATTATCTCTTATGATTTTGTTCAGCAGGAATTCGGGAATAGCTCAGATGGGAGCATCTCCTCCATGTGATGCTGACCACAATCACTTGGGGGTAGTCAGCTGGTGGCCGAATGGCCCTGTAGGTCCAAGATGGATTTGTTTCCATGTCATGTGCTTAGCGTACTTTGTCAGAGTTAAACGAAGATTGGATTCCTCTTCACAGGTCTTTCCAGTAGGTTCGCCACACATTCGCTGGAGACCCAAGACTTCAAGAGCCTGAGACAGAAGCAGCTTCCCATTCTCTTAATGACTAGACCAGGAGAAAGCAGAGTGTCACTTTACTTTCTTGGTCAAAGCAGTCACAGGCCGGTCCACACCAAAGTGGAGGGATGTGGTTGGGGCACTGTTTCACTTCTTAAAGAGAATGTCAAAGAATTGTTAACATATTTAATCCACTCCAGTGATCGTTTTAATAGTGTTCTTATCCATGGGAGTTTCAAAGATAACAGTTTTCCACAAGGGACACCTCTACAATTAAATATCTAGACATAAAGACAGACTCAGTATCCACCTCGTAGCTTTAACATTGGCCAAAAGTATCAGTGGAAATAAAGCAAAAGCAGACTTTTTCTCAGCATTAGCACTTGTAAAAGGTGATAACTACAATAATCAGTTTCTACTCTCTAAATACTAAAGTACTATCCCTCCAAACTACCATAACTATCAAATAAAATTGAAATAATTTTAATTATTCCAAGTACATTTATACCTAGAATGTTCAGAAAGACTTGCAATGGAGAAAGATCAGCTATCATTCTTTTTATTTTGCTGCTGAGGATCGAGAAACAGGTGAATGATTCGCTAAAAACTCTCAGGACTGGAGGGCTAGACTGCTTGCTGATGGGCACCTGGTCTTAGTGTGCTTTGTCAGAGTCTAGGACTCCATGTGATTTTCCCCACACTCTCTCCCTGCTAAAATTTGACTCACAAACTAAAAATCCTTGATGAGGTTCAAGAATCCTGACTTCACTACAATGGGGATGGAGATACTTTTTCAAGAGGGCACAGTAGTCCTCTCTAGAGCCACATATTCACTGAGAAATGTCTAATTAGACCTGCTGCTGTGACCTATTTTATTCCCCTGGGCATGGAGCAGGGGAGTCTCGCGTGACTGGTTAGTGCATGCGTGGCTACATCACAGTCAAAGATGCAGGACCATTCCACCTCTCTGCATTTTCTCTTCCTTAAACACCATGCATCCTCTGCCTTGTTCTCACTCTTCTCTAGTTCTTTGTGTCCTTGAAAACTCAACACAGTTCTCACAAATGCTCTAGAAAGACTCCTCTATTTGAGACCACATTTCACTCTTTTGCCTGAATGTAGAACATTCTACAGTCATTTTGCAATCATATTCATTCTGTCTCTCAAACTACTTAAAATATCTTCCCCGTATATATTTCTAGGATAGATGCCCTGTTGATATAAAATCAGTCATATGTTTGGATCTTACTGCAAAGGGTTAACAGCATTTTAGAGGAGAGTCGCTGAGGAATGTCTCGATGCCACCCTGAACTCTAATATAAAGGCTTCCCATAGGTAATGTCATAGACCCCTGACACTGACCCAGGAGGGCTTTATAGGTGACGAATCTGGAGGTTTTCAGTCCAAGGTCTAGTAAGTAGTAGAAACAGGACTTGAGCCCAGAACTATCTAACACCAGAAACTAATCATGTGATCATTGTGTATCTTTGCTTAGTTGTATTATACCTATGCAAGTCCACATAAGGGTTACGGATGTGTAGATAGAGTTATCGGGGAAACACATGGTGAGTTCATATTTCAAATATCATATGCATAATAAGAAAAGCACAAAGTGCTATAAAACCAAATGGGAACAAAATACCTTCATCTGAAATGAGATTTATTGCTCTTAACATGGCCTTCTCCAGAAACAGTGAGTACTTTGGTTTAACATGATAGTTGATGAACATGAGAAGGAAAAACACAGCAAATCAACAAGTGCAAAAAATTGCTAAGAAGTTTGAATTTGGTCATATGGTCATTGCTAAGTTTTTAAAGACTTAAGTTGGGTTTATAAGGTCAGAGATGAGCTTTTAGAGAACGAATCTGCCAGTCTGGGAAGCAAGATGAATTGGAGTAGGACCATATCACTGAGATGAGTTGAGCCTTGCTGCCCTTTTAATTCCTTCCAAAAGCAATTTTGAGTCTACTGCAAAAGTCCAAGTAAAGCAATAATAGCCTAATGTAATTGTGCACCTAATCTTGGCTTCTGTGTTGCAAGTGTTAAGAGTACCGTTCCTGAATTGTTAGATACTAAAAGTGACAAAAGTAACTGATACTTTTCTGATACCTTCCTTTTTTCATTGAACCTTCACATACATTATCCATTCCATCTTAAATAGGTCACTGACTCCACAAAGCTGATAATCATGGTTTACCAAATCTGGGGATTTAATTGCCATAGAAAATATTTGGTTTATTTATTAATTAATCTATAGGTTATCATTCCCCCTCTATTCTTGGAGTTGTTGGATATTTTTCCAAGATGCCCCTATTTATACATAATAATCACAAATCAATACTTTCCCCAAATAAGTTATTAATATTAATATTAATTTGAATTGACTAACTATATTCATATAGCATTATATATAACTATTATGATCTACAATATATATCTAATTATATCTGACACATACATATGCTTACAATGTCAGACACAATTATATTACATATAACAGATACATTATTTCAAGTTTATACATAAATACCTTGAAAAGAGAAGGTTTTCCTACTCATTAGGAATACATCTGGGATTTAGACATAGGCACAATGATTCTAGAGCCTTTGTATAATTAATCACCAAATTCCCAAATATGGTCTAATTTTGGTTCCTGAGTTTCTATGAGACAAGTGATCTTTCACTAAGGGCCCCCCCAAAGAAAGATATTTTTTTTAAAAAAAAGGGATACTCTGAATAGAGATATTTGTCAATGTATATCTATATTTAGGATATAATTTAAGGACTTTCTGTATTGCAAATCACGAGTTTAAACTTAACTGTGTTCTCTTGAGTTTAACATGTCTACTGGCAAAAAGGGAACTTTAAAACCAGTAGGTGGAAAGAATCCAAACTCCCTTATCCACAATAAGACTCAATTTCTAAATCCCCAACAGGTTTTCTTTCTCCCAGCAGCTGGCTGCCAGGAACCGAGCGAGTTCACCACAGCCCTGCACAAGATTTAATGGGGTAATTAAGAAGTGTGCTGAGAATTTGGCCCAGGACTTGGTTCTGTTTTTCCTCTGCAGATTTTGTGTTGGTGGAAGCTGTTCAGGCAATCCATCATTTGTACTTGCCAATGCTAGCGACACAAGTCAGGTCTTGGAGTGCAGAAAGGGAGAGTGGTAGCAAGTGGGTACCCTAGGTTGGCAGCCACCTGTGAAGGCATTAGAGGCCCTTTGGCTATGGTTGGTGTTCCTCTCAGATAACTGTTAGTAGAAGTAGCAGGGGAAATGGGGCTGCCATTTCCCCAGTCTGCCCAGACTTAGCTTTTTATTTTCCACATCTATATACAGACTCATTTTCGTAGGAAAATGCCACATGGTGTTGCTGACCTACATGTGAAATGATACCTTCGAGTATGTGAATGTATAATGGTGAGTGAGATAGATCATCTTTTCAGATGTGGGGAGCCAACTGTGTTTCCTTTTCGTGAACTGTTCATCCCATGAGGCAAAGAGCCACAGACTGTGGCTACAAAACAGGTGTCCACTTATGGTCAGGATGGAATTAGAAAAGGGAACAGCAATTCATCAATATCTAGTGAAATTTTAAAGTGCTCAATCCCGACAATTCCATTCTTATCTATTTGTCTTCAGACCAAGTCACATACGTGTAGTATGCCATACTTATAAGGCCTTCACTGAAGCAAGTTAGGTAAAAATAATATAGAAACCAAAGAAGTATTTAATAATAGCTGGTTAAATAAACAAGGGGAAGAACATCTACTTGTAAGCATGATGGGTAAAACTACAATGGACTAAGTGCTATGAGTTAGTTCTTCAGCCATAAATTCCTTTGGCATGGGATGAACTCTAGGAAGTGATATGTTTCAGCACTTGAAACAGACATCCCAGTGCAACACTGGGATTCCTGAGAGAAGGGACATGAAAATGGTGAGGCCAAAATTGCCCAGCCTTCTAGCTGGGGATAATTTTCTGACAATAGTGAAGAGAGCTGCAGTTAAAGCAGGTGGCAGTCATCCTTCTGAGGTGAGACAGAGAAGAAGTTGGAGAAGGAGAGATGACTGATATCTCCAGGGTAGGGTATCAAAGCCAAAGGAGGAGATATAGTTAGAGGGGACCCGAAAGAATTATATTAAAAAAAAAAAACAACTGCATACACATCTATACCAGAGAGATATAGAATTAGATGTATGCCAGACATTTAGGAATTGAAATTAAATCAACACTATTGACAAAAACACAAAAGATAAAATACTTAAGGATACATCTATCAAATATATACAATATTTGTGTCTTGAAACTACAAAATATTTTTGAAACTAATCAGAGAATACTTTAAAAACAGGAAAAGCTGCTACATTAACAAATTGGAAGGTTATGTTTTTAAGATGCCAATTATCTCATAAATGGTAAACAGATTGACTCAATGCAACTCTAATCATGTAGAGGTGAATATGGAGTTTATATGAAATATAAAGTTTATATGAAAAGCAAAGGCACTAAAATAGCCCAGTTTTTATAATGAAGGACAAAGTTGAAGTTTCACACTATCTCCATACTTTTCTAGTGTTATTATAAAGCAACAGTAATCAAAACACAGACTAAAAGAACAGAATGGAAATCAGAGACATACCACATATATATGGTCCATTGATTTTCTATGCAGGGGATAAGAGAATCTGAGAAATGATCATCTTTGCAGAAAATAATGCTGGAAAAATTTTATATCAATACACAATAAAAAGAAAATGAGTTCGTATTTTACACTAATCTAAAATATAAAACCTAAAATCATGAAACATTTCAGAGAGACTCAGGAGAAAATCTTTGTTACCTTGAGTTAGATAAATATTTCTTAAACAAGACACCAAGAGCATATACTATATGGGGACAAAACGGATGTATTTTGTTTTATCAAAGTTAAAATTGAATATACTGGGGGAAAAGTTAAAAGACAAATCATTGATTGAAAAGTATTTTTGAAAAGCACATCTATATAAAGAATACCATTAATGAAAAATCAAACAAATAATCCAAATTAATTTGAGAAAAGGGAAACATTTTTAACAAATAGCCCTAGAGCAACTGCACAGCATTGGGCAGGAGGAGGGTATCGGACTCATCTCACACCCATATGCAAAAGTTAACTTGAGAAGAATCACAGACCTGAAACCATAACCTGAATTTATAAAACTTCTCATAGAAAACACAGGAGAAAGTCTTTGCAACCTTGCAATCACTGCAAATTTCTAAGAGCACAAAAGAACAAACAAAAAAGTGATAGATTGAATTTTATCAAAATTCAACCTTTTTTTTTTTGAAAGATACTGTTTGTGGTTAAAATTAAATAACATTTTGACTTCCACCCAAAGATTCCATGCTCAAGTCCTGAGGATAGTGGTAGCTATGTTACTTTTAGGAAAGGAACTTTGCCATTTCTAAATTAGTTTACTAATCAGCAGACCTTCAAACAGTCAGATTACATGGATTTCTGGGTCATCCCAATGCAATCACATGAGGTGAGGAGGAAACAGGGAAGTTAGAGAGATGTGAGGCATGAGAGTCATTATTGTTTTGGGATGGAAGATGGGAGGGGCCCCGAGTTAAGGAAACAGGGACCTCTTCCTACAACTGCAAGTATATGAATTCTGCCCACAATGTATTTTAAAACATAGTCTTCCCCAGAGACTGTAACAGCACCTTGATTTTAGCCTCCTGAGACCCTCATCAGAGATTCCCGCCATGCAGCGCCGGATCTGCAGAACTGTGAGATAATGAATGTGTGGTTTTAAGCCACACAATGTGTGCAATATATTTAACAGCAATAGAAAACATGGGACCATTTAAAAAAATGAAAAGGCAAACCACTGAGAGAAAATATGTGCAACACTTTATCATAGGACTTGTATCAAGATTACATAAAGATCTCTGCAATTATAGAGTAAACAAACCCGATTTTAAACGTGGACAAAAGAGCTAAATACAGAAGAAGAGAAACGAATGTCCATCAAAACCATGGAAATAGCTTCAACAATATTAGTCATTAAGATTCAAATTAAAAACAAAATATTTTTAAACATGTTTTTAGAATTTCTTCAATTTAAAACAATAATCCTACCAAGAGCTGGAGATCGTAGCTTCAGTGGACTCTTCATACAATACCAGTAGAAAAGCAAAAAATTCGCTTTGAAAATGGTTTGGTGACTTCTTAAAATGGGAAACAGAAAGCTACCATGTGATATCTCTATTGCATTTCTAGATATTTCCTCAAGACCAATGAGAATATATATCCGCACAATGCAAGTATCCATGACAAATTTATTTGTCATCATTAAAGGGGAAAGAAAACCAAAACAACAAAAACTTCAGTGCCTACTGATAGTGGAATGGATTTTTTTTAATGGTGCTATAACTATCCAATGGAATGCTACTCAGCAATAAGTAGGAAAAGACTACCAATCCATACAACAAAATGGCTTAAGTTCATATGTATGATGTGAAGGGGAAAAAGTGAGGCAAACAAGTATATAATGTAAGATCCTATTTATGTAAAATACTGTAAAATTAAAATACATCTATAGTAACAGAAGCAGTGGTATCTGAGCATGGAAGTGGAGGAAGAGATGGGTTGTAAACCAGCATAAAGAAACTTTTAGGGTGATGGAAATATTTATCATCCATCGTAATGATGGTATTTTCATAGGGGTGCACTTATGTCAAAACTTATTAAATTGCACAAATTAAACAGATGCAATGGTTATCCTTCAATTATGACTCAATCAAGCAGTTTAAACAACGATATGGCCCACAAAGCACATCTTCCAGCCAGAGAGGCGTGGCTGTGGTCCAACAGTTTGAATTCTCAGATGTCATGATTATTCAAAAGACACTCCGGTAATTAGGATATGCCACAGAATGATCCAAGTCAGGGTATCTATGAAGGGATGGTGGGGAAAATAAGGCTTTACCTTCTCTGTCTTTTCTCTACTGCTGACAGGAGCAAATTCTCGTGCTGGAGAACATGTTGCTATAGACAACTGCCTTAACTCACTATTTCGTAGTTACTGAGTCAGAATCAGTTTGCCAGCCCCAGGCACTGCAAAGTTAGGGGGATTTCTCAGGTACAGGATGTAGTCTTCAGGATTCTAGAGACTTCGTATCTGGGCTCCTGCTGTTATCAATCATTGTGTTTGAGCTACTTAGCAGGGGCCAATAGAATTAGCTGTAGCCCAATCTCAGGGACTCCCTTGAAGATATGTGCACATGATAACAGCTGGCAGGGGTCTAATAAACAAAATATATAAAGATCTCATAAAACTCAACAACAAAAACCAAACTATCCAGTTAAAATATAGACAGATGATCTTAACAGACACTCCTTTAAAGAAGTCATAGATGGCCAACAGGCATTTGAAAAGATGTTCTACCTATTGCTATCAGGGAAATACAAATCAAAATAACAATGAGTCATCACTTTACACATGTGAGAACAGTCATCGTCCAAATGACTAGACACAAATGCTGGAGAAGATTTGGAGAAAAGGGAAGTCTTATGCATTAGTGGTGGGAATGTAAAATGGTGCAATTACTATGAAACCAGTATGGAAATTCCTTAAAAGATTGAGAATGGAATTTCCTTATGAGCACAAATCCTTCTGCTGGGCATTTACCCTAAAAAACACAACAGAGATCTATGTACCCTCATGTTCCTGGCAGTATAATTTGCAATATCCAAGAGCTGGAAACAAAGTGCCCATCAACAGATGCGTGAATAAAGAAGATGTACACATGGAATACTACTCAGCTATCAAAATGATGAAATTCAACCATTTGCAGCAACATGGGTGGACTGGAGGGAATTATGCTTAGTGAGATAAGTCAGAAGGAGAAAGAAAGATGTGGTATACAGATGTCAAGCAAACAAATGAGCTAAATTAAACAAAAATAGACTTTAAAGAACAACTAAATCTAACAATAATAGACTTTCAGCCAAAAGGAAAAAAAAACTGATCAGTGGTGACAGGAAGAGAAGTGGGGAGGTAGGGGTGGGAGAGTGGGCAGAGTAAAGGGAATTAATTGTACAGTGAAGAAAAAAACTGAACTAGTGGTAACTTATTGTATTATGTTGATTTCCTATGATGTGTACCTTAAACCTATTTAATGTTATCATATGATGTTCCTTCAATAAAATCCATTTAAAAACAGGATAAAGAAAATCCCCTGAGGAATTTTCTAGCCCACTCCAGAGCAGCAAGATGACTTTATCACACCTGGGAAAGGAGGAAAGTTATTCTAATCACATCTTTGGAATTGTTTATTCCAGAGGCCATGTAAAGATTGTTCTCTCTGGTGTTTCTTCCTTGTGAGGTTAGTTGACCTGCCCAGTGCTCCCATGGAAGCCTAGCTGACTGCTGAGCAGAAGTGGGAGCAGTCATTGAAGGGGAGAGGCTGTCTCCTCCTGAGACAAACACCTCTGGCACAGCGATGCAGACCAACTTCCACCCATCTTGAGGCACATGTCAGCCCCGGCACAGGGAACAGCCAGCTGCAGAGGTACTGATCCTTCCTCCACTAAGGGAATCAGTGCCAAAGTGGGAACAAAAGAGGATTTGGGCACTTCTCGGTCACTGTCAGCCAGATCAGCAGGTGGCTGCGATAAGGGTCTGAATGTGGCATCATTCCTGTTAGTTTCAAGACAGCTTCTTAACAAGACATATTTGCCAGAAAGAGCATTTCATTGCACCTTAAGCAGGACAAATTATTTAACCTCTTAGTAAATAATTTCCCACTGCGTCATTCATTCATTTATTCATTCATAATTCAGTCAATGGTTCCTGGGTACTTACTGTGTATAGGTCATTCATGAATTATCATATAAGTCAAGAGTAAAATCAAAAATGGGAAGAGGAATTGGAGAGACACTTTTCTGAAGACAATATACAGATGGCCAACAGGCATAGGAAAAGATGTTCTTACCCAGTGGCTTTCACAGAAATGCAAATCAAAACAACAATGTGATATCACCTTACATCTGAGAGGCTGGCTATTATCCCAAAGTCTGGAAACAACAAATGTCAGGGAGGATGTGGAGAAAAGGGAACACTTACTTCTACACTGTTGGTGGGAATGCAAATTGATGCACCCCCTAGGGAAAACAGTATGGAGTTTCCTCAAAAAGCTGAGTATGGAAATCCCATATGATCCTGCCATCCCACTTTTGGGTACTTACCCAAAAGATACAAAACACCCATCCACAAAGATATTTGTATCCCCATGTTTATTGTGGCCCTATTTACAATAGCTAACAACTGGAAAATACCTAAGTGCCCAACATCAGATGATGGATAAAGAAGATGGGGTACATAGATACAATGGACACTACACAGTCCTTAGAAGAGATGATATCCCATCATTTGAGTCAACATGGATGGAACTAGAGGGGATGATGCTCAGTGAAACAAATCAAAAGAACATAGATATCAGGTGACCTCACTCATAGGTGGAATACGAACAGACAGAACAAAGGAACAGAAGAAACAACCCCAACCCCTGGTGGGAACTGTGGTGACCAGGAATGGGACAGGGGAATGGGGGCAAGTGGTGGAAAAGCCCCCTGGACAGTGGTGAAGAACACTTGGTGGTGTGGTTCAGGGCAGGGTGTGCTGACATACATCTGAGGACGGGGAAACTGCACATATGGGAACTTACCCATATGAGTTTATTTTTATTTGTAATGTTGCTGAAATAAAATACTAGGAAAGTTAAACAACAAAAACAAAGCAAAGGAACAGACAAAACAAAAACCAAACCTGAGGTTTCCAATGAGGAAGGAAGTGGGGTGTAGAAGCAAGTGAGGGTGGTCCCAATGGACAGTGGGGAGGACTTTTGGTCACTTGCTGGTGTGTATTATGATATATTTGAATGGGAAACCTGCACATAGGGGCTTATATTATTTTGCAAATCAAAGTTACCTCAATACATATTAAAAAAAAACCAAGTAAACTCCAACGCTAATGGAAAGCAGGACAACTCTCCTTTCTTGATATCATCAAGCTTATAAGCTAGCGTTTTAGAACCACAATGAAGCAACATTATTTCCTTTCCTTCTGATGCAAATCAGGTCTAACAATAAGCATTTTAGAGTTGACACAATAAAGTTTAAAGCATTCACCTAAGGCCACCTGTTTAATGAGTGTCCCATCCTAAATTTTAACACAGACCTAGAACTATCTCCAGTCCAGGCACCTTCTGCCGTCACAGACATCTCTCTCAGTCAATTATCGGCTGTTTTCAGGGGTTTTACTAGGGCAGTGCTACAGCAAACGTGTTCACAACTATTATCTCTGGCACAGTGAAAGGTCATTACCAAGGACAGAGAATCCTGCTGTGCAAAGCTTTAGGGGACTGGCAAGGTCCAGTCTGGGGTCATCAGCCCTCAGGTCAAGAAGTCCATTTTTCCCATTGTCAGAAATGTATTTTCCAAAGGCACAGGAATCTGAGCTATAAATAAGAATTCTACTTCATTGTTTAAAAGGCTAAGTAGGCCCCGAAAACAGAGCGGAATGTTAGGTAAACATCTCATCCAGTCCCCAGGTATCTTCTGTGCACTAGGTGCTGGCAGCGTTCCCGCAATGGAGAAGACGGCAGGTAAATCTGCAAGGTCTCTGCACTCCTGGTGACTCCCTGTCAGCCCAGGGGATGCAGATCGCTAATTGGGAGGGAACAGTCACACGTAGCATGGGAAGAGGAGCCTTGCCTGTGCAGAGTCTGAGTGACTAGTCACTGAGAGGACATTGCCAGCAGAGGCGAAGGTGTGCTGGGGCTGACTTGCATCAGCTCTAGAGAGCCAATTATTAAAATCTGAGCTAGTTTGTGAGCCAGCTGATGTCAAGTTGGTGCATAAACATCAGCCCTGCTCAGTGTATTTTGTTATGGAAATGGATGAACTTCCAGTCAGGTCCTTGGCCCTCTGTCCACAGGAGATGCTGTTAAAGATTCACAGGCACATCACTGTGGGCAGGAGCAAGGAGTGAATATGCAGACCAGGAGAAATCATTTCACCTCAGAACCTTCAGGAATTTTAGAAGAAAGATGTGTATTGCCTTGGCTCATAGAGCCTAGAGTTCACTTTAGAGCCTTTTATGTTAGTTTGTTTTCCTATCTGGAATCCAGATCCACAGCTTTCATGGTTGCACCTCACCCACCTGAGCCACAGGGGGGCACTCACTTTGGGGCTCATTAAAATACAGATGGCAGGTTCATCTCAGGGAGAGTGATGAAGGCAGAGATTGAGAAAAGAGCTTGAAAAGAGCTAAAAAATGGTTTTGGAGAAGAGAAAAGAGGGAAAAATATAATCTGCTAGAAATTTGAATGTGTCAGGTTGAAGTCTCAGGAAGGAGTTTCATGAGGCAAAGTGTGACAAAAATATTTCCAGAAGGAAGTGTTCTACTTTGCTTTGTTAATCTCTTCAAGCTATCACCTGACGATTAAAAGACACCCGAGAATTTTGATGGCTTGGGAGGGGTGGGCTGTTCATAAACTCGGACACAGCATTTTCAAGGAATAATGGAGAACAAATTCAGGCGCACAGAGCAGAAAAGCAGATGGGACTGAAGTGGAATAATAAGAACACAGGACCGAGAGCTTATTATCTGATGACATGTGGACACTCCCTCTGGAAAGAGAACTGGATATTCCTTTTCCAACCTTCACCTCCTGGATCTCCATTTTCTTTTCTTCATAGAGGACATAACCTCCTGTCACACATTTCTCCTTCACAAGGAGGATGAAGAAGCTGCTTAGCTCTGCTAAGCAATGGTATTCTCCTGAGATTGATGACACCCACATCAGTGAACCTGCAAGTTCAACGGTTTATCATTTAGGGTGGGTTTTTCTACAGATGGCTAATTTCATTTCCCGCATGTTGAGTTTTTCCTAGCTTTCTGCTCAGAAGGTAATCTAAATTTCATGCTTAGGGAGTACCTTGCTCTTACCCATGAACATATGCTCTAAGAGGGAATATTTTCTCTGCTCATTTTTAACTCATAAAAGATGCAGTAGGCTGGTGGGAGAGGAGGAGGAGGAAGAGCAGAGTATGAGATTTAATGCCTATTTGGTGGTAACCACCCTGTTCCCATCTCAGAGAAGCATGGAGACCGATGGTCAAGCTCCGTTCCATGATCATTCATGACCCAGGTCTCAGCAGATGGGGTCAACTACTTCACAGATGTTCATTTTAAAATCCAGACAGAGACAGACCTGCTGGCTCCAAAAGGTAAGCCACAGTAATCAGATTCCCTGTCTCTGAAATCTCCCTCCTGGACTCTCAGCTTGATTCCTTCCCACAGTAGAAGCATGGGCTTGGGCAAGAAAGGAATAAGGGCAGGCAGACTGAGGACCCCAGAGATGAGAGACAGAGAGGTGGGACTATACATAACTATGGAAGAGCTGGAAGTTAGGACTGAAAAGTCAGAAACCAAGAACAAAGTCAAATCCAATGACTTTTAACTCAAGATCTCAGTTTATAACAAGAGTCCAAATTCACAGAGACATGGATTTTATCCAAGACACTGTCTTTTCATGACTACAGTTTGATGCCCTTAACAAGCATTCTTTAGCCAAAACCTCTGTGCTAAGGGCTCACTGAAAAAGGTAGAAAAGGAAAACTAAAATTGTAGCTAATGACACAATTTGAGAGAAGACCATTTCTGCAGCAAAGGAAAAGCAGTCTGATGTTGACCAATCAATGCAGGGTGACTTGGATTTAGAGCCGGCCACAGGGCACTTTCCTTATCTGTATTTATAACCATTGGCCATCGCTTCCTATAGGAGAGGCTTTTAGCCCATTTGACAAACCGGTTGGTTTGTCTCAGATCAAGACCACAGCTGGAACACTACCTCTTTGTTCTGTCAAGAGGAACACAGTGGTTTGGCTTGGCTAATTCCTATAAAATGCAAATATATTTTTCTTTATCAAGAGCCTCCAACCAAGTCACAAGAATAATGCACAGGCCCGAGGCACCCAGGTTAGCATCTGATAAAGGGGGGAGCTACCTGGGGTGCAAGAATCAGCTCATAGAATCCTCACATAGTACCATGAACTACCTACGAGTATTTTTTGCATTTTGAGATGAAAAGAAACAACTATCTAATCACGGTCACTCGCCAAAGCCACTAGGGAGAGGTGGTCCCACCCAGTTCTCTTGCCACCGTCTTCTATGAAGAAAGGCACGAAGACTGCCTACCACCTACCCAAACTAGCCACGCCGCCGGCAGCAAGACAGTTAGTGATCTCAACTACACACTCACCACGTGTTTCAGAGTAGCACAAAGTTCAAAAAGACTGGGTTTAATGAAATAAAAGATAATAATCCAGACGCTGTCTCCCACATGCGCACATAAGACTGTGTGCACTTGAGTGTGACCACCTATTCAGAACCACTGAAGCAAGAGACTAGAAATCTCAGGACTTAGAATAACCGTGGTTGGAAATGGCACCCTGGCCTTCATCAGCAAAAAGCAGACA
This sequence comes from Solenodon paradoxus, assembly GCA_004363575.1. Taxonomy (NCBI): domain Eukaryota; kingdom Metazoa; phylum Chordata; class Mammalia; order Eulipotyphla; family Solenodontidae; genus Solenodon; species Solenodon paradoxus. The sequence goes on along the minus strand of RJWH01001354.1, from coordinate 346,932 downwards.
AGGTAATAAATCTTTTAATTTTTTTGGCAAATGGAGATATTAAAAGCTTTTTAGTAGCCAGGAAATGGTACAGGTTGTAGCCCCTATTTCCCCTGCCAGGAAAGGCTCTGCAGGCTCGGTGGGAGTAAGGATGAAAACAGGCACCGAAGCAGCTAAGTCGTTGGGAGAGAAGCAGGGTGCCCTTAAAGTATTCACTCAGTGCTGACTAGAGGAAGGAAAGAGGAGAAAAAATAAGACTTCAAGTCATACACCAGATGTTCCCACTAAACAATCACTTTCAAGAAAACTCAGCTTGTGTCCATGATAATTGTTCTCGAGTTTGGGATGCGGCAGCCACTGAAGAAAATAACTGGTGGAGGGAGGACTCTCGCTGTGATAGGCCTGGGTGTGTGGAGGACGGCGGGGCCACTGCTCCCTGCTGACTGACCAGGAGGAAACCCACTGCCCTCCGGTGTCCCAGACGCCCCCTGCACTGCGCCCCTGCCCTCTCATGTCCCAGACACCCCCTGCACTGCCCCCCTGCTGGAGCTTGGCTCTCAGCTCCTGGTCTGTGTGGGTTGTCAGGGGACTGATGCCCTGCTCCTTGAGCTACTAAATTGAGGAGTGCATGGCAGTCCTACACACCTTATTCTGCAGGAACACATGGGATCACAGAGATGGGAACGCCTGGTTCTGGGTTCTGATCACCAGGGTTTGGGGTCATAGGTTGGGTTTCCTAGAAGCAGGGTGGAGACAGAGATTTGGGGAGTGATTACTAAGAGGTTGCTCTGAGGGGAAAAGGGAGGAAGGGGGGTGAGGGAGAAAGGATTGAGCAAGAATGGCATCTCAAGCTTAGTTTTTCAGTGATCCAGGGCTCTGGAGCAGAACTTTGCACCACAGACCCTCCTCCTAAAGCAGTGGGGTTGAGGGGTCTCTTTCAGGGAATAGAAACCCCTCAGGGCAGAAGCCACTGAGAAGCAGCAGCAGCCAACACTCAGCAAACTCAGGTGAAGGGAGAAGCCAGGAAATTGCCTCCACACACAGCTCATTGTGGTTGCTGCTGTGAGCCAGTATATTAAATTCATTACAGGCTGGGCTCTCACCGGATACATAAATGACCAGATCAGATAGGCAGGGCAGACATAATTTCTCTTCAGTCCTATTTTAGAGAGGAGGAAAGGCTCCTGGAGAGACTAAAACACCAGCCTCAGGAAAGCAGATAAGATGAGAAGAGTAGAGCTAGACCCAGGCCATCCAACTTCAAGTTTGTGTCCTTTCTGCTCTCTCTGCCTCTTACCTCTTCGGTGGTAAAAGAGAGACGTAATAATGCAGTGATGGCCAGTACAGTGCGCCCAGCAGACAGAGGCGGGGCTGGCAGGGATGGGTGGGAACTGAGCTGACCCCCACCAAGGTTTGTTAAGGGACCACGTCTGTGCCGGGTCTACTACACAGAGGTTAGGATTTAGAGGATGCAGGTCAGAGCTGCCCAGGCTCAGGGAGGCCAGAGTAGAGTTATCCAGGCAGGGTGCCTCTGGGCACAGCCCGAGGATTATTCTAGAGGCGGGTTAGCTTTGCGTGGACACTAGTGAACGTGTATATGTTGGGAAGAGGCCTCACAATCACGACAGCTCTCATTTATCTTGCATATGATCTTCCTTCCAGATGCCCACCCACACCCTTCTCTGGCTGCTAAAGTCGAGGCAGCTTCTGACTATGTTAACTCTTGAATAACTGGTCCTAGACAATGAAGAGCAACACTACCCTTTAAACTCAACATGCAGCTTCTATTTAGCAATGGTAGAGCTTTCTAGAACTCATGTGGTTTAGGAGAGACCAAGGCATTAAAATACGCCCCACTCTTGTCTAAAACACTCCTTCCCAAGAAGTTCCAAAGAATCCCGGGGGAGAAGATCTAGGGAAGCCAAAGGGCTACTCTCTTGCTTCTAAAACCTGGGCCATAAACCACAACGCAGACTATTTTGAGAAATCTGAATGACACGGGTGACCTAGCTATTAACCTCACTGGATATAATGGCTCATTCTGTTTTATGACAACATAGAAAATTGCAAGAATGCACAGAGAAGAACTCTTATTTTGTTGTTCAGGTTGGCCCCCTCACAGAGGTGGAAGCCCACCTGTGTGCTAGAATCTGAGAAATCAGAGCACTCTCTCCGTCAAAGGGGAATTCTTGTTACTAATGGGCTGCAAGGTGTGTCAGCTTAGAGGACCTTACAGGTTAAGGCATCTAATACTAACAGAAGTTTACAAAATGTAGACCAGGAGAATAAGCCTTCAGAGACGGTCTAGTTTCCTTTAGCGTTAAAGCAACCCAGGACCGGGAAGCTTTGATGGGGAAGGAAGACTTAAACAAAAGGAATGGCTCCTGAGACCTGGTATTGGACATGGAAGGATCAGTTGGCTCCACACAGAGATTCTGCTTCTCTGAACTTTGACCCTTTTCCTGGCACCTTTGCTTATTTTTTTTACAACAGTGGGCCTGTATAGTGACTTGAAGTGATGACCCTTCAAATTATATATTCACCAGAGCTTGAGAAAGTGACAGATTCTTTACTTGGTATAAAGATCTCTGTAAGATATAAGATCTGGAGGAGGGCTGGATTAGCTGAATGGAGCCCAAATTCAAGGACATGCATCCTTCTGAGAGAGAAGAAGCCCCAGCGGAAGGAAGACCATGTGAAGATGGAGGCAGAGACCGGATACGAGCCGAGGATCGCCATGAGCCACCTCCGTCCTCCAGGACAGAGGCCTGGAAGGGATTCCTCCTCAGGCGCTCCAGAAGGAGCCAGCTCTGCTTTCCCCTAGATTTGGGATTTCTGGCTCCATTGCTGCGAGAGAAACCATTCAATGGTTTCAAGCCCCTGGTGTTGAGCAGCGCTGAGACAGGTGAGACCAGCTCCGTACTGTTCTTGAATGCTCCTAGATGGTAACATGGCGTGGGTTCTTGGACCTCTAAGGGCCTCCAGCCCGGACGCTTCAGCTCCTGGGGAACGCGTCTCCCTATGGGCATTTTACTCAGCACTGAAATGGGGAGGTCCACAACCCCCAGGACGTGACCCCACACAGAAGCTCCCGCCATCAGCCACCTCATATCTCTGCTCCCAAACTCCCCATTAACCCAGCTCAAGTACACCAGGGGATGCTGGGAAATGTGCTCACATGACAGAGAAGCTCTCCTTTTTGACAAAAGTCTTTTATCAGGTGCTCCAGAGTGAATGTTCAGTGAGTTCTGCATCATGGCGAAGAGACAAGCCCTGTCAGTGTGGCAGCCAGAAGGGGATAAAGCAACCCAGCCCCAAGCACCGCACTGGTACCCAGCCAAGCTGGTGCTCAGAGCCTCCAGGAATCTGCTCAGTAGCCAGCAACATGGAATCTAATCTTTTCACTTTTGTGATCTATTTTCACATCAGCGCTTTAAGATAAGCCGAAGACTTTAGAGAAAAATGAAACTTCTGGCGAATAACTCAGAGGACGCTGAATAATACACAAAGGTCTCTTTCCCCTCAGTCAGAGATTCCAAATCCTGCTGACTTTCCGTCCCTATCACTTCACTGCCACTGTTAGATACGGTCAGCAGCCGTTGGGAGGAGGATGGAGAAACCACCGGTGGCGGCACTCGGGTGGGCAGGGAGGGGGAGAGCCTGCAGAAATGAGGGGAGGGAAAAGCTCCGCATGTCATGACTGAAAGATCCTAAAGGAAATTGGCACATTGTTGGTAATTGTTGGTAATAACCATAATAACGAAGTTAATGATAGGCTCTCAGAGAGGCCCGCACTTGGTCTGGATTTGTTATAAAGAAAAGGGGCCTTTCAGCTGGGGAGCTGCGGCTTTTAGCAAGTGGATGCAGGTTTCATGTCCCGGTAGCGGTGATCGGGGCACCGTCTCCTCTCCCGTCCAGCCCTCAGTTTGCCTCTGCAGAATTATCGGCTCTTCTCTGAGACTTGACATAAAACACCGGTATAAACATTCACGGGAGGTATGGGGGGCTGTTTGGGCGTTCTCTTTTCTCAAGTTGTTTCAGATCCCTGCAGACAGGAGGGGAGGTGGCCCAGGGGCCTGGCAGCAGGATACACACCCAGCGCTTCTGTTCCAGATCGAGTCCCCGTGCTCCGCCGCACGGGCGTCCCAGGCAAGCCTGAGGAAGGAACGGAGCAAAGGGACGCTTCGTTTATGCCGAGCCTGCTGTCATCTATGTTTTCTAGTCACCATTTCATTTTCTTCATGAGAACAAGAGACGATTGAGGCTGGAGGAGGTGGAGACTCACCCAAGACCACCAAACGAATAAAGATTGAAGCAGACATTGAACCAGAGCCATGGCCCTTCCAAGAATAAGTCGTCATGAAAACATGATGCTTCTGCCCCTACGGGTGGAAAAAATGCCCTACGGGAGTCTGGGCTGGGATGTGATTTCCTCAGTCTGAGAGTTCAGAGTGGGAGAGACTTCATTTGGAGGAGGCTTACAGGACATGTCATACGCACACATTGAGGGCGTCTACTGGAGCCGCCTGGTGGTTGAGTCCACCATAGTGCAGTCCACACGCCCCAACGTCCCAGATTCAAGACCCAAGGGGCCAAGAGAGACAACCAAGAGGAACAACTAAGTAAAATGCTTCTTTCTCCCCTCTCTTCCTGCCTGCACCTTTCCATAACAAAAATGAAAAACATATACTGGTGTGCCCTGCTGTCCTAGCAGTTAAGTCCCCCGCCTCTGTCTGGTGCAGACCATATTCATTTCCAAGGGCCTGGGTTCCCACTGCAGGGCTATAGGGAATTACCAAGATGAGCAACTAAATAAAAATAAAGCATTTCTTCCTCCTCTCCCTGCCTGTCTGCTTGTTCACCTTCATGTCTGCACCTGTTCTTAAAAAGGAAAAGAAAAGCACCAAACAAAGCACAGCACATTCAATACGTGAACAGTGTTTAGAGAGCACACTGCTACCCAAAGCTAGTGAAGCCGTTTGGACCTGCTCACCCTTCCATGTGACATCCTCCTGGGTGTCTTGTCCAGGCCCTGCCTCCCGCAGTTCTAATTCTGAACCTTTAGCCATGGCCCCTGTATCAGAGCTTCAGGCGGGCGCTGACGCTCAGGAGAAGCAGGGTCCCGGTCTCTGGGCTGTAGAAGCTGTCTTCCAGCCCCAGAGAATGCCTTCCGCAAGCTGAGCTCTTCACCTCACAGTTCATGTGGAATCTCTTGCCAGTGATTTGATAACCACTTCAAACCTTAATTGGTGTTGTTTTGTTCCAACGTTTGTTAACAATGGCAAATTACTTACAGATGGGATGTTGCCAGCAAAATTGTTAAACAAAAGAGTTTCACTACTTTTGTGAAAGGAATAAGATAAAAGAGTAGCAGAGAGCAACAAACATAACAGCCGCATCCTTGCCAAGATTCTTGAGTAACGATTTCCTGTATCTATAGCACTCATTGTGAAGGGCCTAAATAATTACAATGTCTTTTTCCATTTATAAAGACCAATAATCCATTCTCCAGCAGATATTATGCTACCACGACTCTCATGAAATTACTGTTCATCTTTGACCTACGAATGTTCCCACTTTCATATGCGTAATAATCAGCATTGCAAAGCAATCTCATTATGTTTTTGAAAAGTTTATTAAAAGGGACTTTACAGAAATATTTGGAAATCTACTAGATCTGGAAAATCATTATGGACATTTGATGTACTTGTCCTTTTTTCTTTATATATATATATATATATTTTAATTGTGAAATGAATACATCATCATTATAAAAGCTAGAAATAATATAGAAATACCCACTTTGTCAAGTACATATTAAAGAGCAGCATTTTTCAAAATCCCAAATGCTTGATTTTGTATTTGTCCTGACACAGTTGTCTTTCTAGACCATATCCCACCACCCCCATCCCCACCCCCCAGTTCTACCACTTTCTCAGGCTCAGAGTCCTGTCATTTGCCAGACAGATAAGGGGACACAAAATGTTAGTAAATGCCAACATGATTTCAGTGCTTCTTGTCAATGTCACCTTCTTCGAGAACTCTTCTTATCTTCCACATCACCGGCCCCTGAGAAGGGGTCACCCCTTTATCATTTATGACAAAGTCAATGAGTTACACAAAGGAATGTTTGCATAAAGAACTTAATGGTGAAGCTACCAGAATCCCACATTCATCTCCGAAATTCTAATACCTAACACAGCACCCAGCTATTATGTCTTAGTTTATGTTAAACATTGGAAGAGTAGAGATTTTAAAAATTACTTTGAAAGGTTATGGTAGTGGAATTCATTCTCTGCCCAGCACCCCTCTGCTTCCACAACCACTCACTCATGTCCTTTGTGGGGCTGAGCTGGGGGATCTCTGCATGTGGTCTAAGGAATAGTAACTGCAATGCCTCCAGTCCCACTTCAAAAGCTAGAGCAATACTTGGGTGTTTATTCCCCCACTTTTTCTCACCGCTAAGTTTTCTAAGGCTTCATAACAAGTACGAGTGACTGGGTAGCTTACACAATAGAAATATATTTTTTCACACTTCTGGAGGCCAGAAGTCTGAGCTGAAGGTGGTGGTAGCAGAACTGGTTTCTTCTGAGGCCTCTCTCCTAGGCTGCCGATGACCATCTTCTCCTTGTCTTTAGGCTCCCTTCCATCTGAATCTGGGTGCCCTAATCTTCTCTTCTCAAGAAACCAGTCATATTGGCTTATTTTTACATAATCACTCTTTGCAGGTCCCATCTCCAAACACAGCCACGTTCTGTGGGACTAGGGTTTAGGGCTCCAAGGTAAGAATTTGAGGGGAACACGATTCAGCTGCTACCCTTTAACACTTATTGAGCATGTGACTTAACCGTTACCACTTGGTGAATTTCTCTGGAATTTTGAATCTTAGTAACACGGGCAGAAGAGAGGGTTGGACTTCACTCTGAAGGAAATTCCTGAGAAGGTGATATCTGGTATCTGTCAGGAATATATTCCTATGCTCCCAGATTTCCACCCCTCCACAGCTATCTCACCTCCTGCCTCTCCAAACATGAGTTGGTTTCAGGAGCACCTTCTGATAAGTTCCTTTTTCCTGGAATTAGCCAGTATCTGTGTCTATTTTCTGGCATGAAAAACCCTAATTGATATGATATTTCAACTATCTTTCAAAAGAATTTATAAAGCTAAGTTCCCTGACCATTAATTATGTAGGGGCTCACCCACCCACTGACAGAGCCTCTGACTCTAAAGGTGATAGAGACTTTTTTAGCTTTTGGCTCAAAACTGAATTTTTATCCATGGTTCAGAGCTTGGAAGGTAAAAGACAATTCAGGGTAAATGGAACATGCATACAAATCTGACTGTGTTCCTTGTGACTTTTAAGTTATATAAGTTAGGGTGCACTTAACCTCATTTGCTTGAGAAAATCTGGTACCATATTTATTTTCCCAGATAATTATTAATAGTGATCCCTTCACCCCCAACTATACCTCAGCTTGGATAAAACTGATGAGGTCACCCTACAAGTGTTTATTGATCACTGATGTATTCCCAGCAACCAGCACAGAGTTTGACAATGAATAGGTTTTCAATAGTTTGAATGCAGGAATGAATAAAGGGATCTTGCTCCATTATCCACTACAGATGCACATATATTTGTTTTTTCTTCTACTTGACGTTGCTTGCCAGGTCTATACCATTGAGCAAAGAGATTCTGGAAGGACAACATCTGGCTATGGAAAGCTGTTAGACAGAAAGGAGCCACCATGTGTTTGGAGACCAGCATGTTCCTGTTGGCACCCATGGGCGTGGTGGCGTGGTGGCTATCTCTTTAAAAGGGATACATTTCAAGGCAACGTGTGAAGCCCACCTGTTGTGAGAAAGTCTGCCAAGATCTGAGCTCCACTGGGCTCAGAGCTCTTTCTCCCCCTCCTACACTCCCCCTGGCCTAGATGAGACTCCAACTTGATCAGAAAGGAACCACCATGCCCCTAATTATGCACAGGCATAGCAGAGGGTGCTTAGCTCATGATGAGCACATACTGCCTCGAGCTGTCTTGTTACCATTATAAATAGATTAGAAATCTGGGGAGCATCTGCATTTTCCCCTCACAGAGGAGAATCCGAAATTGACAGGTTGAAACCAGAATGTGTCAAGTAGAGCTTTGTAATTGATAGAGATTAACTTGATTTCTCTAGACTCCTCTCTCCCCTGTTCTGCCCTTGGCTTCCCTCCCTCAAAATGTTCTAGCTGCCAGTGGAAGAAGCCCAGCGATTCTCTAATTGAACCGTAAGATTTTTGGAAGGTCAGTGCAAGCAAACCATTCTGGCGCTCCAAGGACCAGGCGTGCTGTTTATGGAGACAATTATGTGCTTCCCAGGTGGTTCTACCTAGAAACCAAGAAAGACGGATTAGTGACAAGAAAAACAATCCTGTTCTGTCTCTGTTGTTGCTAGAGTTCCCTCCTGTCTCTTACCAATCACCATGCCAGGGCAGACTGAATTGTAGCCAGTTCCTGGATACTGACAGCAATAACCTTTTGCAAGGAGACTAAGGAACAAAAGACCCTGCACTGTCAGCAGAGACTTCTCATAGACGCTGCAGGGAAGAGAAGCAGGGCCTGCGTGGTGGAAAATCCCGGGAGCTCAGCGGCCTTCGGCACGCGGGACATGTGAGGCTCAGACATTTCCACTGAGGGAGCCTCTGTGCTTCAGGGACCGGACCACTTACCTTCTCAGGAGCCGACCACCGAAGGCTCCCCTTCATCTGGTTCATTTTTAAGAGCTACACACAGCGTGGTTCCCCAGGGACTAAGCTGTAATGACAGATGGCATGTGTGCCTGTCATGATCAGTTTTCCTCTGTCTTTGCTGATATGTTGAAAAGAATCTGCCTTCTGCTCTCTGAACGAGCTCTCATGGTGCTGTGACCAGAGCTGAAAGCCAGGAAACATGTCCTTGGTACCTTCAGATACAGCAAAGTGTGCTTTTAGAAAGAATTCTTGTTCCTGATTAATTTTCAATATATAAAGAAAGCCTGTGACCCACCCCCCTACCCCACAGAGAGTCATGAGGAACCCCAGGGCCTGGAGCTACATGTCATCAAAAAAGCTTGATATGTGAAGGGAAAGCGAGCAAGAAACATATTACATTCTAAACAATGAAACCAAAAAATCCGACTAAAACCAAAAACAAAGAAAATCCTCCAAACAAGCAAGGGCGAAGTGCTTTCTCCCCGTAGCTTGACTATCCCTAAGGCTTCACCATGCGTGGCAAGAGGAGCCATGTGTCCCAGTCTTTAATTTTAAGGGGCCTCCATAGTAGATTTTAGTCAAAATTCTCTTCGTTCTGAGGAGCCGAGGAAGAGAGCATGTGTTCCCAGATGATTCTGAATTCATTTCCTGGGAGTATGGCCTGAGGTGAGACTGGGGGGGTAGGTTGTATGACTTGAGGCCAGGGAAGGCAGAGAGGACAGAGGAAAAGGACTCAGAATAATAGGACTAGAGGCTCCTTTGTCAAGTCCCAGTTATCGTGTCTGTGATGTGTATAGCCTAGACTATCATCTCATTTATTCTGGGTTCCAACCCTGTGAGGTAGATGTCATTATATTAAATTGTTAAGTAGGGACGGACGCTGGGTCCTGATGTCACTTTACTCATCTGGACCTTAGATCATTAAAATAGTAGCAGATCCAAATTTTATGGAGGTTTCTAACCTCTGAAAAAGCTGAGCTTCTCCCCTCCCCCCCGCCCCCTTTTTGTGCATAACATTCCATTGATTCCCCTCTGAATGGACCTATAGCTCATCATGATGGATGGTCTGAAAATACAGAGGCGAAGAGCATTTAAGGAACATTTTGCTACTGTGAAGTGAACAGTAATTAAAATAAGTCTAAGGGACATGAAGATGCCCTGGTACTTTGGGAGGTAATTGTGGGGTTACAGCTGGTCTTCGTGGGCAGTACTGGCAGAGCAGACAGGAGAATTTGGCAGGATCTGGTGTGTGAGCTGCGATGAGGCATTCCCCTTGCTTATGTTTGCTCCCTGGCCTTCTTCCCTCTGAACAACTTTGCCAGCCTGTGAAGCTGGGTCTGGCAGCAGTCTGTTGAGCAGCTTGATTTCAATCCAGTGAGAGAAGCAAGGGCATCAGGCCATGGGCTGCTTAACAAGTGGGTCAGCAGGGCAACGGCACGTGGAGGGCTGTGAACCACTGATGATGAGCACACTGGGGAAGTTAGTTCCGTCTCGGACACTATAAATACAGGAGCCATATTGGCACTGCCACCGCTCTCTCTGCTGACTCTCAGTGATGCTGTTCACTGGTTCAGTTGTGCATCGGTGGAAGGTATGTGGTGGGAAAGACATTGCCCTATTAAAAGGAAGGCAAGGGTTCCCACTTCAGCTCTGCACTTACTTTGTGTTGCCTTGGGGAAGTTACTTCTCTAAGCCTCAGCTTATCCCTGTGGAGAGGAATGTTCTCCTACCACCATTAGCAGTCATCTCTCAATACTTCTGGAATTGGCCATGTATTTTTCGCATCTTTGGAATCAGAACTAGCTGGTGGGGTTGACTATTAAAAATCTTGTCCTTTTACAGACAAGGGCGCTCTAGTCTATAATGATGTGCTGAGAGCTCCTAATTCCTGGCTTAATATTCATTCCAAGGCACATGTTATCACCATTTTGACTCATCATGTGTCTGTGAAAATAACTCAATTGGGTGACTCTCTGGGTTATGGTGGTTGTCACGGAGGAAGTGAGCAAATTTTGGAAGCCATGCTCACTCCTACAGATGACAGTGCCTTGTTTCATGGTAACAAGAACAAGGGGAGGTGACTTACCGAGTCACTCTCCCTGAGCTATTTTAGTAGCAGAGAGCAGTTTTCTCAGTGCATGTAAAGGTTCTGAATCTGCTTTTGGTGCTGAGAACAGGGCTCCAGTCTCAGAATGCTCTTGCAGCTTCCTTAGCAGGTGTAGAATTGCTTTAGAAAAGACGATTCTGATGTAGAGTATCCTCGCCATTGGTGAGAAATGGTGTATAGAAGTAGCAACTAAGTCAACCATACCTTGTCACCTGGCTTTGCCAATCTGAGAACTCAGACAAACAATGCTGGCAGTAGATACAGAGGCTATATGCTTAACATGGCTTAACCCAAATGAACCAACTTCTTGTACTCTTTCATCACTATATTTTAGTTACACCAACCTGAGTATAAAATTAACATGGGAGGAATTCAGATCCCAATGGAAAGCAAAAAAAAAAGGACTAATGCATTTACAAAATTTACCTCTAACTTAGGAGCATTACACACTTTTTTTGGGAAGCTCAAAACTATCTAACATTCTTTAAAGATGTGCAGATACTTTAAGTTATGAATCATTACTAGGCTGTAAAACCCAACACTTTTAGAAAATAGCATAAGTAGTATTTTTAATATTTGAGGAGGTAAAATAATGTAATTTCTTAAAAACGTAAGCATAACTCAAGAAAAGTTTTTTTAACAATAATTTCAAAATACATTCATGAATCAAGAGAAAACTACCTTTATTTAATCCTACATCTTCTGAGTTCAAAAAAATATAATTCCAAAATAGTTAATACCCAAAGTACGGCAGCAAATTATTGGTCAAAGCTTTCCAGTTTCTTAGATTTTTGGGATCCATGGAAATTTATATTTTGAACACTAAAAAAAAGTAAGTGCCTGTTTACAGTCTTTGTTCTAGAAATTAGTTCCCTTTCTCGTAATACCTAATGCATAGAAAAGCCAGTCAGTGACTCTTCCAAATTCCTGCCTAAGCTGAGGGCCAAGAGATTTGTTGCTAGTTTGATATACTTAACTTTGAAAAAGTTAAGATAAAAATTTTAAAAGAAGGTTGTGTTGGTTTCCTTTCCTCTCTTCATTTCTCTTGCTGAGAACTTTGAGGTCCTGGAGTTCCAGCCGTACCTCCTACTGGGAGCTGATATCAGACTCAGGGGTGTGTGGCCATCAAGACTTCTGCTCAGGTGCTCCCTGCAGGTGCAGTGCTTGGTCCATGGCCTCCAGCCCAGCCCAGTTCACATACATCCCAGTGACCTGGGTTGGCCTCCAGGGACCAGGCGAAACAACCAATATGAACACGAAATAAAATAAATAAAATGCTTCTTCCTGTTTCTGCCTGCCTATTTGCCTTCATTTCTGCCTACACCTTTTCAAATAACAAGAACAAAAAAAAAAAAATTCTCAGAAGTCTAGGTCAGGAGCATTGGTTCTGTGAGAATAATTCAAATGGATCATCTGATGAAAATCTCCCCATGGGGCCGCTGAAAATGAACAGATATTGTAGATGGGATTATTGTTCCCAATTCTTCATGTCCTCCCTATATTGGGAGTTTATACCCACACCTCTTTCATCTAATTTTCTCCATTGTGATAGAGTAAGCAGAGCCTGTCTCTCTCCCATTGATCTTTAACTTCGTCAAGTGTTCTTCTTTAGTCACAGGAATATAGGTGGAGTTAAATAGTTACCATTTTGAGCCAAGGCCATAGAGATAGAGCATTTTGCTGGCTTCACTTGAAATTCTCTCACTCACCTCTGAAAGCTTGCCCTCGGTAGCGGCGGGTCTCATATTGAGGACAGTCCATGGACTAAACCTGAACCAACCGAAGCCTGTGTCCAGATGAGCCCAGGAGAGCCCGTTCGGTGTCGACTGACCAAACCACAGCCAGCCTGAAGACTCATTCGTGAAATATAAGCATCTGTTGTTATAAGCCAGTTGGATAATTCTTTGCCATGTAGCATTATTGCAAAAATAGTTGACTTATACAAAAGTTAAAGAAAACTGCCCAAAGAGAGAAATCTTCACCAACTGTATAGCTTTGATGTACAAAAATACATTTATTTTCAACAATTTCAAAACCACTGTCTTTTTTTTACAGTAGAAATATTCAAATGGAACAATAAAACCAAGAACAGTATATGTACATATACTGTATATATAGATATGACTCATGCATTTGTATTCCAGTGTTTAGTACGATATCGCAATTGTCTGCCCCGTTTAACCCTTGAAACAAAAGAAGTCCTAGGACCTTTGGAAATATTCCTGATCCTGATCTATGCTGTCGCCACTCAGATTTCTCTGAACACATTCTCTCGATGTCTCACAGCGAGGAATGTGAACATCCCACAACAGTGAATAGGTAAAAATTTCAGCCTTTCCTCCATATATATATACAGTATATCATTGAAAAAATGTGCTCAGTCTGAGCCTGCAAAGAAAAAGAATGCTAATTGCATGGCTTCCATAGAGTCCACTGAAAAGAAGGGATATGTGCAAATATGTGAAGGGGCAGGGGTGCCAGAAAAGAGAATATGGCTTTGAAGGCCACTCTCCCCAGAGGCAAGAACTATCTTAAGGGAACTGAAGGCAGACATTTGACTTTAAGGAAGGTGTGTACATCTGACAAGCAAATAACAGCATTGCTAAACTCATCTGTGACTAGTATCACTGAAGACTAGGCCCCTATGTGGTACAGGGTGGGCATAGACTCATGATCCCACAAATGTCATCTTCCTCCCAACCTCCCATGCCACGAGGCACTCGCTGACTTCACCTAGTGCCCTGAGGACTTTCTGATCTCAGAACAGCCTGAGTCCCCTATCGCCTCTGACATTTCCATGGAATCCAAGCAGACATTTCTAGATCCACTGCCAAGCTTCTTGAGAGGAAACCTATTTCTCAGGTTGATAAACATCCTCAACATTTTCTCTTTGGAGGGGAGCCTGGTTGTCTCATCTGGGTCTCAGTGTGAAGACCAGTGAGCTTCATCTTGCAACAAAAGACTCCCATGTTCTCTCTGATGCACTACTGTCCTTCCTTTAACAACTGTCCCAAAGCAGCCCTCCCACGCCCCCCCTTATACACATAAGCAGAAACCGGCAATGGCGTAGACATGGAGATGCGAGAGTTAAGTGTGACAGACAACTGGAGCTTCCAGAACCAGCTCATCAGGCAGGCCTGGGGGTGGTCAGCTCTGAGGGTGAGTGCATAAGCCCACACACACACATCTTTCTTTTTTCTGTTTTCTTTTTTACTAAACATTAAATTATTTCTTAGGAAATAAAAAGATATTTACATTGTAATTATATACAAGAAGCCATCTGGAGCCTCGCTATTGACATGCACGAGGCAGGGCCTCCGAACAGGTGTGCACGCTTTCCCGCAGACACGTCCACGCTCCCTGCCGACCTCCCCCCTGGAGATCTCACTAGGAAATGGTTGGTTTGAGGTGTGTGCTGGGGAGGGGTGATGGTGGAGGCATAGGAGGTTAACAAAAAGCCAGCCCAACCTACAGAACTAAAAGAGAGTCCTTGCATTCTATCAATAGCAGAATGAAGCAAGAAGGCTATGGGACGATCCAGCCTTTCCCCTTAGGAGAGATACGATCGTATATTCTTTTTATCACCTTTGAATCAGCTCAGACTGCCTTTGCCTCCCAAAGTTAAGCATCTACCTGCTAGTTATGAAGGGGCCCTTGGTAAACAAAGGTAAAAAAGACATCTTCATTTTCTCTGTAATAATAGGAAGAGGAATCATCAAAAATAAAGTCAGGAGGTGCGGACGGCCACGTGGCTTGTTGGGACTAGACACTGGTGCAGTTGGGGATCTCCTTTGTGCTCTCACTGTTTGCAATGGTGGCGATGCCTCCTGCAGAGAGAGAAGATGGGGAGCACGTGAGTTCCACGAGGGCAGGGATCTTTGTGGCTAGATACCACGCCACCTTGAGCACATGGCACAAAGGGTACTGATTTAATATGGCGCCTGGAGAGTCCATCCTCACAGGTTTATCTCATTTCTACTTATCACATGCTTTCTGTTGCCCACAGAGCACAAAAGCAGAAGCAACATTTTGCCACCCTGTGCTCAGCTGCTAAGTACAGTCATAAACAACGTGCAATGAAAGCTTACTGTGTGCAGTGAAGGCTTACTGTGTGTACTAAAGGCCTACCGTGGGCAGGGAAGGTCTACCGTGTGCAGGGAAGGCCTACCGTGGGCAGGGAAGGTCTACCGTGGGCAGGGAAGGTCTACCGTGTGCAGGGAAGGCCTACCGTGTGCAGGGAAGGCCTACTGTGTGTAGTGAAGGCCTACTGTGTACACTGAAGGCCTGCTGTGTGCAGTGAAGGCTTATTGTGTGGCATCACTGTGCTAAGGACATAATGTTACTTCGTTATCACAACCATCTTAGAAGGTAGGTGCTATTGTTCCTGTTTCACAGATTAGGGCTGTGAGACTCAGAAAGGTCACAGAACTAGTGAATAGACAGCAAGAAAATGGACTCAAGGCCATCTGATGCCCAAGTGCACTTTCATACGATTATTTTAAGGGGCAAATTATGCTTTTGCTTTAGATATTAAAAAAAAATCCCAATAGGAGTGGATAGTTGGCTTTATCCCTACCCAATCCTGACCCCAGCACTTTCAATTGTGATTTGCCTTCAGGGCAAAAAAAAATCCAATTTTGTGTGACCAGAGGTGGTAGACAAACTTTAAAGCATGACTTATGTCAATGATGTCAGTTGCTTCTCCTCACCCTCCAGGACTGACCAAAGGACAGGCCCAATGGGCTGAGGGGCCTGGAGCTTGCAGGACAGGGGTAACAGAGCTCAAAGGTGCCTGTGCACGTACCTATGACCCGGGGGTCCAGCTCTTTGTCCAGCAGCTCCTCGGGCTCGGTGAAGTCACTGAGTGTGATTTTGGGGGCGTTTTCACTTTGGCTCACTGACCCAATCATCTCTTGCTCCTTGTCATGTTGGACTTGAGCATAGATGTTAATCCAGGGGATTTTCCTATGTGGGGCAGGAGGAAAGCCAGAGTGAGTCATCGGGCATGCCAAGCTTGGGCAACTGGAAATCCTGGGTGCTAGAGGGAAGATGGAACTACTTCTAGGACAGGCCAGTATCAGGAATAGGGGCTGGTCATCCAGACACTGTGACCAGGAGGCTGAGGGACACAGACCAGAGACCTAGGTGCCCAGGGGAGATGGAAAGCACAGAGCCGCCGAGGAGTGCGCTTTCTTCTGGGCTCAGCCCCAAGCAGGTGTAAACAGAGGGGCCATGCTGTTGATCAGACATGCACCAAAGCCTTAAAATGTGTACCATTATTCAGTTCTTCGAGGAGCTAGACTTCGAGGTGACAGCATCTTGAGAAAAACACCTTTTTCCATCAATTTAATCTATTGAGATTAGGCTATATTTTGAGCTAAGATTGCATCAATTTAATTAATTCATATCTGATTCCTTTATAAATAGTCAAGAAATAAAAGACTTAGCGCTTTTGTTACTATTTTCAGAGCACCACCCAGAGGTCAAGTATCTTAAGTACTTTGATAGTCAGTTCCCTCATCTGTTTAATGGGAATGACAACAGCTTCCTTTTAGGATTGTGAAGAGGATTGAAACAAGTATTAAGAAAAGTTATATAACCTTCAAAATTACAGAGGCAGTAGACTGAGAAATACAAGGCGAATGGACCTGAGGCTGGAGGATAGGGTAGGTTCACATTGAAATTGTCTTGGAAAATTCATCTCCTGATTCATCACCATTATCTCCTGACTCACAGCTCCCGAGTCTCCTTTGAATTCATCTCTTCTAACGCTTCTCAAACTCTCATGGGGCTCCCCATGGACATACAGGTTGTGGCGCTAGCCTCTGCACTGGAGTGACTCTCCCCCTGCTCTGGGGACTCTGAACCTATTCCCTTTGTCGCACATATCTCTCTACTCTTCTCATGATGCCCTTTCTTGTCCTTCAGAACTTGGCTTACATGTGATATGCGAGGCCTCCCTGACCCACCCAAACTCTCCTGTTATAATAATGTCAATATGAAAGTGTCTATGAAAGAACTGAACAGGGTGTTTGTTGGTGTTGGGTTATGTAAGAGGCAAAATTATATGCAATTATTTTGCTCCCACTTGACTATTAGCCTGATTTGGGCAAGGTCTATGTTTTCCACCTTTATTATGTTCTGCTGAACTTAGCAAATGGTTTAGTGCTAAGTGCATGCCACATAGTTTACATTCAGTATTTGTTAAGGGTTGAATGAATAATCTCAAAGTCTATGCTCTTTCTATCTTCATACACTTTTGTTCTCAAACAAGACTATATTTTTATCTTAAAACATAACATCTAGAAGATACTTCTCTTATCCCATTAAAAGATGGGGAAACTGGTTTAAAGTCCAGACATTTCATGAAGCTGATCACTGGCACTGATGTTATTAAACTAAAGAGATCTGACATCCATCCCAACCCAAAACATCCTCTTTATTTCTACAGGGGACTCGTTCTGTTGTCCTTATACCAACTAGATATTTCTGAGCTTCTACATCCCTTCCCTGTTACAACCCCCAGTGAAGGAGAATGTGGGGTATTTAATAAGATTTTTCTGTAGCTAATTAAGAAATCCAAAAACAGGGTTTAAAACATGCAGTAGTTTCTACTTTTGTCTTATATTTCATTTGGATGGTTACTTTCCATACGTTCAAAGAGGTCTCTGTGGCTCCTACTGGTCTAAGCCAGTTGACTACTGTTGATAAGAACCTTAAATGAATAGCTCCTTTGTGAGGCAGCAAAATCCAGGCTCTCTACAGATGCAGAAGTAAAAATTCATACTGCCCCTTCCTTTCTTCGTATCTAAGTAGAAAGGCAGCCTAATGACTTAGATTTCTTTTAATCATGGAAGTACATATTACTCATGAAAGCTGAGATCGGCTGTAGGATTTATTAGGTGCTGTGGGCAGTCAGACCATTTCTGATCACACAAGTCTGTGTATATCAAATTGCAGCAGGAGTCCCTGGTCTTCCCTTTCCTGCTTTTCCAATGACACCATGGAGGACTCGCTTTATAAGGATTCTTCACTTTATAACAATATAACAACTCCAGACACAGGCATTTTTTTAAGTCAGGAAAGAAGGAAGTGGGAAGAGGAAGAAGCATTTAGGAAGAAAGGAAGAAACACCTGTATTTAGTTGTTCATTTTTTGTTTTCTAACCTTGGTCCCAGGTCTCCCTGGCCTTTTATGGGGCTGCACACCAGCGTTCCAGCCCCTAAGCGCAGACTGCAGACATCGTATTTAAACATTTTAAAATTGACGGTGGGACAGAAAATACTTTTCTCTCAGTTTGCAGCATTTAAAAGAACAGGTAAGTTGCTTTTATTTCTCACTGCATACACTTGCAGGCCTGTTGTGAATGTAAGTCAACAGTAAACCCCACTTTTGCAGATAAGAAAAGCTGGAACCTAAAACAAATTTAGAGGCATATCTCTCACACATTCACATAGCTTTTAATAAGAGGAGCAGGATGGTAACACAAGTCATCTATACAAACGTCAGTTCTTTATCCCTTTGCTCCAACCATAGTAAGTGGGAGACGTCCGACAGGCAGCAAGAGGAAAGTGGGAGTCGGACTTGGGTGAAAGGCCTCTGGTGAAAGGGACCAACGGATATAGAAAAGCTGAAAGTTTTTTGGGCAGCTAGAGAAAGAGGGACCGATGGTATAGAAAGAAGGCTGTTAGGTAGTTGCCAGAGAGTGGGAACAATCCTGTAGTTATTTGTAACAACATCACTGAAGGCTTCAGGAAGTCACTGTCCACGACCAGATCTAATGGTGGAATTAACGTAAAGTTGGTGAGGCTCATGGAGACCACTCTCCCTTCCAGACGGGACCACTTGGGACACACAGTGCTCGGGGTCTGCACACAGCGGGCGCTCAACAGATGCTGAACGGATGATGTGGCAAGTTCATGCTGGTGATTAGAGAAAGTTGTGAATCTGAAAAAAGTAACACCAGTGATCTGGAAACAGAAACAGTCACCCTTCCCCTAGACTCTGCTATCCAAGGGCTTCGAGCCTGCTGTAGTTATTTAAATTTAAATTAATTCAAGTTAAATAAAATTGTACATTAGTGAAACCTCTGTGGGAAACACCATGGCGATTCCTCCAAAAATTAAAATAGAACTACCATTGGATCCACCACTTCCACTTCTAGATATATATATATATATATATACATATGTCTAAATACACAGATACATGTATATATGCATGTGTATACATACATATACACACATATCTATATGTCTAAATATATATATATATGTATATGTGTGTGTATATGTATGCACATATTTGTGTATATATATGAATATAAAAGCACTAATCAAAAAAGACATGCACACCTCTGTTCCTAATAGTACAACTCACAAAAACTAAGACATGGAATGAACCTAAATGCCCACTGGCAGAATCCTGAATAAACAAATATTGCACCTGTACCCATAGAATACTACTTGGCTCTGAAAAATGATGAAATCTTGCCTTTTGTGACAATTTGGTTGGAACTTGAAGTGACTATGTTGAGTGAAATAAGTCAGAAAGAGACAGAAAAATAACAGATGGTTTTACTCACATGAGAACCAGAAAGAAACAAAGCAACTGAACTAATAACACAATAATAATTTTCTGAGATACTGAAGTCGAAACTGGCCTGGTGAGGGGGCAGGGGGCTGGAGTGGAGTGCCAGCCGGCCCCTTGACCATCTCCAGAACTTTGGTGATGGGCGTGTGCTGTGCCCACAGGGATGGAGGTACGAATCTCTTCTTTGAAACTTACACGGTATCATAAAACTATGGCACACTGACTGAAAATTCAGCTGGTCAGTCATAGCAGTGGGTCCGTACAGGACTGTGTGTGTTAGGGAGCATTTCCCTCTAATGGACAGTAATGAAGCAAAGGAGAGGCTGGGAATCGGGGATGGCAACCGGATTTTCATTTATCAGCCATCGGATGAATTCCAGGTGATGAGGTGGGAAAAGGAAGCAAAGAAATAAAAGAAAATCCAACAGGACCTCCGCCAAAAGGCCTGAGCACTGGAAGGAAAACTTCTAGAAAAAGGAACTAGATAAGAAAAGTAACTGACGATAGGTGACTCTTACTCTGTCATTTACCAGTTTGAGTAGCTTTGTGTCCTGTAGCCTTTGAGACATACTTCACTGCCAGGGACACAGAAAGGGCTGGTTGACATGAGGACCAGAGGTAGAGGAATTCAAAGATGTCATTTGGCACATATTTACAGATGTCTACATTAGTATGTTGACAATCAAGGGAGCTTAGCAGAAATGTAGAAGAGAACAGAACATTTTCTACATCACTGGAAAAGCCTTGCCTTAGTTTGAAGTCACCTGACACAAAGCTCTCTTTGCAGGATTTCTATTGGCCCTCGTTCCCAGCAACCATGGAGTCCTAGGAGCCAGAAGGTGATCAATTTGGTCTAATTAACCTTCAAGCCCCAGCAACCATCAAGCTCCCTATAATCATATCCTGGGATAAATGAAATTGTGCTTTGCATGTAACTGAAGTACATCGGTAAATCGCTGTCACCTTGACCAGAATTTTTATACGGAACCTTTGCTCTCTAATTGTGATCTCAAGGTTTCCTCGCCCTCCTCAAAGGGAGCAGGAGCAGGCAGGTTGCCATGTCTTGATCCCAGAGGACATGAGCTCACATACTGGTCTATAAATCGAGAAGGAAGGCAAACCTCACTTCATCCCTGGAGTCAAGGATTTTTAAAGATTCCTGCTTTCTGTCTAATGCTGAGTAAAACTGGAGGAGTCAGAGAGGCCCATGAAAGGGGAAGGGGCTGATGCAGGGGCAAAGATTCTCTACCACCGATCTCTTCAAAAATTCCAAAGCATTACTTGTGGCACCTAGCACTTCCCACACCAACTCTCACTTCAAAACTCACCTGACAATAACTAATGATATTTTCACTTTGCACAGACTTCCTAAGAAGAATATCTTTATGTCATAATAGGATTTTGTGAGCCTACTATGAGTGAATTTATGATATAGAAGGCACCTTCAGAAAGCATGTTCTTGTTATTTTTCACAGTTCAACCTCATGGATTATTTAGTATGTACCAGGTACAGATAATGTTACTTTTAAATCACATTGCAAACCCAAGAAGCAGTGTTACTTTCTCCACAACAGATGAGGAATTTGCCTTGAGAGGCAAATTCAACTGCTGAAGGTAACATGAAGGCTGACAGTTAAGAGTTGGGTCTGTCCGATTTCAGAGTTGAGACTCTTTACCAGCCTGTAAGACAGTGGGCGTATTGCATTATTTAAATAAGGGTACAGAACTATTGATTTCATATTGTTAAGGGAGTATGCTGCGACATGACTCCTGTGGATTTCAGAAATAATTTCTGAATAGATGTGCCATTTGGTTTTTCTGATCAATTTCCCTTTAGAAACAAAAAAGAGTGGGAGATATTGTTGAATATTTCCAGCATGCAAATTTAAACAGCTACCGGACAACTGCAATACAAGTTAAGAAAGTGTGCAGTGTGTGTGAGTGTGGGGCTGTGTATGTGGGTACCAGATTTAAGTTGCCTTTTTCTGCTTAACCACCATGGATGGATGTTCTGCTGTGGAACAAAGGTCTCCTGAAGATTTCAGCCCTTTTTTTAGCAATTTAGGTTAGTCTTGAAAACCCCTTACACTTCTCTTGAAGAGATCAAATTGATTTCACAGGCTCTCTCTCATTTTCCTAAATCATTAATACCTATACATTGGATAGAGTTCAGATTCTGAAACCTACTTTGACCGTGACCTTTAACCATTCCTGATTTTCTCCGATGCCAACCAGAGCTCCAGGGAGAACTGGCGTCTCATATTTGGGAAAATATCTGAGCATGTTGGTTATAGGCAGAATCAGCCCTCATGAATCTAGCTCTGAAACCAACATGGGATGATAACAGCACATACCTTTTAAACTTGTAGATCAAAAACACAGCTAGGCCGACAAACACCACTGACAAGAGCATGAGCATTGCCGAGCTGCTGTGGCCAGCGCTGGAGTCCACCAGTGGAGCTGGGAGTGAAGAAGAGAGAGGTTCACAGGGAGGCTATTAGCTGGAGGGAGTACCCACTAGAAAGGAGGCCAGCTGTTCTAACCTTATATCCAGCCTGCGATCACCCTGCATGTTATCTGAGCTCAGGAAGCTTGGCTTCAGAGATCAGAATGGCTTCCCCCCACAATCACAGTTTCTTATGGAAAGTAAACTCCTCTGCCTGCCTGGTGAAACTTGCTGTTCTCAGTATAAACTGAGCAACCAGAGTCTAGCTAAGGGGAACAGAAAAAGGGCTTGGATGTTCTTTCTCTTACACCGCCGGAGTGCCTACCCATGTGAGAACAGTATCTCACTGGGAACTTCAGGTGTTTCAGTCTCTTCCTCTACCCTGTCATGTCAAGACACTGCCTGATGGGTGATCTGGAACTTCCACGTCTGGAAAGGTTGATAATAACAAGAAATATGTATAGCAGGTTCTCACAGAGGGCCAGCAGTGTTCCAATTGGGCATGGCTTTATTTTCATTCCATTTACAAGTAAACCAGCAAGGGTTAGTCTCTGTTTCTTTGTGTAAATTGAAGGGAGTTTCATAGTGATCTGATCTAGCCTCCCAACCAAGATTCATGGAATCATGGAATTATAGAATTTAAGAAAGCCTGAGGACTAGCACATATAATCCCAACTATCACAGATGTAAAAAAAAGAGTCAAGTCCCACACAAATTGTAGGTTTTCCCTAAGATTCTTGGGATTCAAGAGCAAAGCCAATCCTAAGAAATTCTTCCTGCCACCTCAACAGGAAGCCTCTAGGAAACAGTGATTAATCTTTCTGAACCAACACTTAGGCAATAGTTCTGACACAAAACCTGTCTCAGGCATTTAAAGAGACGTGTTTGGTAATCATCCCCTCTCTTTCCTCTCCAGGATAAAAAGTCACCGTACCCATTTCCTCTGGAAGCCCAGGAGGCACTCACCTAATGTCAGCTGTGTGACATAAACAATGACTTGAACCCCTGGCTTCAGTTCAAACTGGACCAAGTTTTGGTTTAGAGCATTAAACAGCATCTCTACAATCTGGAAGAAAAGAGAGAGGCCACATGGGAAGACATGACACGGGTGACGTTCCCTCAGGGAGCAAGAGTCCCAGGGCAATATGTGAAAAATGACCAAGTTCAATCAGAGGCTGGAATCCAGGAATACTTTCATCAACATGCTTCTCTTAGCCTTTGGAACCCTGTGAAAGCAAGGCAGTAGTTGACAGTATTCACTGCAGGTGGAGAGGACTGTGAGACAAAGGAAGTGTGGCCAAAGTCAACGAGTGAATTGGAGTTGACAACAGGCAGGTAAATTTCATTCAACTCAGTTCAGGGCGCTTTCAGTCAAAACTTCATCACTTACACAAGAAGACCTGTGGTGGGTCCCAATGCAAGAGTCAAACCATCACTCATGCTCTAATCTTATCAATAATGCACCCAGTTAGAGACCCTTCGGCCAGGACTGAAACAGGCACATGCACCCCTGGCCCATTCCTCTGTGTTCATTCTCTGAGACAATGGGAGACAAACATAAAGGCACAAGCTGTCTCCTTTTTATGGGATAATTCCTCCTCTTTACTTTTCCCCAGCAAGTCTCAGAACACATAACATCGATTTAATCACTGTAATTCCCCCATGAAAGCTGAGGCAGACTTCGACTGCTGTCCTTAACTCTTATCTCCATAAACGCGCCTTAATATCACAGCTGCTATTCATCACCGTAATTACCTATTTATCTAAATGGATGGATATTGTAGCTTCCAAATATAGTTTGCACATGCCACTTGCTAGTTCAGAATAGAGAGGTCTGGTAGAAGTGATGCATGCATTGAGAAGCCGAATTTATTTCTGGCCACCTTCACTATGCAACCATGCAATGCAAAGATCCCCTTCAATTTCCAGAGAAACTGACTGCATGGTCTCTGTGCAGCCTGAGGAAGACTGTGGATGGGCTTGGGGAAGGGGTGAAGGACAGGCAAGTAGCAGAGGGACATGGTAAATGCCTGTACAGTGATGACCTCAAAAGGAAGCATGTGTTTGACCATGCCGATGTTCAGCTGTCTCATTTACACTTGCTTCTATTTCTGACTTGCAGCATGCAAAGGCAGGGAAGGGTGACGATGGGGCAGCCAGGGAGATCCCAGTGGAGCAGGGAGGGCGAGGGAGGACCAAGGGCTCAGCCCTGTCCTTTACTTCCAGGTTAATGTGCAGATCACAGAACCATCCGCCCATTTGATAAGGAAGGTACATCATCTCCCTTCTGGGAAAACGGCTTCATTAGTCAAGGAAGACAGATTTCCATCTCTCTTCAAGGAAACATTTAAAAGCAGTTCCTTTTCTCCACAGAGGCAAACTTAGATTGGTCAGGATCTTTGGAGAAGAAGCACATTTTCCCAGAAATACAGAGGAAGGGTCAAATTCTTCTCTTTCTCCCCTCGCCCTGACCACAAGTCTTTGCGGGGGGCTTGAGCAAGTTGTGGGGAGGCCAACTGTTGGAATGAATGATGTCAGGGGTGCTTTCCTTCCTGTGTGGCTGAGAGCATCTGTCCCTGCACGTTTGTATTTGTTCTGGGACAAGATGCTGGGTCTTCAAAATCTGGGCAATGGGCAGAGTGACAAGCTGATGGCCAATGGAAGAGTTTCTTCCCCTTTGGGTTGGCAGTAACTTTGTCTCCTGGAATGTGAGGGGCGAGCAAGTGTCTGGCCGAGTGTCCTTTCACTTACTTGTTCCAAGTCTTCTTCGTTACCTTTCCTCCTCTCCGTCAAGTTCTTGGGGGGCAGGATGAAGAGCTCTGCTGAAGTGGGGAGGCCAGGGAACACAGCAGCAAGGATCTGGTCTTCTGGGACACTGGTTACCTACAAGAAAGTCAGACCAAAGAGTGAGGCCCTGGGGGAGCCTTTGCTGAATCATTAACAAGGAACAGAATATGCAAAGGCATACAGCTCAAATATATTTGTTTCAATGTAGCATTTTAGGCACAGTTTCCAAGATATACCAGACTTTCTTTTTGTTTTCCTTTAGAACTACAAGGTAAAAAGCAAAAATTATTCATTTCACTACTTCCTCTGCTCTTATATACTCATACAAATGATTTTCAAAATATTGTCTGCTGGGAACATTTGCAAAAGCTCTTTCCATATTTTCCATTTTTCTGCATTGAAAGGATTAGAGCTTCTGGCTAAAACATGAACAGACTGGCTGTAAATGAGGAATAGAAAGTTATAAACAAACACGGGAAATGCAAATTAAAAAAGCAAAGTAGTACTTGCTTATACTTATTAAAGCGGGAATTTTTACAGTTAAAATAGCTACTATTGGGGAAGCTTCAGTTAAGCGATAACCCTCATTTGTGGCTGGCAGCACTAAAAATTGACATATATTGCCATTTTGTTTTCTGAAAGACTTACTTGAAAGTTATAACGATATTCATACCCTTCATTTAATAATGCAACTTGGAGAGCTTGTCCTGAAGCAATGACTGAAAATATAGGAAGAGACTTATGCAGGAAGAAATACAATATTTATAATAGCAAGTAAGTGGTAAAAACTAAGAATATTTAAAAATTAAGTGAAGACAGGTATAGTCACTTAATAGAATGCTATTCCACCATTGAGATAAAATTAGCACAATCAGCCAACATGGAGAAACAGAATCAGCTGCATTCTGGTCTATTTGCTCCCCTTTCTTTAGCTGAAACTGTAAAAGTACAAATATACAGAAGTTAAAAAACAACAACACTAAAAGTTGTGCTAAGAATATGTGCTGAGATAGGAAAGAATTTCCTTATTTCTGAGTATGTGGTAAATGGATTATATTGCCTTTTGATGAAAATTAAAAGTAAGCTTCTGTCTGGAGGCAAATTCCTGAAGAAAACAAAACTCTTGAGTTCTCCCCCTGTAGAGAGTGAGCTTATTCCATGTACGTCCTGAAGGTTCTTTACCCAGAGTACGACCTCGTGTTCACCCATCCAAACGTGACACATACCCACCATCTCCGAGACGTCTCCCCTGACTATCTCTGCCCACAGTGATCTCCTCCCATCAGCCTCCTGTCCCCTCAACCTCCTGTCCCCTCAGCCTCCTGTCCCCCC
>RJWH01001354.1:0-320858 GCA_004363575.1 Solenodon paradoxus | reverse complement strand
AGGGTAAAGACTCGATAAGTAGTTTCTGGATTGAAGAGAAGCAGAGGGTTAGTTGGTTCTCATTTGCTCAGCTCTGATTCCTATTTGGAACGGGCCTTACAGATTGGTGTCAACTCCCCAAGATGTGATAAACAGAAGTGAGCGCCACAGCTGTAGAGAACTAGCAGGTGGCAATCAGAGCCTGAAAGTCCACCAGGGAGGACCCTGTGGAGCCCGAGGGGGGCACTGGTCACGTTAGCCTCCTGCCAGGAGGCATGACCCTGAGAGGCAGGAAGTCTTGTGCCCCTGCCCATGGAGCGAGAGGGCCTTCTCCTAGCCAGCCAGAAGCAGCGTCTCCAGAGACCACCATGAGGAGCAACGTTCAGGTAATTTCCCAATGGAGTCAAGAGGTAAGCCTAGTAGTGATGTGACTGGGGTGGCCCATTGTCTCAGAGAACAGTGTCTCAGGGACACTGGTCAGTTAAGAGACTTTGGAGGGACCTTGGGGATGTGTGTCTATGTAGCTGTGTGGAGGTGGAAGACATACAATCTCGGTCAGATGATCACATAATTCTACAACTCTCTAGCAAACCCCAGGCATGCAGTGGCTGTTTTGAGGGGTCTGGTGGAGGTGATGCAGGATGGTGTTAGGAGGAGAGTTTGATTTGATTAAGTGCCCACTTCTGCCTATCCAAAGGGACATGTGTGTGACAGATCCCTGTGAGACTGGAGGCCCAACATCAACTGATATGGCTGATCATCATTACTGATTAGTACATGTATTAGTACTACTATTATCATCACCACATTATTGGTGAAAAAGCTAGCATGTTTCTACTAAGTGCAGTCATGCAAAATACAGCCCTGGATGTTTCACAGTCCAAGGAATACAAGAGGATTCTTATTTCGTCTCCTTATAAAAAGATTCGAGGTGACGTTCATCTTGTAGACAACTTCCCAGGGGGATGCTATGCCATCATTTTATTTTGTTTATTCCTCCTTTCTGTCAGCTCCTTCTCCAGGTGCTTTCCTATCTTCCTTCTCTGTCTTGGGGACCGTTGGCAGCCACATCTGCCCGTCTTCACCCCACCACACCTCATGGGGAGTCCAAGGAGCAACAGCCTCAGCCCCCCTGACCACCTCCCACCTCTGCAGGGGCCTGTGGTTCAACTGTAGGTCCACATTTTCAGCCCTCCCTTTTCTCTTTGCCCACTGTTTCTCATATGCTCCGAACTCACGTGAAAGATAAAATCATGACCATTCCCCACACATGTTTCTCCAACGGAGTCCCCATCTCTATTCCTAATATCAAAATGTTGCTCCCACACTCTCCTCCACACTCACTAATTCGACTTCATAAGTAGCCTCTGAATCTTTTTTCCTTCAGGACTTATCTCTGGCATAGATAAGCGCTGCCATCTTTGAACTGGCCATCCTTAGTGTCCTCTCCCCCTACTCTATTCATGTCCTACTTAACAGTCCATCCTCTGTATTCCTACCAGGATGGGTGTCTGAAATATAAATTTGTTGTCTGCATTTTCTACTAAAATCAAAACCATTTTACCTTTTCCAGTGCCTACAGGATGTATGTTAAACAACCTTTAGCTTCGCAGACCCTCAGCCTGGCCTAACCATGCTAGCTCCGTATTACCCACACTTCCCCCTTTAAAAAAAATATATTTATGGAGGCGAGTTGACTTTACAAAATAACACAAATCTATATGCACGGGTTCCCCATTCCTCAAATATATGGCCATATAATATGTCACATTTACCTTTTAATTTATAGACTGATTACATTAAACTCACTGCTAACTCTCAAATATGCTGAACTCTTTTCATAGTCAATGGCTTTGAACAAGTTGTTCATACCACCTAAAAGTTATCCTCACTCTGTCCATGACTATTTTATCTTTTAGTACAGAATTCAACCATCCCCTCCAAAGACAATTCTAATAGCTCACCACTATGTCCTAAATAAAAAAATGTGCAGTTCCAGGACAGAGTGAATCACACTTTTCTCCATGCTCTTTTGAGATGCTGGCCATGCCTCTACTATAGAACTAATGACATATTAGGCTTATGTCTACATTTGAATTGACCACGTTTCATTCATCATTATATTCTCGTTCCTAGCTCTGAGCAAAGGGTTAATGAGAGCCTTTCAACTCTCCCTACAGAAAGTGATCTTGTGTTGATGCTCCAGCTCTATTACCTTCTTGGCATGTTGTCTCCTGACCTGCAGCTTCTGATTGCCACGTGTGGCCAGTGGTAGTCTCATGAGTCTGAATGTCTGGTTAAGAAACCTCCTTGGTGGGAAAGGAGCCAGCCCAGTAAGAGATATGAGATGAGACTCAATGAATGTTCTATTCATTAGTTCATTATAGGAGACAAGCTTACTCTCTTTCCCCCAGTCATATGTCTCATCCTTCCTTCGCTCCTTCCACTCTTCTTTCCTCCATTTTAACAGAGAAACAATCCTTTAACTGGAGAAGGGTGGTTTTGAACCACATCATGAGTATTAATCCTTAATTACAATTAATCTTAATTGGTTCTTTGATTCCCATTGATTTAAGTAACAGTAAAGTCAACTTACTTTAACCAGCGCTCTCTTGATGACATTGCCAATATCCTGTCTCCACTCAGGGATGTCAGGGTTGTGATAATCCAGGTTAGGAGAGAAGGACAGGAGTTGGGACTGGAAGTATTCTGCAAGGAGAGAGTGTGTAAGGCTGAGAGGCGCTGTGCCAGGGCAGGGGACTCTTAAACGCTGTGGTTCAGGAAAAGGTCTCGTGTGACCTCAGCTTCTGTCCTTTATTTTCAGCCTCTTTAGCTTCTGAAAGGGCTTTGGTGACGAGAATCAGATTTGGGATCCTACCATGTTTGTCAGTTCTTGGATCTTAAGCCCTTCTTCTGGAAAAGGCATGCACAAGACCCTAAATGAAGTAAACTTTTGCTCCTGTAGGTGGTATGCAAACCTAACAGGAAAGCATTAACAAACCAGATTTGGTTGGAATGTCCTTTCCTTAGGTTTTTTCCTGTCCATCCTGCTAAAAATTGCTTCAGGAGATGAGAAAGCAGATTGAAAGTCTGTATCTAGGGTATGGATAGCCTTCAATTTCATGATCTGGTTGATGGGTACGCTGGTCTGTTGGTGATTCATGAAGCCAAGCACTTGGGAGCTATGAAATTTTCTGTATTAAACTTACAGTTATATTTAAAATAAATCTTGCTTCATGCCTAATGAGAAAGCCTGAGCAACAGGTTTGAAGATATATAGGAAGAAGCACCACCTGGGGACAGTGATTCAGATTCACTGGTCTGAATCAGTGGATCACACAGAACTTCCGAGAAAACCCAAGGAAAGTGGCTGTTTTTAGGGACCTGAGGTTGTATGAGATGGTGGTAGAAACACGGTTTGATTTAAAATAGATGTACAAATTAAGAATGGTTCTCCAGGATGGAGAGTAGGCCTATTTTCCACACTGCTGCCTTGCTGCAGCCTTATATTCTTAGCCTTTTCCTCTTTGCAGCTAGTGATGCTCGACTCTCCAACTATCAAAAATCCACCTTGAAAATGGATAGCTCATCTCAGCACCTAAATGGTGAGTTTGTAAAAGCAGGCCCACGACTCCTTCAGCCCTTGAAATCACTGGTCCCCCCCTCACACAGAGAGGGGACTGCACATGGTATAGACAACTCATGAGGTATCAGATCTAGATGCCTCTCTGACCAGGTGAGCATGCCTACAACTTAGGGTCTCTCTCTGTCAATGGAAGAGCCCACCAGGTTCTGAATCAGAAACACTGTAGAAGTAATACATGCCTATCTGTGATATGCTACTCTTAACAATTGGTCTCCCTTTAGGAATAAGTTAGGAATTAGGTTTGGATATGACTTAGAGATCCACATAAATTTCCCATGGCCTGAGCATTCCCACAGGCATCAGCAGCAATCAGTGGAGGGAATTCACTGGTATCACAGGAAGATTCCCAGGTCTTACCATGAACTGCAATATCTTTTGTGTCCTGGATAAGGGCATTCCCAGCTGCCACCTGGACGGTGATGGTGTTGGTTCCCTCTGTGAGGAATGTGAAGGAAATGCTGCTGTCCAAGGTGATGAGGGGCTAAAAGAGAGAAGATTTCCACTTTCTCTGTATACTGTCACAAAGATGAATAACCTGTGAATTCCCCCAAGGGATCCTAACTTGAAAAAAAAAAGAGAACATTTCTTTATACAGCTTCCTAAAGCTGAGATTATATCCAGGGAGAGTATTAATATACTTGAAATACACTGTAAAAGGCTAATCCTGAGATAAAAGATTGGACACCCTGGGTTTTGCAGGTCATTCTGTTCCTTTTCCTAGAGCAAAGTAGAAGCAGCCTTTGTAACCTATTCCTGTGGGTTCTGGGAATAGGAGAACATTTCTCTTCTCCTCCAACAATCCAAGCTACTGGTGTTTTCATTCTGCACTCACTGGAAAGTTGAGACCTGTCAGAGAAGCAATCACGTGTCACTGACTTCTGTATCTCCCATCATTGCACACTGCCTTACAAAGAACAGAAGATGTATGTAAGATGGATATGTGGTCACATCACTGGCTTTTATTTTCATTTTACTATATCTGTGTTTTCCACTGCAAGGCATTTCTAACATTTTTATTGGTTACAAACTATATACCCATACATATCTATGCTCATTTAATTTTGTTTATTTTCCTGATCCTAACAGAAAGGGATTTCCTAAGGTTAAGGAGAGAAGCAGACTCATTATCTATTTCCTCTAGGATTTAGGATCTTCAAAAACAAAAACAAAAACAAGGGTTTATTGAAAACAGGAGAATGCCAATCCTGAGACCAACGAGGCAGCTCTGTGGTCATCTTGAGGCTGTGCCCTCTCAAGGTGTCTGTTATTTGCAAGATAAGACACAACTGCAGCTCTTAAGGAGATGCCACAAGGACGAACGAACAGACTCCTTCTCTGTACTGAGTGTCAGGACAACATGGGATGGATGGGGAGTGATAATGTAGCCATTTGGGGATTCCAAGAGCTGCCTTACAGGGGTGGCTAGGGGCTGGCGCTCACACAGTGCCCCACTCTGGCCTGGGTATGCGTCAGAGTCCTGCAGAGGCTCAGAGACGTGGCTTTCAGACAATGCTGCTGCTACAAAACTGGAATTCTTTTCCAGCTCAGAGTGTCCGCTGGGCCTCTGAAACACTTTGATTTCTTCTACTTTAAAATTCTGTAGTTCTAGTTTATAACGAGATGGCTGGAGTCGGGATGTCTGGTATATCTAAGACACTGCCCTAAGCTTCCAACAGCCTTTCTTCTCTGTGTGCAAAATGGAAGAAAAAAGTGAGTATGGACAGAGCTAGAGTCCGATACTCAAACATGAGTTTGAACTGCACAGGTCCATACATACATAGATTTTCTTAAAAACAGATAACTGAAACTTACGGATTCCAGACATACAGTGAATACCATAAATGTATTTCCTCTTATGATTTTCTTAATAATATTTTCTTTTCTCTAGCTTTTTATGGTAAGAATAAGTAGATAACACATAACTCAGACATATATGAGTTAGTCAAACTGTTTATGTTATGGGTAAGACTTCCAGTCAAGAGCAGGCTACTAGTGACATTTGCGGGGTCAAAAGTAATATTGGGTATTTTCAACTATGCTGGAGTGGGAGGGGTCAGCAACACTGCCCAGCCCTATCCCACATTATTGAAAGGTCAGTTGTTTTCTCTTTCCCTTAACTAAGGGTAAATCCCAGAATTCAAGCATTCTCCCCCTTTCATGACTGTGACGACACACATAGGGACATGGCCTCCTCAGTTAAGGGACAGAAGAGGCTCAAGAATGTTCTGTGATGCACACTGACTGCTGGACCAGTAGTGGTTACAGGCCTGTGTTGATGAGGATGTGGAAATCAAGTTCAGCTCAGCATGGCAACGCTGGCCTTGGACATGAATAAGGGAATAACGATGTGTGTGCCACAGAGTCGTCATTTCTAGTGTAACAAGAACAGACACTCGAAACTCTGGCTGTGACTGTTTTAATGACGAGTTTGGGCAAAGTTTGTCTCCAATATGAGCCTTAGTTCTTCATCTGTTAAATGAGTTAGACAAGCCATGAGGACAAATTCGGCAATCAGAATACAAAAGACAGATGAACAGCTTTCTAATTCCTACTAGTTCACCCACTAGGTCTCATCTGTGAAAGCGCCTTTAACTGCTTCATCATGTCAGCCGGTTTTAAGGAAGTAAGAGGAGGTACCTTCACATATTCCACACAATGGCTAACTTTTCTTTAAAAATGATAATATCGAATATTGTTGAGGACGCCGAACAACCGGAAGTCTCATACTTTAGGGAGGGATATAAAAAAGCATAACCACTTAGGAAAAGGTTCAGTTTTATAAGAAATCGATGTTTTGTTTTGTTTTGTTTTCCCCAAAGCAGTTGTTTTTGATTTAACAATTGCAGTCTTGAGAATTTAGTCAAGAAAGAAGATGATAGATGTCCACAAACAAGTAAATGCTCATAGCCATTTATTCATAATAGCTAAAAACTAGAAACATTCCAGGAGTTCATCAATAGGAAAATAAAACAAGCTATAGTATGTCCCTACACTGTATAGTGTGGATAAATCCCAAAAGCATAAGAAAGAAACGAAAGAAGATTTAACATAAAAGAATCTATAAGCTAGGATTACATTGCTATTACATTAATCTATGATGGAAAAATGTAATGGCTGGTTCTGGGGGTTGGGATAGGGTTGACTGAGAAGGGTATGGGAGAACTCTTAGGAGCAACAGTAATCCTGCATATCTTGATAGAGGGTGGATGTCTTTGCCAAAACTCAGAAAGTGCATACTTCAGATTTGTGCATTTCTTTATTGACATACTTTATACCCCTGTGGGGGTAATAGTGAACAAACATTGGACTCTAGTAAATGATTTTCAGGAGGCGACATTTTGGAAAAAGTATCTTAAATTTACTTTGAAATGAATCCAAAAAGGAAGATACATTGATAGAAGTGTAGATAAATAGACATGAAATAAAACGTCAAGGTTGATGGTGGGTTACAGGTAGTGGGTCCGTAGGTAAACCTATCTCAATTTCATTGTATGATTGAAGTTTTTCATTTCATTTTTATAAAATATTGGGAGAAAAATGAAATAGAAGAGGATGAATCAATGGTTTTAATTTTATGTCTGAGTCTATGAATTCTTCTCTGTGAACACGATTCTATCACATTGCCTTTCCTTTTTGTTCACTAGCCAGGGTTCACTCTCTCACCCATCCCCACTTCTCCCTACCTGCCTTTTCTCTCCCCTTTTTAATAGTGGATTTATGGGAAACCTTCACTGCTTCCATGCTGCCTCCCTCAGCATTCCATCTATGTGGGCCTCTCCTTCCTCTGCACTCTTCTCCTTTGGGACTCCTAGGGTGCTGGGCTGTGCCCTGGCTTCTCCTTCCTAGAGAAGCAGACCTCCTTTCCAAGTAGATTTGATCTTCCCTCCATCTGGCTGCCTCCCAGGGAGATCCTGGGGCTAAGCAAGGATACAGGACTGCAGAACAAGCCACTCCATCAGAGCTGGGCAGGAGCTGCCATCCTGCAAGCCAGCCAGGACTCTGAGCCACCACCACCAAACTGCTGAATGGGAACACTTGGTCCTGGGGTGGCCAGCCACCCACTTCTGGGCTTAGGAAATGGCAGGAGCTAATTTTGTTTTCTAAATTGCTTTTGGTTTTCATCAGCTGTGATGGCTTCATGGCTGATTTCACTTTCCTTGTGAAGCTGCAACATGCCACAGGATTTCTTGAGTCTTCGCTGGCCACCAATATCTAGTGCACATCGCTAAATTAAAGCAAGTATTTTGAGCTTCATTTACTAAATCTATTAGGCAAGTGCAGACACATTTATTAAGCCAGATTTCTGTGAATCCCAGCAAATTGGCCTTTTAGAGGCCCACAAATCCAACTGGCGGCCAAGTGACTTCTCTGTCTCTGACTTCTCCTAGCTGCAGGGCCAGCTCAGCAAGACCCCTCATCCCTGCCTGGGTGGTGGGCGACCTCCCAGCCCCTCAACATGAAGAAGAGAATCCTTCATGTTGACAGGCTACCTATTACCTTCTGAGCCCAGCAAGAACTCGAGGGATAAACAGCAGCTTCTGAAAAATCTTGGATGCACCCTCCACCCGTTTCCAGACACAGAAATTCATGGTGATACTGAATACTATAAAATCTCCACATCTAAATGTATACCTTGATGAAAAGCTACTATGCCCAAATAGTACAGACTATATGATCACTAGGCTTGCCTGGCTTAAAACCTTCAACAGATGATACAGTAATGTGTGAAAAGTGATTAGCATCAGTAGTGGAAAAGGCAGAATAGATAATTGTGTACATACTATGATTAGCATTGGGTAAAAAATGTAAAATACACACAAATAACAAAGAAATAAAGGAAAATTATATCAATAAGTATGTTACGACTATGGGATTCATGTGAAATTCAATGTTGGGAGTTAGTGCTCAGAATTAGTATTAGGTCCTTTTACATGTAAGTTTCCAAGTCAACCCAGTAACTGTAAAATCAGAGCATTCATTATAACACACAAAGACACTCATTTGTCAGTCAGTTATGGTCCTTATTTGATCAATTAATCATCGGGCACAGTGGTCACCATGAGGAGTTTCTGGCAGGGTGTTTGCTAAAAGCCCTGTAGTTGTAACTCTCTCAAAAAGACCAAACAGCCATTTTGGTGGTAGAGAATAAAACTCTCCAGCCAAGTTGTATTTACCACCAAAATATAGATGTCATTGATGCAAAAGAGCATAAAAGTGACTGATATCTGAAATGCTTCGTTGTGTTTGATATAGAGTGCATACCTTTCTTTACTTAATCATCAAAGCAACATCAGGGTCTAGTGACTACTGCTATTACTCTGACATTATATTAGAAAGTCAGGTCCACAGAAATTATATTATTTAACTGAAAGCATAGAGCACATGAAAATCTGTCAAAGGGAGTTCAGTGTGGCTTGTTTCAAAACTACTCTATTCTACTCTCTCTCCTGTATTATCATTCTCTTGGTTCTTTAGGTACAAAAAAACAGCCAGTAAGTCCTCTGGGATCTGACTATTGGTGAAGTGTTCTGTGCTCAGATTTATAGATGGAGCATTCATGTCCTAAGGAATATCTCAGGTCACCATCAGAATAAAAATGGTTCCTCATGTAATATGTAAATATACATATATATATATGTTTATATTAAATAGACAGACAGACAGGTAGATGTTGCAAATAATAATTCTGCTGTTATGGATAGGGTTTAGTGTCTTTGCTTTAGAGGGAGAAATCCCAAGATATTCAGATTAGGTGATTTATTCAAGCTAATACAGGTAATCATTAGATAAATAGAAACTGAACTCCTCTAATCACTTGGTCTACTTTTCTGTTTATTTAGCAAATATTTATTAGATACCATCTGGTATCTCAGGTCTTAGAATCACCACTCAGACACTAGTGATGTAGAGGAAGCCCATCTAGGCGACTTGGAGATGCCGAGAAAGCACTGTGTTGTCACGCCCAGGACCGCCCTCCAGGCACACAGCGGTCTCTACATAGCACCAGAAGGTACGAGAATACTAACATAAAAGAATTCCCTGGGCTGACAGCCAAAACCCTCACATTTTCAGGGGAGAAATAAGCTTTAAATCTTTCTCTTTTCAAATTCTCTTTAACTTCCACCATGTATGTCTCCTGGTGTTTGAAGCAAGATTTTTAAGGGTCTTTAACCTCTAGGAGAAGACACACAGAGTAAGCAGCTAAAATCCTGGGGCTGGGCATGGTTTATGGTAGATGGAAGTTAAGAAACATGGAGTTTAAGTCTGACTCTATAATTACCCAGCTGTTTGACCTTGAGATGCTCATCTTACACAGGGAGCTTCACTTCTCTAAGATACCAAAGAGGGATCTTATTAACTACCCTCCCTATCTATAATTTTTGTGAATAATAATCTGAGAAATGCAAAAGCGTTAGTAGCCTGTACTAAGAAACTGATCTGAAAGTATATAGCATGAATAATGCAAACAGAAGAAAGTCCTTTGGGTCCATGAATCTAGTTCTATCTTTTATAAAACCATCCTAACTCTCAGTTTTTATGACAAAATAAAGAGCATCCATTTAGTGAGTACCTTGTGTATGTCAGGGAGATATATATTATCTTATTAAGTTTTCACAACAATCAAGACAACATAGGCATTACTGTTTCCAATTTACAGCTGAGTGAATTCAATATTAGCCAAGTAACTTGATCAAGCTCACACCGCCAGCACGTGGCAGAGCTGGAAACCTAAGCCGTGTCTCTCCTGCTCTTTCTATCACATCATGCTGCCTCCCTGAAAAAGAGCAGGGACGAGTCATCTCCCGCCCTAACCAGGAGATGCTGAAATTCTCTTTGGTCATCTTGAAACCAATTCAACTGGCATTGTTCCGTACCCTGCTTAAAGGAGTTACAACACTAGCGACCCGCTATTTATTAATCCTTTAGATAATCAGCATTTTCAAGACTGATATGTCTTTCCTCAATTACTTTTTTAACAAAAGGTCTTTGTTACAGTGCCAATCACAGCAAGAATGACCAAGGACAACTGCAAAGATAAAAAGAGGAATGGAGAACATTAAGCCCTTAAACTGAAGGATCCTCAGCCTAACTCCTCCCAACTTCTGTTATCCTAGTGTGGTCCTTCTTAACACAAATGTCACCTTTAGCAGTCGCTGGGTCTAGGAAGTGTTTGAGGCTGGCCACTTCGGCTCCTTTCTTTGAGACTCGGCACAACTCTGTAGGTGGACATTCATTCGCACTTTGCAGATGGGGTGTCACTTAATCTCAGAGATGGCAGGTGGTGTCCTTGACATTAACAAGCCAGTGGGTGGAAAGGCCAGCATTCAAACGAAGCCAACCAAATGCGGTTTTTTAGAAACAGTAATTACGGGAACAAGAATTATCTGAACATTCCCTGTTGCTGAGGGGAGGTACATGGATACGATCATGTGGACTCTACGGTTTCATGAAGTTGCCCACATCCCCACATCAACACAGCGGGAGTACAGGAGCAGACACTGCGCATCTAACCACACACCCATCAGAAAGGGCCCAACCTTTGTGCTATTGCCGAACCACCAGAAATAGGTGAGGGTCCCCAGCTGGCTGGGCCACACGACGGCGCTGATGTTGACCTCTTTATTTCTTATGGCGACAAATGGAACTCGAAGGTGAACATGTTCCACGGGACCTAAGGGGACAAGGAAAATGTCGGTTTGCGTTCCTGGAATAGACACTCAAACTTCATCACGCTTCCTGTTTGTCAATGTTAACCCCAACTCCATCACCTATGCTCAAAAAAGAACCAGAAAATCAGAAATAGGAAAGAGAGAGAGTCTGTGCGTGTGTGTGTGTGATGAAGTACCACAGATAATGGGGAACTTCAGATAACCTGAGCGACATCCGACTTAATTTACATCAGTGAGCCCAACCGTAAATGCTTATGAATCTCCAACCCAAGGACAAAGCTAGTTTGCTAGACACTTCACTGATTAGTAGGAAGAAACATAGCAGTCTATTAGCCTGTCTTGTGATTTGAGGTCAATGCATTGCATGGAGGGCTCTCCCATTATCCTCGATTGTTAATTGGTTCCATCCTCTTCAACAGTCAGCTATTGTGCCCGTCATCTACAACACTCAATGGGTGTCATTCAGAAGCTGGCAAGGCTGTTTGATAAAAGAAAAATGTCTGTCTCTGCATCCAAGGAGAAACAAATGCTAGATTCCCAAATATTAAATCAGCTGCTTGCAGAAAGGTGACTAACCTTCTCTTTTTTTTCCCCCTCAAACAATTGATAGAGGCAGCATCAAATTCTAAACTATCAACTGAGAGAACATACATGAACACGCCCTCAGCATAGTAAGTGAAAATTTAATTCATTTCAAAAAGAAAATGAGGAGATGAAAATGTTGCTGGAAGATACTAATGGGTCAGTACTGCATTTTTGGTCCAGCTCTTGTTTTTTAGCAACCTGTAGGAGAGAGTTAGGTCTCCCCGACTCCCACCTCCTCCTCTTTAGTTTCTTTCTTCCCTTCCTTTTCTTTTTTTCATTTCTTCCTCTTGCTTTCCTTCCCCCATATCCTTCATATCTAAACAAATCCAATTAAAATATTCTGATCATCTGTCCACACGACGTGAGAGCACATTTTCCTGGTTTTCTCCAAGACAGTTTCTGTGAATGAAAGTGACTACCAGTCACAACTGCAGCCAGGACTCCTTAGCCTGGGGATCTTGAGTTCTTCTCAAGATTCATTTTTCAGGCCACCCAGCCTTCATTATTTGCATCTTTGGTCATTCTGGAGACAGCTCAGTTTAAAAAGAAGAAAATGGATGTCCCTCATTTCAGCGCTGGTTGCAACTCAGTGGTATGATCTTTTCCTCCATCTTGCAGGGCCTCGGCCATACACAGATTTCTCTGTCCCCAAATAAGGTTCAGCACTCACCTTGCCCTCCTCATAACATTGAGAACATCTGAAAGTACTGTGCTGACGACAGAATACCATGTCATTTATTAGGGGTTGGCACTCTCACCACCACCACTGCCACCCACACCGCCATGGTTCCTGTGTATCGTTGGGTAGAAATCCTCTAAGGACCATGCAGGTTCTTCTGAGTCTCGCTGAGCATCTCCTGAGTCATAGGTACATTTACATTGGGGGAGAAGGTGCTGGGGCTAGGACTAACGTGGGATAAGGAGACCACCAGCCAGGCCTGCTTGCCACTCTCAAGAGTCTACTTTCCTGAGCAATAAACAAGTGTTCAGGAATCTTGGTAAATACTACCTGAAAATGTTCTCGCCCAGCAGCTCTCTAATCTGACCCCAGACAGAGTGCAACTCAGACTGCTTGAGAAAATAATTTCAACCTCATCACTTCAGATATACTTTTGCTTAAAGATTTGATTATTTTCAATAAGAAAATCTGTTCAGTTATTTTTGATGATTTTATTTGTTGGTAAGGATAATTAAAAACAAAAGGCAAAATACTAGTTACATTCTTTACTCATCCTTTAGGAGTATACCAGATTTATCTTTCTGTTGTTGGTATTTTATTGACCACAGGGAAGAGAGTGAGCCTAATCCATGCCTAGAAGGAGGATGAGAGACCTGTTCCTTAAAAGAGCACCTCAAAGTCTTTCTCCATGTCCGGATTCAGAGCTCTCATTCTCCTGCTGGGAAAGGGGCCCCTTCTTCCCTCAAAGTCATGGCTCCCGTTTGCCTGGAAGCATTGCCTGAAGCCCTAGAATTTTCCACCATTAAGTGATGAGGCTTCTATAGCTGTGGCCCTGAAAATTCTCAGCTTTCTGTCTCTAGGGTCTTGGCTCAGCTGGGACTTACATTGTCAGGTATTTTGATGCCCCCACCCCACACACACCCGCCAAGTAGAAGGGGACCTCATTTTCCCTAAACTCATTCCAAACATGAAAGGAATGATGTTGCATGAACTGGAATGTCGTTGCGTGAACTGGAATGTCTTCAAGTATGGCCGCATTTCAGGAAAAGCATGTTTGAGTAAAACTAATATCAAGGAGCAACAAGATGTAGAAGCTTTTTAGGGCAAAGGCCCTGAGTTAGAAGCTCTAGGCTCCAACCTAGAGATAGATCCTGGGTGAGGGGGACGTGAAGAGAATTGAAGGGATTTCAAAGGGAACACAGCAAAGTGCGACAATCCTCACAGTCAAATACAGTGTCTTTTTGATAAAAATCTAATAATCTGTGTGAGATTGGTTATGATGGATGGCTAACAACTACTTTTTATCAACTAATGGCCCACGGTGAGGCCAAGAGCAGTTTCCACTATAATAACTGTCTGGTAAATGCATCCATGATCAATTTGGAGGGAATTATGAGCACGATAAAAGTTTCAAGGAACATTTCCTCCTTCATGCACATAACCCACAGTATAAACCTGCTCCTCACTGGTGTGTTTTTTGACACTGAGATGCATTGGTCTTTGTGCCCTGAAGGCAAGGCCCACTCTTAGCATCACTAAGAACATGGGACAGGTCCTTGGACTAGAGGGAAGTAATTTTTTTCTTTGTCTTCATTTTAAATGCAGCAAAAGTGTCAGGTAGAAAGTTAGTAGGAAATACTTGGTAATTACTCTAACAGGTAACATTCATCTTGTGCCAAGCTGGGAGCTAAGCTGCATTTTTCACACTGAGAAGAAAAATGCAAATGTGAACCTGAAATTGCCATCCTTTGAAAGGTCTGTGAGCAAGACTAGCCCGTGGCTGGCATCTGCGAATTTGACTCTGGAGGCCACAGTTACCTAAAAAGAGTGGCGCACTCTACCTAGAATTTTTTTTTTAAACCAATTATATGGTTTATTTTGAAAATCCTCTCTTTCTTCTGGGAGTCTGAATTTTTGTGTGCATTAGGCAGAGAATGCCCATGTGATCAGTCCTCAATAAAAACCATGCACTGAGTCCCAGTGAGCGTCTCTGGTAGACCCAGTCTTTGTGACACCATGGGGCGAGGTCTTTTGTAAGCTCGTGATTGATTTCCTTCCTACTTTACTCCATGCGTGGGCCTTTTCTGTCTGCTGATTATGCTTGGTTTCATTTTCACTGTAGTACATTATAGTCATGAGTATAACCATATGCTGAATCTCCTGAGTCCTAGTGAATCATAAAGGCTGAGGTGGTCTTCAGGACCCCTGACATACAGGAAATCCGGTTTTATTCTCACAGTCTTTCTGTTATGTAAGCAGCAAAGGAACTGGATATACGTAAAGATGAAGAAAGCTGACAATATTAGACATTTAGCAAAGGAACAGAATCAGAATTCAAACCTAAGTCTCCCTTGCTCAAAATCCCAGGTTGGTGGTCACTGCACACACCACTTACCTGGTGCCTCTGACACAGAATAACTATAGCTGGTGTAGAGCTGTTACCGCGACTTGGGCTGTTGATGACCTATTTGTAGCAGCTCCTCCCCTTTCCCCACCTGCAAGTAAACTGCAAATGTGACACCTAGCCAAGTACCTGGCATATACCAAAAACTCAACAGATATTTGGTGACTAAATGAGTGAATGACTGAGTATTTCATTTTTCTATCTTATTTACTATTGTAAGAGTCCTGTGAAATAAGGCTAATATTTAGAACTAAGCTATTTTAAAGTTAAGTACAGAAGAGCCAGAGAAGAAATAACTGATCACAAAGCCTGACATTGTTAGGAACATAACATCTATAATCTAGGTTTTCTCCCATCCATCACTCTTTCAATTTGGTCCTTGCGCTGCTTGGTGACTAGAGAGAGCTTATAATTAGTTATCTCACTGTTTACCAGGGATCTCTTAAGAATGGGTTATATATACCGGAGTTGATATATAATGAATGCAATTACATATTTACTTGTGTAATAGAATTTGTATGATCAAATTTCTTAATAGGAAATGTACTCCTGGTATTCACTTAGACTCTTTCAAAACTTGGAATTTTCGCTATATGTAGCAATTACCCAAAACCATTGTGGGGGCTATAAGAACCATAAAAATCCTTTGCATAACTGATTAAATGTAGGGAACCAACACTAGCTTTATCACAACATTTTCTTGACCCAACATTTTCAAACCATTGCATTTCATGTTTAGTTTACACAAGTCAAGTCCCAAGAAAGCAAGTACACAAAATACACGCAGTGAAAACAGAGTATTTCTAAACTCCAGTTTCATTTTGGTTTGTGCCAAGCAGCAACTAATAGCAATGAAATATATTCTAGGACAATAAAAACATTTTGGAGAGTTAGACCTGTTTACAAAGGAATGAACTTGCAGTAACCTTGAATATAAGATTTAAGTTCCTTTGTGTGTTCAGCTGTACTAAAAAAAA
Organism: Solenodon paradoxus; assembly: GCA_004363575.1. NCBI lineage: Eukaryota > Metazoa > Chordata > Mammalia > Eulipotyphla > Solenodontidae > Solenodon > Solenodon paradoxus. The sequence continues at coordinate 304,918 of RJWH01001354.1, read as the reverse complement.
AATCCTCAACACTTTTCTTTTTAATCCTTCTTTGGTTCTTCCAACAGAGATAACAACTTACTTGGATTTGTGCTGCTTTCACCCATAGTCACATGAAAATGAGCCAGAGGCTGTGAACCAGATGGAGTTCCTCTCTCTATATTTTTAGATGTCTCCAAAGCAAAGAGATGAGACATTTCCCTGAATGTGTGTCTGCAGATATACACTATGATTAGGACAGAGTGGGGCTGAAAAGGGGTCATTTGGTAGTGGTAGCCACACTTGCAAAATAATCAACCTCCTTTAGTGTCATGAAACTTGGAAACATAGATGAGCATAATCTTCGGGGTAGTAGTTATGCTAAAACCAGCCAGTCTCAGTCCTGGATCCCAGGAAATCTGGATGGACGAAGTTGTGAACAGGAGGGAAATAAGAAAGAGGATGCACAAACTACTTACCAACCACGTGCAGGAAGAGCACTGCTGTGTCGGAGCCCATGTTGTTCTCCGCATAGGCTGTCACCTGGAAGATGCCTGCACTCTTGTACACGTGTTTGATGCCTTCTTCAATGGGACTGAAGTTAGCATAGGACACTGCAATCCCATCTCCAAAGTCAAGCTGGATGTTTGTCCTTTGGAGGTCACCCTTCCAGAGGGAAGAACAGTTAGCCTAGACCCATTCATATGGTTCCCTTAGACTCCTATTGGTTCTTTGCTCTGTGTCTACTGCATCACCCTCTGAAGACCTACAGTCTCTCCCAGGAGGTTGAACCACTCTCCACAAAATCATAGACTCCTATCTGATATCTGCTGGGCACAAGGGACCTCTTATTCCTGTGTGCCCAAGCTCGGCACAGCCTGAGTGGGTATGACTCTGGTCACGGCAGATTAGAGAGGCTGAAGTGGGAAGCCTAAGGTTTGCCTGTCTCTCACACACATGGCTTGATTACTATTACCCTGTATCACGATACTAACAATAGCAATGATAACAGCTACCATGTGAAGTTTCTGTTCAGTCCTAAGCAATGAATCTGCTCATAACTCTATAATGTAGAAAGTACTACAGCTCGCTTTTTACAAAGGGGGGAAAATAAGTAATTAGACTGAAGTCTTGCAGCTCATAGTGGAAGAGCCAAGTTTTGAATCCAGACAGTCTGCTTCAATACTAGAGCTCTCAAACTCTACACTATGATTATAAATGTTCCTATGTTTTAGTATTTATTATCATGTTCTGAGAGCACTATGCTAATCACTTAACATATATTACACGACACCACCTTGAAAATAACCCCATGACATAGAACGATAATTCCCATTCCATACTGAACACCAGCCAAAGTCATGGCTGTGCTCTGTTGACCTTGGACTTCCCTACACCTGCCTACTCCTCCTCAACCCTGAAGCCTTTTCTGACCTTCCCAGTTCACAGAAGTCTCTACCTCATGGAAGGCCAAGAGATACTGGTACTGGGTTCAATGCACTGTCTGCTGATGAGATGCCAATGGTTCCGATGAGTGCATCTTATACCTCAAGTCTTAGGCATCTGCTTCTTAAGGGCAGATGCCTTCCTTCTCCTTCCCTCTACTAGACTGAGCCCATACTTTGTATAAATGCAGTTGAACCTGATCATGAAACAAGGATTTCTGATAAAAAATAATCAGGTCTCTTTGTTGATGTGCGAAGATGGTTGATGGAATAAAGAGGAAAATACATCATTTTGGAATTATGAGGCAATCCTGCTCCAAAATGTACAGTAATCACAGTTTTACTTTCTCTGTCTCCCCCACGGCGACCCTGATGTGAGTAAAATATTGATAGGTGCTCCCTTGCTTCCCACACAATGTCAACTACCCTTGAGTTTATGAATATAAATTAAAGTGGAAATGAACTGGAGGTAATTCAAATGGATAAGATCGTGGCTCTTCACATCCATTCAAGAGAAGGTTTTTTATAGCACTGGTCCTGGAAACTCCCCAGTGGAAATGTGATAATGACCTCCTCTGAATCTTAAAGTCCTTTAATTCAAGTACTGAGTGTGGGTGAAGGCTGAGGAGTCTGTCAACCCAGGATAAGGAACCTTCACCTTTCTATCCAAATGGGCCCAACTTTAAAGGTTTCTAAAGTATTCACACTTGGGAAAACACTCCTGGCCTGCCTTGGTGTCTTTCCAAGATTTCAAGAGCACAGAGCAATTTGCATATAAATTTAGAGTACTACGTATATCAGGCAAGCTTTCTTGTCCCTCTGCCTCAGCCTGAACACCTCTCTGGTTTGAGAAGCAGTGAGACAGCTCACATAGGCAAGAAGCATACAACTGAACGATTTCTGTCTGGAATGAATGAATTCAGTCTGATTTCACTGCCCAGAGGGTAGAAGACACTAAGAAGTGAAATAATAGAGCAGCTAGCTGATGGAAAAGCCGCTCTTGAAACATTCTTTCTAATGAGGAATTTAAAGAATTTCAATAATCTTCCCCCACCTTCACACTCATATTTTTAGGACCCTTTGAAAGTGTTGTGAGGCATTCTGATCAATTGGAATAAAGCAGAAGAGGGTCCTGAAAGCAACAGACACAGTTTGAATTCCCTTCTTCTGTGAAAATTCACCTGCAGAGTCTGAGGGTGATAAATGCTCACTCAACAAAGCAGACCCTAATACCGGGCCTCCAAGAATATATTCAGGTCTGTACCTGTGACCAGGAAAGTGGGGCTCTACCGACACTTGGGTCTGTGTTGTGGGGGGGAGGGAAGGAAAAGGGTCTCTGACCCTCTTTCTCTTCTCTAATTTTGCCCCAGAAGTCTCAGGTGTCCCCCCTGACTTGGAGTCAGGGACCTGCAGAAAAGCTTGTCTGTGAATTCTGACTTCAGGAACCCAGGCCAGCGCCCACCTCCTCCATGAGCACAATGAAGGTGGCGTTGTGGCCTTGCTCCGCCAGCAGGCGCCCATCGGTGGTCACCACATGGAGGCCCCGAGGGGCTTTTCCGGGGCACATCTGGGTCTTGGCTGTGTACTTCTCCCTCAGCCCGTCCGTGCAGTTGTTGGACACGATCCTCCGGTACCTGCAGGCATCGATGATGGTCAGTGGTGTGGTTTCTGCAGGGTGCATGTGCGTGTGTGTGAAAGAGAGTGCAAGAGCTGCTCCTGAAAACTGAGTCTCAAAGACAGCCACTTAGGAAGCTAAACAAATACAGAAGAACCGCTATCCCTCCATCTCAGGAAGAGTAGCTCTTTAAACATTATTATTGATCCCGTCTGGTGAGTCACTGATCCGATCAGTATCTCAACCAGCCAAGAAAAATCAATGTCTGACTCTCACCCCAGAGAGGAGTAGGCAGCCCCTGGACTGCGGGCGCGAGACAAGCAGGAGCTTCTCTGGGTGAGAGAGGAAACTGTGACGTCCCTGAGACCAGCACCAGCTTTCTCTGTCCCAGAGAGCAGTGGGAAAATCAGGCCTCTAACTCAGATTCATCAGGAAGCTTCTTCGTGTCACCTCTCCATTCCAGGACATCATTCATCCCCTACTGCCTCATCGTCCTTCCTCTGGAACCACTGGGCTACTTTATAGCACATTTTCTCTCCTTGCTAATATTTCATTTCCCACTCAACACAAATGCCAGACTAGAAGCATAATCTTGAAACTCTTACTCATTTCTGCCGAAGAAAAATAACCACAGAGAAGACCTTCAGTCACTACAACACACTCAGTTTTCACTTAGAGATATTTTGGTGAGTGGCATATTCTAATATAAACTTGACATCATCAGCTTTTCCTTTTCAAAATCAATAGCTGGTGATAAGCAAAAATAGAAAAGAGAGAAACACGTAATTTCATAATCACAGAAAGTGTGTCTGTTTTCTTAATCCAGGAGTTCCTCGGACAGAACTTTTGAGTTTTCATTTTTAGTTTTCAGTATCAGTCTACGAAAGCTTCAGTTCATCTATCAGCAGAGTGCACTAGATAGTATCTTATATCACTTACTTATTTCATTTACTGTCTTCAAGGCCTGAGAAATAAAGTGGCATCTCTAGAAAGGGAGGCCTGATCAAAACAATAGCTACGGTTTGTTAGAGGCAAATGGCAGAGAGTTGAATCTGATAAGCATTCTGCTGTACCCCCTGCCCCGCTCCCCCAAAGTCACCATCAGCTGAAGAACTCCTTAGCTTTCTTTAAAGGCCGCTTGTTATAATAAAAGGCTCCATCCTGCTTCAGGAGCGATGTTCTCCTTCTGCTTACAATTTAGAGGGAGCAAGACAAGAGCGAATAAAGTCCCTGTAAGCATTTCACTTACCCAGTGCTGTTGAGGTAGCTTTGACCGAGGCTGCAGTCCTTTGAAGGGGCTGCTGGGTTGTACCAGAAAGCTGGGACACACTGGCTTTCTCCATGTCTCTCATAGCCGTAGTCACTGTCCATAGAACACATAACAGACAGATGTGCAAATACACACACACACATACACAACCCCAAAACCACTGGAAATACTGTAGCATGTCATTTACATATTCCCAAGGAGTGGAGATATTCACACTTTAAGAATGGATTTTTCAGATTTAGAAGCAGTTCCATGTCATCTGGGGTCCTCATTGTCAATAGTAGGTTATAAAATGAAGCTATTAGGTTAAAAAGGCTATTTTAGGTTAAAAAAGGTACGCTGACTTGGGCGTGCTTGGGGGATCTATAAGCTTAAAAGCGTATTTTGGGTCACAGTGGAATTAATAAAATAAGTAGATGACAATCAGATGAATTCAAAATATGCGTTTCCATGATAAGATTACACGTGTTCAAAAATTCATTTCATAGATTTTATATTTTTTCCTGCAAACTGTCTCAAAGGGATATACATTTGCATTTACAGATACAATCACTCAAAAGTTTCCCAACTACATTTAGCACAGGTTCCCTATTTCCCTGAAAGATTAAATTAAAAAACAAAACAAAAAAGTCTCCTAAACAGTAGCTCTTTTCCATGTTTCCATAAAATCCTAGATGTGGGCATGCCCTGGTGGAGCAGTGATGAGGCCAATTGCCTCTTAAGGAGCAAACCACATACCCCTGGGTTCCATCCGGCTCAAGGGGAAGCAACCAGTGTGAACAACTAAAAAAATACACTAAAGGTGCTTCTTCCTCCTCTCACTGCATACCTGCCTACTCGCCTTCATCCCTGCCTGCAGCTTTCCTTTAAAAGTAAAAATCCTACACATTATAAAATGAAGAAAGTCATGTAGGATTCTCCTTTTCCCACCCTATTGCAAAATGAGGAAGTTACGAAGCAGCAGGAGGGGACACCCCTATCTGATGTCCAAATTGTGTTCCTTCCCTTGCTTTTTGGAGCATGATAAACTTCGGGAGGTATAAATGTCAGTATAGAAAAAGTAATAAAGAGGCAGAGGGATTATTGCTCCAGCCAAAGGTCACTGAGGGCGGCTCCACTTGGCAGAACTCAAGCTTCTAGGTTAAACATCCAAGGGTTTCCTGAAATCCGCAGACTGGGAAGAACAATCTGGATGGCTGGATATTGATCCACTGGGTGTTAATGAAACATCTAACATAATGGAAATGGCTCTCAGGACCCACCTCTCCTTTTCTTTCCTGATCCCATATTTGAACCAAGATTTCATTCAATCCAATGAAAACAGAAGCAAATTTACCTATCTGTGACTAGGATAGCGATGAAAAAGTCAGGAATACAAGTTTAATTCCACATGAACGTATCACTCAATATGTATGGTGTCCTGTGAAAGAAGTGTAATAGTCCTTCTCCTCCAGGGGCTCTCCATCCCTTGGAGGGAGGGATGCAAAATACCTCAAAAGACAGCACTGGAGTGTGAAGCAGAATACTATACAAATACAGGGAAGAAGACCCAAATGATTAATGCGATGATATAAACGATCTTCCTCAACTAACTTCACCCTACTTCCTCATCTTCTTCCTCCACATCAGACTTAGAACAGGACACTCCAGGCCAAACTTCGAGGCTCTTTCTTTGCCTATGCTATGCCCTGGTAGGTTACCACACAGCCTTCTTCAACATCTATGTCACATGAGGCCATTGCTGATGGTTCAAACAAAATTGTGTGGCCATAATATGCCTGAAACATTGAGGCAACGGAAGAGCAGAGACCTCTGTTGGTGCTATTTTCCAATAGAAAAATCCAGAGTACAGGGCCTAGGATCTGAGAAGTGGTGAATAAATATTTGGTGGGCAATGAATACTCCAGTTACACTTAAAATGATCACACTAACCATCTCATTGCATTTGGTCCATGTCTGCAGGGACACTGTGAGCCCAGAGTTGAGATTTCAGTGTGGACTACCACAGAGAGCACCTCAAATGCTCAATGGATGTCTGTAGAGTGAGTGTGAGTTAGATTCACTGAAAATTGCAACAAAGAAAGGTGAAATTCAAGAGCAGCTTTGAAATGGCCATGTTTAAAAAAAAAATTGGAAAAGGAGAAAAGGACATGTCTGTCCAGTAAATCTCTTTCCAAGTCCCTTCATCGATGATTCGTGATCGCCCAGCCTGGTCATACAGACTCAAGTTAGTCAGACACACATCCCATGAGAGCCAACTAAAAATGTTAGGAATTTTGCAAACTCCCATTTTTAAATGGGAGTTTAAAACTCCCATTAAAACTCCCATTATTAAAAAATAAATTGTACAAATGTTCAATTAAATAAACTATACATAAAATATAATAAGTACTCAAGACACAGAAATCCCTCATTATTTTACTGCATTTATTATATATTATTGCAATGTATATTGTTATATGTCTATAACATATATGTTATATATGCATGTTATGTATAAAATGTTATTATATATCATCTATACTCGAAGTTATTTTATTATCTATGCTCGAGGTTATGTATACCTATGTGTCTATGTAGGAGAAATACTATACTTATAATGTGTTACTTCACATCTCTCCCCAGTTCTGCATTCACTGATGTCATGTTGGTAGCCCACATTCAGCCCTGGTAGAAATATTTACAACAACCAGCAAATGCTACTCATCAGGGCTTATATATCTATTTGTTCCCAGAGAGCCAGTACTTAAATATTTAGCAGCACAGCACTGAATATGTGATTTCTAAGATTGTTTATCTGTAAGAATATTTAGAATGTGGTGTGTCTGCATTACTTCTAGAAAATTCTTAATTGCTTGATGAGGTAAATCAATCAAATGTCCTGCTAACACTATGGAATATTAGTAATCTTTGTTTTTTAAATCAATTAACTTTGATTTTAATGAAGGGACACTGCATTACAACATGACAGAGCTTTCAGGTGTGCATCACTGTAGATCAACATCTCTATGTAACACACTAAAGTTTACCACTAACCCCAGTTCTCTTTGAAGGAACAGTGAGTGCTCTCCTAAGCTTTGGGAAGCAGAGAAATGTCTTAACTCTCTTTGCTAAATGCAACTGTCCTTAGCAGTTCTGTTCAGGTCTATTACCTATTTTCAATGTAGTAATTTAAGAAGGTGTATCAGGCATTGTGATTTTCCGCAAAGAGAAATATTAAGAGAAGTATCACTGGCTGCCTCAGGCTATGGACTTCTTCATTAGCTTCTGCTGACTGTATATTAAAATCTCTCATATTGCCTAACTTCCTTCCCAGCTCTGGAGTTTGCGTGATTTAGACAAACACGTTCCAGTTCTTGCTCCATCTTCCTGGGAAAAGATGTTTTCCGTAGAATTGTGAAGTTTGAAAAGAATGCACCAGAAAGCTTGATTTGTCTCAGGAAAGCATGCTGCCACACCCTTTTCAGACACACCAGCAGTTTCCTTTAAGAGACATCACTTCTATGTCTTCCGTTAAAGTGTTTAAACTTCTATAAGTCTAGGGGAAACTTGTTCGTTTTCAGGATCTTATCCAAATCTTATCCAGGAAGAAGGCTTAGGTAATCAAAAGCAGAAGTAGATAGGACAAGTTCGGAAATAAAACAGCTCCTGCATGTCAGAACAGGGGCGTCTGCACTCCTTGGGTCTAACCTCCTCAGTTGGTAGACTGGAAAGAAGCAAAAAGAGGACAAATAGCTTGATAAATACTGGGCGTAGCCAACAAAGGCAGACAGGTGATAGCTGAGACTTCTGCTTCCTGGTTCAGCATTAGAAGCGGGTAGTGTACTCGTCTAATCCTCAGTAGGGAGTGCCCTCTGATCCCCAGGAATGGCATTCTGAGGTTCCTGGAGTCAGCTAAGAAGTCATGATCTCTGCCTGCCCAGCTGCAGGGGCTGTGCTGCACTAGACCATGCACTGCCTGGCAGCCTCACTGACAGCCCATCACCACCCCCGACCCCCCGCCACTCCACTTGGGACTCGAGATCACAGGGTTTGTGTTTTACAGCAATCTCTGTCCCATTTTAGGAGGCAGTATAGCATGGTAGCTTTGGGATCAACTAGATGGAAGTGTTTATGCTAAGATAAATAAGTCAAAAAGAGAAAGAAAAATACAGAATGGCTTCACTCGCATGGATGATAAAAGGAACAAAGAGTGCAAAGCAGCAAAGCACAATAAAAATTCTCTGAGATTCTAAAAGCAAACGAGGGGTTACAAAGGTGGCAGGGGTGGGGGAGACCGGGGGAGGAAACCTAGGGTAGAGAGAATCAAACTGAGGGTGCTGAAAGGCACTGCAACTCCGATGGTGGGTGAATTGTCATACATAGATTGGCTGAGGTGTGGATTTATTCATCATAACCATACAGCATTGCAAGCCAATGGTACATAAATAGAAAAAAAAACATGGAGAACTCCTACTTAAAACTGACACCTGTCCTTGATGGAGAGGTGAATATTGTGAGACCCACGCTTATGAGAATCTGTAAAAGCTTCCCTCTTCAAGCAGCAGAGGGAGACACGTGGAAAATATCTTCCCTGTGCAAACTCAGTCTGCACTCATTAACTTTTATGCCAAAATCAAGTCAGTTGATCCATCTTCCCCAGTGTCTACCTACCTCTCCTCAATCTGATTACACTTGGTTGAAGACTCTCTGTTGTCTCTGAGACTTAAAAGTTGCCTGGATCAATCAAATAAACATGACCTGACTGGTTTAGGGAGACAACCACATGATAGTTGCTTCTAGAAACTGAGCTGGGAGCTCCAGACTCCTTCGCTAATAACACTTGCTTGTAGGAAAGATCACTGCAAAGGAGAGATCTGTTGCTATAGGCTGCTTTCTAGCATGAACATTAATGACAGATAAACTATTTGATGGAAAAACTATATTTTTAGATGATAGCTATGCTTATTGAAGTTGACTTAAAATTAAAAAAAAGACAAGCTCAACTACTCTGTCCACTACCTACAAAAACTATTGTAAATAAATGCAGACATTTCAGAAATTATACATGAAAGTAGTCTTCCATACATAAAAGAGAGGTCAAATAATACTTCTTTTAGATCACTGAATTTTTTTACTGTTGTTCTCATATTATGACCAATAACCCAAGTCTCGTGTATTTTTTATTCTACCTCAAACACAGTGCCTCTTCTACTTTTTTAAAATTAAAAAATTTTAAACAATCAAAAAATTATATTATAATTTCTTTTGTTTACAAAACCATGCTCATTTTGAGATATCGAGCTTGTTTCTCAGTCTGTATTACAGTAGGTATTACACATCTGTAGATATTATACATCTGTATATATTACACATCACACCCAACGAGAGTCCCAGTGTTCCTTACTACCGGCTTGTTCCCTCTCCACCCCACCTCTTTCTAAAAAAATATGATGTCTGACCGGCTATGGAAAGGCAAACATAAATATCATATATACTTATTTAATATAACAATGTATATATATGTAGGTTGATAGAGCCACTATAAAGTCTTCTTGCATATCGTACATCTACTACCAATGGTTAAATTTACTTTATTTAAACATGTTTAACAGTTAATGGAACATTCTAATTATCCCTCATCAACAGCAGTTAGCCTAGGTTATTTGAAGATGAGCTTTAATTTCAGAATGACTGAAATCAAGGGTCCTATTTCTTCTGAAATACAAATGAATGTTAATAAAAACTTGCTTGATTCCTTGAGAAATGGTATGATGTAGAGGAAAGGACATGGGACACATCTGGACTTCATTTGAACCCCAGCTCATTCTGTCCTGGTATGTGACCTGGTCAGGTAACTTATATTACAGGTGCACATTTTCTTCTCATGAAAAGGTCACCATCATGGTGATGGCATTTTGCGGGGTTGGGTCCAGGTGTTACCTCTACCAGCACTGAGAGTTGAGAACCACAGAATGCCTTGCAGGGCTCCCCTGTCCCCGCTGGACTTCCAGATGCATTCTGACAGCAGTTTCCAAAGGAAGGTTCGGAAATATTTTAAGCAATGTCACCAACACTTAAATAAATGGATAACACCCAAAGGTACAACGTGGAAGACAGCGTTTATTTGGATATATAAGCTCTGGTTTACTTGCTAAAAACACCACAGGGACCATTTAACCCTGAAGTACAAGATTAACAACAGCAGCAGCAGTAACAGCTCCCATCTGGTGGAGGCCTATGGTGAACAACAGTAGGATAAATGTCTTACCCACATTAACGATGTATATTAATTCATGTATTCCTCCTTAGGCACCAATGAGATACATGTTACAGCCAAGGAGGTGAAATCATAGAAATTGAGAAAAATTCCCAAGGTCAAAAAGTGTGAATATCAGATTGGGATTGTTCTCCCCACTAGTAAATATTAATGGAATGACTAAAAGAAAAATATTTGTTAAGATTCTTCTTCCATCTCAATTCTTTTTCCCAACCAACAGGGTCTATTATAGCTCAAAGAGGACAGGTGAAAACGTAGCATGACATGTGGACAGGGTGTGCCTCCACAGAGTCAGTCTGAAGGAAGATGCAAGGAAGACTAAAATCCATATTCTGAATATTCAGGTTGACATCAGTATGTCATGCACCCTAATTCCTAAGGGTGACAGTAATAGAAATCTCAGGTTCTCCTGGGATTTTGATGTAAGCAATTGAGTGTATGGCTGTGTGTTTCTTGAATTTGGAAAATTGAGGCTGGAAGGATTCAAAGGTAGTTGGAAAAACTGCTTCTAATATTGGGGATTCCAGGCTCTATTTCAAATTAGGTTTCAGCTCATTCTTATCAATTTAACAGGAGATGCTGAGTAGATAGATGGGCATAGACGTCTCCATCCTAGAGGAGAGAGGCCAGAGCTGGCAGTAAATATTTGAAACTGTAAGGGATTGGCTAATAGATGAGCTTTAAAGTTATCTTTTAGAATAATGTTGTCATTAGTTGTCATTGGAGGAAGATAAAAAGAGATGCTGACATGACAGAATTCACATGAAAGAGCACAATTTGAGCCAACGTAGTGGGAGGTAGCTGTCCAAGGTAGCAACTCTCTTAAACTATCAGTGCCCAGCTTAATTTCTCTGGTACTTTCCAGCGTATCTGATAACTAAGACAGGAAGAAGTCCATTTACACTTGCTACTCCCATGGAACAGTGATCTTCCTTTTGAATATACCTCCTCTTGGCTCTTTCCAGGGATAGAGATGTCCCATGTGGTCTGGGAACTATGGTAGTTTGGTCTGCTGCCAGTAGACACTCTTCCTGTCTTTGAGTGATGCCTCCCTCCCATAACTCCATCTTCATTCTACTCCCCCAAACAGACACACATCTGGTTAGAATTGGTGATGGCATAGGAAGTGACTCACCACTCAAAGTCCCAGTCAGCACAAACACAGGGTTCTGAGACCACTGTCCCGGAAGAGTCTCGGCTCAGGGCACATTGAGCTCCCGGCTTGCGCTTCTTGAATATTTTCCTTTCTCCCATAACGCAAGGCTCCCCCTTAGAAAAAAAAAAACGCCATGTGAGAGAGGCAGAAAAAACGCAAAGAAGGTAAAAACCAGTCAGCTTCTCAAAAAGAAGCACTCTTCACTCTTTTCTGGTCACCCTATGTAATCATCTCATTCCCAGTAACCATGTGGTAGTTTCGAGAATAAAAGGACTGATATTTTACTGAAGGAATTCTGTGTGGCCTATTTCTACCCCTCCACCAACACAGCTAATGATATCTACTTTGTTCTGTTTCTTCTATACCTCCATAGAGAATGCCGACTCCAGACATCCTCACAGACCACCAACCATGCCCAAATGACTTCAGCAGAAATTCTAGTGGAAAGAAACTCATGTATGGTATATTTTTCACAGTAGATGCTACAAGCTCTTTCTCTCTGATAGACAACCATGCTCAAGACCTCGTTCCTAATCAAGAGCAAAAAGGGGAGAATTTGGAACAAATGACAAGAACTCAACTATTCCGAAAGGTTACAAAGACCTGCTAATTCTGCATAGTAACAAATACCTGCCATTGTTAGAACCACTCACCCCAGCTCTTTATCCTTTCTCAAGGGTCCTAATACCAATGCTCTTGGGACCCTTACTTCAGGCTGGCCTGAGAAATGCTCTCAGTATTCTCATTAGAAGGTGAGATGACCAAGCCATTGGAGGGTCTTCTTAGTTGTTGGGGCTTATTCTCCATGACTAAAGTCCCAGGTTATCACTATCCCCTCTCCTCCAGGCTAATCAGTGATGTCAAGGAATAGATCAGGATTCTAGGGTGCAAAATGATCCTAAAATATCATCTTTCTGTGCTGGACCTGACTGTGTGGGACTGAACCCTTCCCCCAAATCCCACATTATCTGTAGATGGTCTTCTAAATACCTCCTCCAAATAGGGAGGCTGAGATATGGGCAGACAGAGCCTTTAGCAGCTCTCATTCCTGGAAGCCAGGATTCCGCTCCCTGGTGGAGTACCTGATTGAGCAGGTGCCAGGTCTGATAGTCCTCCTTGATGCAGCGCCGACTGAAGATAGATTTGTAGTCCACTTTCACCAACTGCCATTCAGAACGGAGACTGAAGTGGCCAAAAACTCTAAGTAATTAGGGAGGGAGGGGAAAGACAAGCAGAGAAAGCCCGTGATCAATCACTAAGACACAAAGACCAGGAGACAGAGGGCTGCACTGCTCACTGGGAGTTACTGGTTCATCCAAAGTGAGCTCTTTGAAGGCCACTGAGGATAAAGTCCACTGCTCACAAATTCAGACACCTGGCATGGCGTTCATTGCGGGTTTGAAACCATTATTATTTAATTGTTCAAGTATAAATATGATGTATAGGAGACATTCAAAATAGATAAAGGTCAGGAAAAGTAAAAGAAAGAAATCACCCAGTGATCCAAAATCCTCCACCCAGCTAAAACTGTGGCTCATATTTTGAAACACGCGCCTTCTTGTTTTTAATGCAGTTACTGGTATTTGATCCTCTGAAGTTCACTGACAGTGGCCTGGTTTCCTCACCTGTAAAGTAGGTTGAAGTGTGCATGGGTGGATTAGCCAATGTATGATCCTGCATATTCCGAAATTCTGACTGAATCTATGTGTTTTCCTTGAAATCCCTATTGCTTAATTCACAGGCACGCCCGCCTCCTTTCTCCTTCCCTGAAAAATCAGAGTCATCTCATAAAGGGAGCTCATATTTGTGTACAGAAAAGAAGCATGTCATCTGTGTGACTTAGATAATCAATACTGACCTTTTCAAATCCCAGCACTTGATAACACTATAAATAAGAATGATCAATCGCTTCCAGAAAAATTGAAAAAAAAAAAAGAAAAAAGAATGATCATCCATACTCCACTCAGGTGGCATGTCTTGTAATTACAATGCAAGACATCCATCACCGTGATGTAAGGGGAGAACAATCATGCTGAGGACTTAAACCAACTGAAGTCTTTCAAGGAGTTGGAAGGCTTCCATTTCAGCAAGACTTAATCAAACCACAAGTCCTGATTTCTCCCCAAGCTCAGATTCTCTCATGCAGACACCAAGGAGACTAATCTCTTCAGGGACATTTCCTTCTGCTCCCTGAAAGACGAGGCTGCTTTGGGAGGCGTGGGAACTGACTGAAACTGTGAAATGGGAGAAAGAAAAAGTGTGTAGTAGGTCCTACAACTTTAAATATACCCCAAAACAACTTTTAATGTTCTATTGTTTAAATTTTAAATAAACCCTTTTTTGAGCACTGTCTAAAAGGAGATTAAACCAACTTGGATGGACAGACTGAGTCAAACTGCATGATCATTTAGTAAAACTGTATGGTCTTTGTATATTATTAGTCAAACCCTGGCTCGTGGAAGCCACAGGGCTAGAATATGGTGAATTGTGTGGCCAAAACTGTGGGGAGCAGAGTGAACTTATATGTCTTTTCCCTGGGTCCTCTCGGTTGTCTTGCACTCTTGCTCTGTCTAGAAGTCTCCAAATCCATATCCATGTCAGGTTTCCACTACGGTATTTCCACCTTTTAGATTGGATTGATCTCATGGAATGGTCATTAGTTCCAACATATAAAATCTTTAACAAAACAGTAATCTCTTAAAAAAGTTTTCTACTTGTTTGAAGAGTTTATTTGAAAACTCACCAGGGGTAACACACACACACACACACACACACACACACACACACACACACACACACACAGAGTAGGAAGACAGGGATGAATATCTTCTCTCTCTATCCAGTCTATCCAAACCCCCACATTTCAGCACTGCTGCCTATAGTAAACCTTCCTTGACTGGAGGACCACCTGAGTGTAGGACATTAGTGATGCAAAACCAAACACTCTGCTACTCCAAACAGCTTACAGTTATTTCACGGATCACAAAATACATCATGTCAGATTAATCCCATTTTTTTCTATGAAAGAATGACTAGGCAGACAGAAGAGGGAAATATGAGGCTCATGATTTACCTGGGTATCAGCAAAGAATCTGACAGGGTCTGCTACAGAAGTCTTAACGGAAAGATGGAAAAATAAGACTTAGGTGCCAGTAAAATTATGTGGCTGAGCCGTACCTAATTAAGGCATTAAAATCAACCAGGAAGGAGGGTATGAAGAGTCAATCGCAAGGTTCTGCTGCCTGCTCTCTCTGTTCATCATCTTTATTAATGACTTGAAGACGTGAAAATGATGGTCATCATTGGATATCACATTTTCTGATGACACAAAGCTGAAATAAATAGTCAATATGTTTGATGGCAGAATTAGGGCCCCAAAAGGTCTTGACAGACTGAAGAAACAGACTGAATTGAATAACATGTGGCATAAAAGGCAGAAAATGTCAGGTCTTCCCCCTGGCAATTATATATGTATCAGATAATAGAAAGGGGGCCTGGTATATCTCAGATTAAACAGTAGAAGTAGCTGCTTAATAGCTTTTATACACAATGTGAAAGATACCAAAATATTTAAATGATCTTAGAATGCATTAATATAATTTTTTATATTATCTAGAATAAAAGAACTAATACCCTTGACTAGTCTACATTAACCAGATCATAAGAGACATTGTAGCTAGTGTTTGGATATCCCAATTCAAGGACATTGACTAAGTCTCTCAATACACATATGGGCTTTGGTGGTGATAGTGGAGTTTGAATCTCCTGATTTCTTAAATAAAAAAAATGCATTTATTCATACATATATCTTATTCTATGGAGAATGATACATATTTTTCCTATTTTCAAAAGGGTTCACAGTTTCCAAAGTTTAAGCAACACTGAGTAGAGTGATGACTATAGTGTACTGGGTTGAATAATGACCCCCTCCCTGAAAGATATGAGCATGTGCTATTCCCTGTAACCGGTGAATGTGATCTTATTTGGTGGGGTGGGGAGGAGGGCCCCTGCATACGTTCAGTTGAGGCTCTCCAGATCTCCACATGAAATCCTCCTGGATTATTGGGTGAAATATACATCTAATGACAAGTATTTTTAATAAGAGTCACAGAGAGACAAGCAGAGAGAAGAAGACTGGAATCAATCCAGCAGCCATGAGCCAAAGAATACAGTCACCATAAGGTAGGAAGAGCACAGAACAAATCCCCCCTAGCACCTAGAGATGGTGAGCCCTGCCACTTTGATTTTGGAGTCTGGTTTCCAGAACTGTGAGAAAATTAATTCTCTTCATTTAGGCTTCTCAATTTATAGTGACTTCTGCCAGCACGCACAAGAAATCAGTTCAGATGGCAATTTGATTCAAGACCACTTTTCATCTATCTATTCAAGAAGTGGTGCAAGAACTATGTCTGGTTAACCGAGGTGACTCAGGATGGGATAAGGGAAAAGGGTGGGGGAGCAAAAAATGGACACTCTAGGGAGATCTCTGGAATATAAAAAATACAAATAAAATCATGAAAATTGACAACATGTGAGAGATCCTCTTAACAAAGAACAGAAGAAAGGAATGTTCAAGAATAAGCCAGCAAGAACTTGAAGCCCACATCTGCTATTGTGAGGATGCAAGCTTCATCTGGGTGTGTAACCCAATTGACCCTGAGCCTCTATAAAGATGCCACATGGTTGGACTTCCCGGCTCTGATGATAGCTCTTTCTAATCTGAGTGCTCATTTCAGGGCTGAACACAAAAATAAGTGCTCAGTAAGGATATGTGGACTAATTTAGAGTCTTCTGCCATCTAGGCAGGTACATCCCTTTCATTTATATTTCTTTGGCTTCTATCCCAGATTTCTTTGCACTGCATTTCCCAGGTCTTCCCCCAAACTGTAATGGATACTCTAATATTTTCACTTGGGGATGTGCTAGTCTACTCACTCACAGGTCACTATCATATGCCAAATGCTATTTTTTCTTTTAATATTTAAAGTTACAATGACAGTTTTGCTCATTATCTTATTGGGTCTCAACTAAAATCAGTTGGGTAAAACCCCTCAGCAACTTTCAGACATTAAAGGATGCCCCATCTTTCCATTCATTCTTAGTTCTAGGAAGAAAAAATGTTCACCGTGCGTCTTGTTCTGTGTGATATGTGGGACTCTGACACCAGAGTGTATTTTGCATAGATGTAGCTCCCTTATTCTGTTCAGTATTGCATTCATTCATTGCTCTTCCGATGAAAGCTCAAGGAAGCTGAGGAAATGACAGAACCCGAGCAAACTAAGCAGGAAATAAAAGAAGGCCTAATTCAAGCATTTCTCATCCTTTTTCATAACCACCTTTGAACAGATGTTAAAATTCACAGTCCGATCAGCGGAAGTGAGAACTCAGTGGAGAAATCAGGGTGACTACCAGCAGAAACAATGTCCATCATCCTGGGGTGATTAAACACTGACCACATTCACTTGATTCTGGATCGGGAAAAGGGACAGCCCACGTTGCTTCTAATTAATTATGCTAAAACTATCAATTTCCTACATCTAAGTTTCTGCTCTGCTGGAAATGTTCCTCCATATTTACAGATCCTATTACTAATGATGTAGGTACAGTATTCTCATCCCAAGTGTGTGGCAACATTCTGGGGGGAACGAAATGGTTCAGATGTTAATTGAATATGAAAACCCAAGAGATAGATATGGAGAAGAAAGCAAAGATATTGAGTATCTATAAAAGGAACACTGAGTTCCTGAATCGGGTGCTACCTCTTTCAGAAGCTCAAATAATCCTATTATTACATATATGTAGGATATATATATATAATATATATAATATATTAAATAATTTAAAAATATGTGTCTACACACATATTATAAACTCTTTAGACTAGAGGCTATTCACTGACTACATCAAGAATCACCCTGAGGACTTATCAAACCTAGGTTTCCCACCCCTAAGATTTTCTGTTGGCCTGTGTTAGGTGCCTGATAGTTTGCATTTCTATAAGTCCCAAGATAATGCTGGTTTCAGGGTCACCCTTTGCAAAATACTGCTCTGGACTACTTCTCCAGAATTTTTTCATTTTCTTGTGTATTTGGTCAATTTTGTATCAGCCAGTTCGAAAGCTCCATTATGCTGGGAATGCTTGTGTTTTCTGTGTCCAATAGAGCCTCCAACAGTAGCTGCTCGACAAAGAATGGCTAATTGATTATTGAGTGTCAATGGAAAAAAGCAATTCTAAAGGGTAGTTTCATTCTCTAGACTTTGGAAAAGTAGGTTATTTTCTAGAATCAACAAATCCACTGTCAGCAACAACCCCTTCCCTGCAATTACGATTTTGACCTCCTCCTTCAGGAAAGCATTCCTAGCTCTCCTTTCAAAATTTGAAATTTATTTTCACTAACATTAAACCTTATTATGTGAGATAATGTACATGAAAATCCCAGTGTACAACAAATGACTATCACCATCAGTCATGTCTGGAACCGTAAACCCCTATAGACTCATACCCAAGGCTCTTATCATCAAGAGTTTTCAATAATTTGCTCAAAAGCCCTTTTTTGAGAATCATACTTCAACTGCAGGGATTTTCCTTATCCCTTTTTTTTTTTTTTTTTGACATTGAAAGAGCCTTGAAGAAATTAGATATCTCATACATAAATATATATGACTGTCTGGAAATAGGTAGCCTACTTTTTAGTTTCCCTGAAGAAGTTGCTCCTGACCACAGAACAAAATTAATGAATTCTCAAAGCCATTTCTCACTATATGGATTTTCAGGAAAAATCAATTAAAATTTATTAATTTTTGGTTTTTCTTTTTACCTTGCCACTTGGACTTTTTCGTGACAGTTTTTGGTTCCACTTATGATTCACCTTTGCCCTAGGCTTTACACATCTAAAAGATCATCACTCTTTTTAAAAATACATTTGGTGATAAATACATATACAGCTAACGTGACTCTGGTCCCAGTTGGTAACCAGGCTTTTGTGCTGTTTAACTTATAACATGCAGGTGGTCTGGGCATGAGGGCAAGAGTAGTAGGTAAAGAAATAGAAGACTCGTCATTTCCTAGTCCTAATCTGCTATGAAATTAGTTAGGTGACCTTGAGGAAATCACTTCAGATCCCAAGGTTTCAGCTTCCTTACTAAGATGATTTTAAGACAGTGACACATTGACTCAAAGGATGGGATGGTGAAATAGTCTAGCTGGAATGTGCCCTTTCCAGATAATTTCCAAGAGTTCATCTTATTTTATTCCTATGTCTACCTCCAGACGTGAAAGTCATCTATCTCCTCATGACCCTCTATACAGAGAGTTTATTGGAGGCATTCATCTTTGTCTCCTCTGCCACTTCATTCATATAACAGATGCTCAATAAATAGTTCTGGGGGTGACTAATGGATAGATTTCATCTATCAACATCATCACGACTTCCAAACTTGGGATAAGAACTCTATCTGCCCCTATTTCTGGGCCAAAGAACATGGCTGGATTGTGAATCCTGTGGGGTGTAGAAAGACAAAAACAATTTTAGGAGGAAAAGAGCAGTAGCTTCTCTGCCCCTTGTTTTTTATGGATGATGCTAGGATTTCCACAAATACCTGTGATTTTCTGAGTCCCTAAAAAAAACACTTTCCATCATCTACCTACAGACCTGAGTAAGCCTTGTAGGGAGGGGAATGATTAATTTAAGGTGGAGGCGGTTCATAAAAATAAAGGACTTCATTAGAATTCCATCCACACTGAGGGTTAGCTACTCATTAATTAAATGATTTCAAAGGGTATCTTGGTATATAATTGCTATAATTTAGGTGGAAACAATGCCACCCTAAATGTAATTAGAGGAGTAGGCTCTGTAAAGATGTTTTCCTCTTTACAAGAGAGCAACTCTGGGTCACCTGACTCTCTTCCTGCATAATAACTTGGTTCTTTTTTTAACCTCCAGTTAACACCAACTTCTTACATTGTTATAAAAGGTGAGAGCTCTAATAAATGTCCAAAGAAAAGAACAAAGGGTTGGAGAGTTATATTAGGAGGAATTCAGACTTATTTTTGAGACAACATTTGAACAGACTCAACTAAGATGCTACTGTATTGTTTCTGACCTGCCCCAGGAGCTCCCTTCCACTGTCTCCCTCAGTGACTTAAGTATCTGCATCTAGAACTCTTCTAGCCACCAAGTCCACGTTTGTTACACGGTGAAGAACATCTTAAGATTAACTGAAAAAGGTCAAAGCTGACTCTGCTAGTTCCCTTCTGGTTTTCTTGTGAGGTCCTCAGCTGAATTCTTAGTCATTAGGCTGGAAAGTTCTGCATCAGCAGAAACTCAGTCGTGACTCAGTTCATCCACTTTGTCTTCTCTCCTAACCTCCAGCCCAACGACTCCATCCTTTTCATTACATTTCTACAAAATCGCTCATTTGACTAACTCCATTTGAATTCCATGCCCATCCATGCTCTGACACTAAAAAAGGCTGTCACTATAGGCATGCACGTCATGTGCCAGGGACTCGGCTTTCAAATGTTCCACAGCTATTACCATCCTGAATCCTCCGCATAGCCTCTTAAGGATCACAGGTGCAGACATTTCAGATGAGGAAACTGCATCGCACTTATGATCAACATACAGTTGGTTCTACTGGCCTTCATGTGAAGTCAAAGCTCTTACTGGCTGCACTTTTTCCTGCTGAAGACTAATACAGGCTCCCTGTATTATTGGCCTCCTTAGTAGTTGTACTTTACACACTATCCATCTTCACAAAATCTTGTCTCCACCTCCTTCCAGTCTTAAAGTATTCCTATGATACTACACATCTGCCCAGAAGCTATGGTTATATCATAGAACCTATATTTCTATAATTCACATTCCATTACAGACCTGGACCTCACAGTACCAACCTTTCATTTATTTAGTTTTCAAAGGAAAGAAGCAGGTAGAATGAAGGCAAGTAGGCAGGCAGGCAGAAAAAGAAAGGAGGAAGAAGCATTTTTATTTACATTTTTAAATTTAATTGTTTAAATTGGTTATTCCCCCTGGACCTGGGACCCAGATCCTTGGGATGTATATGGACTGTGCTTCTTCAGAGGCAGCTGGCCTAACTGCTACTCCACCAGGGTGCACCACATTACCAACCTTTCCTTCCTTCTCTGTTCTTCAAACCAACTGGTCTAGTTCTCTTTCTACAAATGCCTACTCTACAGATACACGCACACGAGCACACACACATGTGATGAAGACAATACCTGTGGAATATCTAGTAGTGACCTTGTGCACACAACCACACTCACTCATATTCCTGATTCCACACCTTGCTTTTGCCATCCTCTTTGGTAGGATATACTCTTGCACTCCCTGCCTCACTCTCTCAAACCCCTACTTAGATGTCACCTTCCCTTAAAAGCATTCCTTAGGAATTCTACAGAAGTGACTTTTCCCTCTCAGAGACGTTTTGGCTCCTGTATGGCAGACGGGTTGCTTCTCCCACAGAAGCAGAGGCCTTTGCTCGGTTTCTCTAGCCCTTTGCTTCAGTCACCCCATCACCTCCTTGCCTTCTTCCTCTTGCTTCTCCAAGTATATTTCTCTCCCTTCTCTTCCTCTTAACATCACTGACTTGTAACTTAAGCTTTCTCATTCTCCATCTCTACAGTTGACCTTGGCAATCCTATTTGTCTCTGTGATTTCAATCTATGTAGAAACTCCCGAAGTATCTGCTTTTGTCCTTGAATTCTCATAAGAGTTCATCATGAATATCACGCTAAGAACTTTGACTGTGATCAGAGCCAAACTGCACTGGCCTATTAGCTTTGCTTATTTCTCTCCTGCTACTCCCCATTGTCACTTGTGCTCCGAGTTCCATTTTGTTCCATGAACAGAAGCACGCTTTCCTCCTGCCTGCTTTCCCTCTGCTTAGAATGCCTTTCTCCACAGCTTATCTTGTACAACTCCTCTGCACTCTGAAAACATCAACCCAAATCACATGTAGCAATTCTTGGGGGGGAGGAAAGGAAGAGGAAGACAGCTTGCAAAATTTCATCATGATCATTAAGATTTTCTCTTTAAAAAACAAATTTCCAACAAAATAACCCATGATTTTGCTTCTAAACATAAAAGGTTTTTTTTTTTTTCTTCCATTATTTACATTATCATAATTTTATTTTAAAATTCTCATCTAAGTGTAATGGTGAGAGAGAACCTGGTCTGGATGATATCAGCTCTTTGAAATTAGTACAGACTTGCTAATGGTTCACTATGTGGACAATTTAAACAAAATTTTAAATGTTTGCTTAAAAATATTCTCTATTTGTTGAGTGGAGCGTTTAAAGCAAGCTTGCAAAAAATGTTAGCAAATCATACTAACTTTTTGACTGCATGGTCTATTGGTTCTAAGTGAAGTCTATTCAAATATTTCCCCATGATATCAGAAAAATTCCACTTCTCCTTGTGTTTTTGCATTATGTTTTTCGATCAGGTTTTGATATTATCCTACATTCTTGGTGGATTCTTCTTTTCAGTTTTAATTCATGTGCTAACTTTTCTATTCTGCCTGCCATAAACGTTCCTCTTCCTCAATTTCTTTCTTTTTTTCAAAGAACAAACTCTGCCTCCCTTGAATTTCTGTAGCATTTCATCTTATTTTGGACATGATTTTTTAGTAATTTCAATAAGAATCCAATTTTAACAGAGCATGTATGTGTCTTATCCATCTTGCTAAATTTTAAACTCTTAAAAGTTTTCTGCTCATACAATATGTTGTTAATTTAGCACTTATTTAGTGTCTAGTGCCAAAATGAGCACCAAATAAAATAAATTAAAATGCTTCTTCTTCTTCTCTCTCTGCCTACCTGACTGCCTACTTGCCTTCATTCCTGCCTATTTTCTTCCTCTTCAGGAAAAAAAGAGGCTGTAGAATGAAGTACTTAAACATAAAGACAAAGTATGACATAAGCCTCTGTCCTAGACCTATGGAAAGGTTCTTGAACACAACAGAATTCAGCTTTCTCTCATGCAGAACGAGGTTAATGACAGTATCCAGCAGAGTTCTGAGGTTTAAATGTGATATATAGTTATAATGTCTAGTGTAAATTAAAAAGCAATCATTTTAAACAATATGAATGGTTTATTAATAGTGATTATCACAAGGTAGGATTTTGCTGGATTCCTAAGAACTTCGTGTTCAGAGAGTGTGCCCTATGCTTTTATATCTCCATGGCCTCTCGTACAAGCCTTGGCAAAAAGCACAAGTCAATGGAATAGGAGAATTTATTGCACACTTAGAGCATTCTAACTGGTTTGCATGAATTGTATCATTTCATTTATGATTCCTCATTTCACGGATGGGGAAAACGAGGCTCTAGTAAGTTTAGTAACTCATCCAACAAGGTTACAGAGCAAGCAAGTCCTAGAACCAGGAGTCCCATGTAGGCAGTTGCTGCTAATGCATAATAGAGTTCTCAGTGTGGAGCTTTCAGCAAGGCTCACACCATGAGTGGTTCCTGACTAGCAATCATCTGACTGCACAGTTTGACACTGAGGTCTGGGCATGGGGAGGCCTCTTAGCTCCAGCTCATAAGATGTCTGTACAAAAGGCAGAAATGCCATGAAATATCTAAAACCAAAAGCACAGTTGGAGAAAGGAAGAAAAGAGAAATCTGCAGAGAAGATGTGTCTAGAGAACTTCAATTATGGCCCTGTTTGTCTCAAAGTATCTAATATGTGGAGAATTATATACTTGAACCTGAGCTTCGACACTCTTTATTAGCTTGGCTTCTAGCTGGGAGTCCTTACAGAATGAAAAAGAACAAATAGAATTACAGTCTCAGTGTCGGAAAGGGATGAACCTTTAGCCTAATCCCTTTACATACTATCCGGGGAAACTAAGGTATAGGCAGCAATGCAGTGACCTACTCAAGAACATCAAGAATATCAGGAACCAGAGCTCAAGTCTGCTGAAACCCAACTCTTTGGGCCCACACGGACTGACTTTCAAGGGAAAACTCTGTAGCTTCCAGCTGAGTCACAGTGTGCTGAATATGACAGCAGTGTCACGAGTACAGAGTAGAAAAGTAATTGCCTCCAGGGCTGTCATTAACTGGAGACAACTCACATTCCACATTTTCTTGGAAGTTTTCCCCAAGCTTCTGTAAACGTTGCTCTAGGATTTCCCAGCTCGAGCTCGCCACTCTGGAACTACAGATGGGCACTACCTACATTTTCAAAGAGAGAGGATTTTCACTGATGTGCCTAGAGGTGGCCTTCCTCTATAGTCTTTCTGCTCACTCTATCAGATTGAATGAAGCATCAGAATGGCACAGATTGATGAAGTGGAATGGGGACGTGAGCCTGGCCTCCCAGGGACAGCATAGCTGTTCTCAATGAGCCCAAAGGTAGGTGAGGTGACAGGTACCAGGGTGATGGAGTTTAAGTTGGATTTCATTGGTGACCAGCAAGCTGATGGGCAAGCATGGATCTTTAATTTATGAACGAGGGAGAATCCCCATGGGCTAGGGAAGAATTCTCTCGTTGGTCCTGGTGCTCCCTCCACATTGACATATGGATAAATGTGTCCCAAATTAACTTCTCTGCAATGACCTAGTCTGGCTATGTTCAATTTTCCCTACTGACATACTGGATTTATTTTTCATTCCTCTAAGTAAACAGTTAAACCTGTTGTGGGTTCCGGTGAGTCACACACCATCTTCTCTGCCACCTCCGTCCAGGACTCAGAATTAGCCATTGCTAGGAAACCGCAAATCCCAACTCAATCCTTTTACCTAGCCTGGATGCCTTTCGCTGGCTGGATGTCATTAATTTGAGAGCAAATTATTAGAAACCTGAAAAACAGTTCTGAATGCCTGAAGATTTATGATGAAGTCATTTCACAAAAGGTCACAGGCAACCCTGCTATAATTAAATCTTTCATTAATTTTTAAAATACACAATAACTTACAAATGCAGCATAAATTAACCAGATGACCTTGAAAAAAAATTATATAGAGCACCACTTCAGCAGAAACCACTATCTAGCAATTTTCTGAATTTTTTTATTTTACAAGTGGGATTTGTCTATTTTCCATTCTTGTCTTTGATTGGGTTGCAAACGCTTGTTTATCTGAAATGATTTAGTATTCATGCATTCAGAGCGCTAGTTAGCACCGGGAAGTAGTGGTGGCCAGTTATGATTCTCCTTTCCTTAGGTCACAACCTCAAAAAGCAAGTATGACTCATACTGTCACCCCCACACACATATATGCAGCCACGCTTCCATTACCTGGGATATACATTTTTCCCATGTGTATATTTTGATAAATGACCTCCCTTTTCTCATTATAAAAAGGAATAGATTCTCCTTATAAAAAAACAGACACAGTATAAAAATCTATAGACTAGAGAATAAAACCCCACTAGAGGTTACCATTTTTAATGTTCTGTGTGGTTCCCCTTCCATTCACTGACAGTGTGTTCCTTCTCGGACCAGGAGATAAACAATCTTAAGAAACCACAGCCAGGGTTAGCATCTTTGGAAAGCAGAGGTGCCCTGAGGTTTGCTATCTTTCCTCCCTCCCTGTTCGCCTCCTTCCACACACCACCACTATCAAGAATAGCTCAGAACTGGATTACAGACCAGATTGCATGCGCACTAGAGCTGAAGTAAACAAAACTGGTATTTCTCCTGTAGGGTGTGGAGGAGGCTTTAGAACATAGAGTTCCCGTTGCCAGAGACCTTGACTATGTGTTTATACCTCACTCCAGCTCCTATTTTTGCAGCTATGCCTACTTGTGGCAGGCACTCAATTCGTATTGCTGATAAAGAAGTTAATAGATGTTCTGGTGACAGCAAATTGACACATGTAAACCCCTCAGTCCTGTAGTAGATATTCCTGTAGAGTCCAGTTCTCTCTGAAAGTCTAGGGTCCCCGTGTCTCATCGTGCTTCCTGCCCCCATAAACCACTTTCTTTGCCGCCATGGAGGCAGCTGCTGAGAACCGAGAAAGAGCAGTGCCCTGGGAGACCAGTCATCAACGGCCAGCCATTGTCCGTCTCCATGAATTCAGGCTGTATCCTTGGCTACTGGTGTGTGCGTCCACGCCACCCAAATGCCCCCCACTGGGGTGTAGATGGGATTACTGGTGAAGGAGGTTATCAAGTGAAAGTGAGACATGAACGAGACCTTACGATCTTACAGGAGCCAGAGCGCACTTACATAAACACTGCGTGAGCTGGAGTGGCCCACGCAGACATGCAAACACCCGGTGAGATGTGGACAGGTGCTGGCACACCCAGCGGAAATGCTGCTTCCAGTGAGGTTCGGACTGTGGGTACTGGAGCTTGGTGCTGCCAGATGCATTTGACTCGGAAAAATTTGGCTCTTTTAAGAAAAAAAATACAGACCAAACCAGATACTACTGTAGCCACATTTAAGGTTTAAGATAGGAATTCAACAAAAGAAATGAGTAAGATTTGGAAGAATCTTAGAGGACTTCCTGCAAGAGGCAAGATTTGTCTATAATTTGGATAGAGAAAAAAGGAAACTGCTAAGTCATTTCAAAGGCATTGTTATATTTATTACTTCATGAGAGGGTACAGCTGGAGAAGTCCTTCAGGGTGGGGCAGCTTTCAGAAACTGTATCAAAAATTTATATATTTTGTAAATACAGCTCCTGTGGATTAATCTACACCTGTACTCTGTTCAGGGTCTGTTAATTATAGCCAATGGGACAAGTCTATCATGCGATCTGACTTGAATTGCCTGGAAGCTAAACATGATTTTTACATTCTAAATAAGGGGGGAAAGAAATAAATGGAAAAATGACATTTTATGACATGTGGAAATTGTATGAAATTCACATTTCAATGTCCATAAGTAAATTTTTATTGGAACATGCTGAGGCCCACTCATTAAATATTGTCTGACTGCTTTCACACTAGACTGGAAAAGTAATTACCTGCAATTAAGGAAGGCCCTGTGGCCAGCAAAAGCTAAAATATTTACAAAAAAAGTTTGCTGATCACTGCTCTAGTTGACCAAAGTTCTTCTGTGTAGGTGGTCCACTGGTCATCATTGGCCTAAGACTACATCTCTAATGTCTAAAACATCTCTTGGCACCCTGGTGGGGTAGTGGTTAAGTCTGCCACCTCTAGTTGAACGCAGTCCACATGCATCCCAATGACCAGGGTTTGCATCCCAGGGTGCAACCGAGATGAACAATTATGTAACATAAAGTGCTTCTTCCTCCTGTCTCTTTCTTCCTACCTTCCTGTTCACCTTGATTCCTGCCTGTACCTTTTCTTTAAAAAAACAAAAACAGGAAACATCTGTCACAACCTGGGCGAAGGTCATTTCACTTCATTAATGCCGCCAGGAATCTGCAGCTCAGAGACAGGTTAGCAGGGCATCTGGGACCACATGAATGGTAACTGGCAAGCTGAGCACTGTCCTGAGAGCAGGGCCTCTGGATCGTAGGGGGGGCTGCAGCTGCTCCAGCCCACACAGCATCCATCATTGGTCACCACACATCTTTCCTTCCAGAATTTGGCCAACCTCCAGGACACCCCTGGATCATCCACAAGCCCCTGAGCAGGTGAGCATTCTGCTTCTGTGTTTCAGGAGTGTGGGCCCTGAGTTGACAGAGTCTAGTGACAACCTGCAGGATGGGATCCCAGCAGCTAGCCTGGGAGGCAGTGACTTGGGAGCCCCCCTGGATTTGCTGATTTCTCAAACAACTTACTTTGGGCAAAGTCAAATCAGACTCTTCCAGCAAACAGCAGCAAAATTGAAAAACAGATCAATGGAAACAGAGCTGGTTTATTTCCAATGACTTTATCGGACTCAGTTACCAGAGGCTGAACAATGCATTTCAGCTGGAGCTGGGTCTCTGAGAGGTGCTAGGGCTCTATTTAAGAACATGCTCTCTGCTCAGTATGTGGTCACTGTCTCAGGGTGGCAAGAAAGTCTGTGTCTTTTTTAATTTGTTTTCCTTTTGAAACCTCTATAGCTTTGGAGTTCACATCATTTTCTAGACAAAATGTTATCTGCGCCCCTTTACTTTGGCTATTAGTTCGGCTGGTAGAACCAAGGACCAGAGGTTTAGGCCCATTTGATTTGAATATACATAGGGCGTCAGAGCAGTTACTGGCCCAGACCATTTGGTAATAGCATCTCTAGCTCTTCTCACTTCTCACTCTCCCCTCCACAGGCCAGTCTCCACCTCTCTCCTCCATGTTCCCACCACCACCGAAATATCCCCTCTTCTTCCTCCCTGCAGTCATGAAGTCTTCAGCAGTGACTCTGTCTTCAGTCTTTCTTGGGAATCCAATGGCAACTACAAGCTCTCCCAGACCTTAGGGTTCCGCTGTTCCCTCGTTCCCTGTGCTCTTCTTATCTTTACACTCCCCTCCCCTTTTTTTTTTCAAAGGAAAGATGCAGGCAGGAATCAAGGCAAGGTGGGCAGGCGGGCAGAGGAAGAAGTATTTATTTATTTAGTTGTTCTTCTTGATTGTCCCCCGCCAGCCCTGGGGTGTGAACCTGGGTCCTTGGAATGCAGGTGGATTGCACAGGCCAGAGGCTTAGCGGACTTACCTGCAAAGCCACCAGGCTGCACCAGTCCCTATCTTTTCAAACAGACTGGGCTTGACTGGGCCTGCTGGGACCTGGTATCTTTCCTTCTCCCGGCCTGAAGCCTGAGATTCACACCCCGGGCCCGCAGCTTGCTCCCTGAGCAGACCTGAGCGGAGCACCTCATCTGCGTCTCAGTGTCCTCTCTGCTCCGCGACGAGAACCTGACCCACCAGGCACAGTGGCTGCGCACGTGTTTCGTAAAACCGCATTTGAGAGAGTGCTCATGAGCTGCTTGACACAAAGGAAGGCACTGGCAGAGAGGAGTGGCTCTATTCGTGCCTGGCAGGGTCTGTCTGCGTTACTCCAGGGAGGCGACTTCTGTACCTTTGGGGATTTTCCCCAGGAGGCTCCAGGTGCTCCCGGGCAGGCTGCGGAGGCAACAGGTTAGCTAACTCACAGCCAGATGACTCAAACATTTCCTCTCTAGAAAGAATTTCAAATGGAGCTGTGAGACTACCGGAAAGCAGTTTCTCCATTGACTCCACATCTGAGCTAAGTAAGAAAGAGCTCTCCTTAAAGTGCAGATTTGGGGGCAAACCTGTCAAGAAATAGTGGACCAAGACCTGGGTGCGCTGATGGCCACAGGCAGCCCCTCTGAGATGGCACAGCTCCTCCGACCTGTCAAGCCTCAGGCCCGTCCGGCACTAAAAAAAGTCACATCTCACTGTGAATTAGGCCGGATGAGATGGTCCCTGTCCTGGTTACCAAGGACATGTTGAAATAATAACATTTGAAATGACAGTAGAAAAAAGAACAATAAAAGTAAGCAAATCCATGCCTGAAAGCTGGAGCCTGACCCTTAGAAAAATCCATGTTCCCTGAGCTCCGGCCTCTGGGAGAAGTGGAAGCGAGCAGACTCTTGCAAAGGTGGAAGTTATAAATTACTCCTGGTAAGGACCTCAATCTCTAGCTGCCCTTTTAGAGTCCACATGCCATTCTTCTTTCCCTGTTTCAAAACCCCTGCACACATCTGTAGACAGACACAGAATACGCTGATTCCTAGCCAGCCCCCAAAGGCATGACTGCTGATTCTGTTCCCTCAGAAACTCTGGGGACCTATTATCAATTTCCTAAAATGCTGGTACCATGATCCAGAGAAATCACTACAATCACAACAGTGCTAACATTATCGAGGGCCATACAAGTCACCTGTTCATTCAATACAGACATGTAAACTCTTAAGTCCTCACTGCTGGCCGACTCCTGATGAACATGACGTCCTAGAACAAGATACACAAAGGTCCTTCCCTGTAGGAACTTAACACCTTAAGTAGGTGAGGGTCCTCGCATAGACGTGTGTTTGTCATAAGTGTGGATGAAGATGGAGGGGAAGATGCTAAACAGAAGTTGTCATCTTCACTATTATTACTGACAAAAGTAAGGCAAGGAAAGTAGACAGGGCTGGGACAATCGAGAGCACAGGCATCTGACCTGATCTGAAGGACCAGGGAGGTCCCCAGGAAGTGATAAATTCAGCTGACACTGGAAGATACTTTGGGTGATTCAAGTGCGGAGGACAAGCACATCCCAGGCAGAGACACAAAGACCCTGGGGTAGGAAGGCACCAGGCCATCAGAGAGGGGAGGTAACATCAGGGGGGCCAGAAACAAGGTTCCAGACAGGTGGTCAGTGCAGATACTGGAAGGTCACTCAATTAGTCTGGACTTTATCTTAAAGGCAATGGGAAGCCCTCCTTGAGTTTTGAGAAGTATGACATCAGATTTTCAATTTGAAGAAAATGACTCCAGATACGGGTCAGATTCCTAACGATAACCTAAGGCTCACTTCCTTCAAACCCACCCAGGAATCCACTTTCACAGCTCTTGCCTTTGTTTGTGTTCAATTCTTGCTTTGAATTCTTTCATTCTTTTACCAAATTATTACTGAATTCTTACCATGTATTGGTCTCCTTTTTAGGCACTGAGCTTAAAGCAGTCAACAAAACTGTTAAAAATATCGTTTCCTCAAGCTATGCTCTATTACCTATTGATTGGTTTATTTTCCACCTATAAATAGCAACTGAAACTTTCAGATGAACTTACTTGTTACCTCTTGCATGTGTGAAGACTTTCTTATTATCCCTGACATCCTGGTCATATAAGGAGTTTCTTCATGATTGTATCTCCCTAATCCCCCTAACACATTGACCTGAGGGTTCCTTAAAAGTAGAAAGAATTGTATTTGCCTCTTCATGCCCCCAATATGTGAATCATAAGCTCACTGAATGTTTTTGAATAAATGAATAAACTGTATATTGTTCAGAGCCCTCCAGATACCCAGAGAAACATATGTCCACATCTAGGAATATTGTAACATGTGTTTAATGTAAGATATGTATATTACATTATAATATGACATTTTACTAATATGTTATGGAGACTGATAAATCCTAAGAACCTGTGGGGTGAGCTGTTAGGCAAGAGACTCACGAGAGCTGATGGTATTCTGAAGGCTGCCGGGCTCAAAACACAGGAACAGTGGGTGCCAGAGTTGGAGTCCAAAGGCAAGAAAAACCCTATCCCAGTCCACAGGCGGTCAGGCAGAAGGAACTCTCTCTTGCTTAGAGGAGGGTCAGACATTTTGTTCTACTGAGGCCTTCAACTGATTGGACAAGTCCCACCCACATCCAGAGGGCAATCTGCTTTACTTGATCTACTAATTTAAATGTTTTGTTTATCCAGAAACACCCTATTAGAGATACACCTTGGTGGCCTAGTGGGTTAGTTTAGTAACCTAGCGGGTTAGTTTCCTATGGTACAATCCACATACATTCCAAGGTTATCAGTTCAACACTCAGGTCTGGGGGAAACAGCCAAGATGAACAACTAAACAAAATGAAATGCTTTTCTGCCTGCCTGCTTACACACCTTCATTCCTGCCTGCACCTATCCTTTAAAAACAAAAACACCCCGATAGGGCCATCCAGAATGTTTGACCAGTTATGTCGGTGCCCTGTGAGCTGACATACACAATTAACCATCATAATCTGCAAACTATTTAGATCCTCTGAATGGAAGTGGTAAGATGAGGCATTAAAATTTGAGTGTGTGCGAGGCAGCCCTTCTCTCTCCTGATCATAGCTGAGCAACAGAGCTGGGGTTACCAGCAAGAGGAACTATGGAAACTTCAAATGGCTGCCTGCATAGATGTTTGCACATCAGAGTAAGTGTTCTTAACTCCAGTTATACGTCCTGTCTCTCCGCGGCCTAAAAATATATATAAAAATTCTTAAACTTGAGCTTCAATCCTTGCAATTCCCGTTCCATGAGGGAGAAACACTTGGCAGTCCAAGCTGGCCACTTGGTTTTAAGTCCTTTACAAATCTATAAGCAGAGGTGGAAAATGCCTCTTGGGCTCATTCTTCTGGCTTTCTGAAGAGTCCTGACAAAATCCACATTATTTTATACTACAGAAACACTGAGTGCATTAAGTTAAAAGCAGGTATCCTGAATTGTTTATACTTGGATGACTACTTCTAAACCTCATCTTAATGTCATGAAAGGACAAATACGTCTCTGTCTCAGATCTCATATAAGAGAACTGGACACTATTCTATTGATTGTCATTTAAAGTATCCTAATAAGTAAGGAAGAAGAGGAAGAAACTGTCTGCCACGCTCCCAGGGAGTAAGACTGGGGAGGAAAGGGAAGGAACAATGCTATCATCCGGCAAATGGGTTAGCCCTGGGGTCAGTCTCCTAGATCCATGTGATCAGTTAAAGACTATCTGAAGCTGAGAAAAAATTATTACCATTTAAGATTAGATGAACGAAGAATTTAAACCATGGCCTTAAACTTGCCAGAGGATACCAGGTCCTTAGAGATGTGTGGACATGAGAAGTAGACAATGAGTTCAAATAGGCCTCATATAAGAAAAATGCAGGTCAAACCACATCGTGAGGAGAAAGTCAAATAAAAGGAGGACATGTGTAATATGACTTCATTCCTGTGTGGTATTTATAGAGAAGCCAAGCAAACAGCTAAACCAAATCTAACAAAAACAGACCTTTATCTACAGAACCATCAGTGCTCACTAGAGGAGGAGGGCAGGGACAGACAAACTGGCTGGAAGGAATCAGTTCAATGATGAAGGCAGAATTGGACAGTTGATGGTGACTTCGCGTTGTGTATACGGACGTTGACTTGTGATGATGCACGGCTTTCACCACCTCAGGCTACGGCACAATGTTTCTTCAGTGTTTTTGGTAAAGGAAGACCAGTCTGTCTCCCTGGTACAAAAACGGGAATCCCCAACTCCAGGGCTATGTACATCTTCACTGCCAGGGATTCCAGGATGCCGTCAGGTTTGGGGTGAGGAGCAGACACACGTGGCCAGGTATATGCAAGTGGATACAATCTTCTTGAATGTGCCTAACGGAAGTCAGAGCCCACTGCTTTCGCTTCTTGATGGCCGCAGCAGAGGGCAATCTTTTTTTTTTTTCAAGTAAGCTTTTCTTTTTATGTCTTGTAAATAAGCAAAGGATTTGGAAACATTTTAGAAAAATCAGCTCATGGCCAGAGACCCTCATGAAAAAGGGTGGTACTATTCCTTAAATTCCATACCCTTTCTGGATTTTGTAACAAAATTTCTGTTCTCTTCAATCTTAATAGCAATTCAATATCCATAGTGCTGTTACCTCTTTTCTCTAAGATTAACTACCAGACATACATCCTATAGATATGATCAGAAATGTTGAAAAAAATTTGAAGAAGACAGGAAATAAAATATTTTTTATAAAATAGGTAACCTTTTGGCAGAATATTCTCAGTATGTGTATATTATATTTGCTTAATATACTAGCAGGCAGACTCTGCAGGGCAGGATATCTCTTTCATTTGTTCATCCGGAACAGTATCTAGCACACAGTAGGCGACATCCATCTTTTTTTAAAATACGATTTACAAAAGCCTTGCCAGGACCATAGCTGCTTGGGATCTCTCTTTCACTTCATCTCTGATGTCTCTCAATCTGTGTGCATGTCGTAGATGAGGATGTGTGTGCACAGGCCTAAACACACCCAACTGCACATATATTTACTACATCTATATTTACTAAGTCATTTGTATTTTAGAAATAAAACTTATATTACAATATTGTCCTTGAAGATACAACTGGTATATATGTTACGTATTGTTGCTGTGGATGCAGGAAATGATGAAACATTAATAACATACTGCATTTCCAATACTATCGCTTGTTTACCTACAATTATATACAATATTGTCTCAATAACCTGATGGCTTAAAAATAAAGCCTATTATTTTGTCATGGCAATTTAACAAGAAATTTAAACATGAGACAATTCTGTTTGGGTTGCATTTTAGGAAAATTGTAAGATAATACTGGAGAAAACTACAATGACAGCCTTATTTCCAGAGCGACGTGTCCTATGGGAAGTCCTGCTCAGATTTCATGACAGAACTGCCCAGAGGCGGCCTATTTTGCACTTGAGGTTCTCCAGTACCCCTCTTAGACTTTGGCTCCATACCTTTCAGTTCCAACCACAGAACTCTGGGACCCAGCCTTCTGCTGTATGCCTCCCATGTGCTCAAAAAATGAATATCTAGCTTCTAAAGGACAGTTTACCACCTCACTACCCCTGGAGTTCGATTTCATAGACAATTTTGAAAATTAAGAGAGAATGAAAGAAGATAATTTAATTTTACTCATTGTTGCACGTGTCCCAAGTGATTTTAAAAGACATTCTTGTGGAGTAAGTTATTATCATCTGTTATGGCCCTTTTGTCCCTGTCCCTGTCTCTAGTTCCTTAAAGGACTGTTCTGGAAGGAAAAGAAAACACACCTACACGTTTAAACTCCGTGTTTGCTTGGGCTTTAGAGAATTGGATATTTGTTACACTACTTTAAATTCTACCGGAAGCCATAACTTCTCAACGTGAAGCCTAGCTTCTCTAATCCTGTCACTAGTCACTTGAACAGGAGTGTAAACATAAATATTTCCATTTTGCAGATGAGGAAACTGGCCCAGCAGCTGAAACACGCAGTGTGCAGGGTTCCCTGGGGAAAATCTGTTGTCCCTAGTGGAAGGAGAACCCAGGTCTCAACGCTCTTTTCAACCACAGCAAAAGAAGTACTCACGTCATGATGTGCGTCTCCACTCCGGCCTCCACCAGGGCACCATCCACAAACAGGGGGAGCGAAGTGAAACCATACTTGTCCCAGGAATGACCCTCGTCAAAACTCACCCTGGGTTGGAGACAAGTACATGGGAGAGACAGCTGAAAATAAAACCACAATCTTTTGCAACTGTTTTTCAGGTTATTAAATTCTCCTCTGTATCTAGCTCTCTGGCAGCGTGGATTATCAATAGGCATTAATCTTCAACATCTCCCCGTATTATTATAAGATTTGATCAAAACTGCATTTCCCGGCTCAGGCGGAGATAGCACCAGAGCTGCAGAAATATTTCAACATATTAGAGTTGAAAAAACAACCCAGGCAGGAGGGCTTAGTGGATGGAGAGTCATGTTTCAAGTACTCACAATGGAACCTGAGGTCCAATTTACAGCACAATCAATTCAGCTCTGGGAGTTTCTGACATAGATAAATTGAGTCATGTGGGGTATACCCTATGGGATGGAAGGTGTGCATCTTTCAGATCAAGCTTTAAAAAAAACAATTTCCTAATTGTTCAGGATGGATGTTAGGATGACTTTCCCTCCCTGATGCCACTCGAAGGGCCTTAAGGGATGTGTGCTGAGTGCCTATGATGCTCTGGGCAACAGCATGCCACCTTCTGTCCAGTGGTAAGGAAGGTGCTGGCCTTTGTGGACATGGCACCTGAAACTCTTAAAACTCCTTCCATTTCTGGATATGACCAGCTGCTTCTTGACTTAAACCAGAGGACATAGCTCAAAGCCCATCTCTTATGGCAAGCTTTTCTGATGTTCCTTCCAAAGAAGCTTTATTTGCTTTATTGCCTGTGATCCTTCTTGGTCAAGTTAATTCTTAATTCTTCTCGGATTCCACAATTCAGGATTCTTCTTTATTCAGCTGTAGGAATTCTGTGTTCTTATAACACCCAGGTCTTCTCCTACCATCTTGCTGAGTGATGACTTCTTAGCAGGTCTTTGATCCATCAGTTCAAGATCATAATCTTGGGAATTCAGGAGTTATGCATGTTTTATTCATTAAATGGCTTCCTAATACCACTTATGTCTTTGTATTACAATGATTCTCATTTGATACCACATATATTTTTTTTTCCAAAAATATATATTAACTTTCAAACTGTGAGCTTTTGAGGTCAAAGACCATACCATTCATTTTTGCAATCTGAGTACCTAGCAGATGAATTGGCACCTAGTTGGTACTATGTCAGTGTTAAGTGAATAAATGAATGGGAAAAAGAAATAAATGATTAAGAGTACTCTTCTAATCCAATAATTTTTCAAGTATGATTTATACATGTACTATTGTGCAAGGCTTTTCCCATTACTGGTCAACTTACTCAGTAATTCTCCACATATTTCACTCTTTGACTCTCTCAAACATTTTCTTTCTGTCTTAACAAATATATTGATTAACAAGAAAAAGAAATTTAATCTAGCTACCTGGCTAGATCAACTCCTCTCTTAGGCAGTCATTTTTATATTAATACAAATTTGTATAATGGTATTAATGGACAAAAATATATTTAGTTCTATATCCACAAAGAAAAACAGTTGCCCACAAAGCTTTTTGAGTTCCTGACCTTATCAGTGACAAGTCTGACTTCTTTAAAAAATGACTTTATGGCGATACCTTTGAAGTATAAAAATTGTACATACTTAAAGTGTATGACCTGATGTTTTGATACACATTATCATTGTGAAAAGATCACCATGATCAATCTGGTTTCTGGGATGCGGAGTCAGAAATGGTGAGGGCAGAGGGAGTACTTAGAAGATGCTGGTCAAGGAGGACATTTGGGGATAAACTGAATAGGAAGACGCCAAAGTGAGTTGAAGTGCTCTGTCTTTGAATCAGTCGCAGTACTTCCTTACCGATAAAGGTCAGTTACTAAAACAAGCACGGCAAATTGCAGTGTGTGCGCCATCATGCTAGGGAAGATGGAGCCTCCACACCCCGTCCATTGCCAGCAGGTCAGAGGACAGTCCTCTGTATACAATGAAGATAAGACACCACAGAGTAGACAAGTGGGGGACCACCATAACCTTCCAGTTCCAAATGGAAGCATCAAAAATAAAAA
Source organism: Solenodon paradoxus (assembly GCA_004363575.1). NCBI lineage: Eukaryota > Metazoa > Chordata > Mammalia > Eulipotyphla > Solenodontidae > Solenodon > Solenodon paradoxus. The sequence goes on along the minus strand of RJWH01001354.1, from coordinate 268,389 downwards.
TAAAATAAAAAAAGAGCAAGAGAGTGTTCAAGGTGGAGAGAGAAATGGTGGCAGATAAAGGCCTCTTCTAGGAACTGAAGATACAGGAAGATAGATTAGACAGAAGAATGGCGACATCAGGAAAAAAAGAGAAATGCCGGAATGCAGGTGGGAAAGCTGGCCTGTACAACAACCCGAGTGCAAGGGATGACGTGAGAAGCAACAGGAAGGGGGAAGCTGCCAGAGGGAGGGTGAGGAGTAAAACCTGCTACCCTCGTTTATGGTCATTGAACAACCTGAAAGCCCAACACTGTCCACTCAGGTGACATTCTGAGATCCGTCACTCCTGAAACTTGAGTAACTCTGTCTGTAGTATTTATTAAAAATTAAATCTCCCTAAAGAAACTCTAAAAATTCTATTAGAAATGTAATCTCTTTTGTATCAAATTTGAGTAAGGGTATCTTAACTTCTATTAGTGAGAGCTTGGAGGCTTGCTTGCTTCTTTCCTTCCTTCCTCTTTTCTTTTCTTTTTGATAACTAGGAATTTTTAAGTGATCTGAGGAAAGCATATGGGATGGCATCCCCAAGGGATCCAGTTTGCCTTTCGGTTGAATAACTCATTAATGACCAACAAAGGGACCGGGAATTCTTTATAAGGTCCACTCCACAGGTAAAACAGAACTTGGTAGGGCTGCCAGTACTCAGGGAGACAGGAGTAAGGCCCCCAAAGGCTTCCAAGTACTGGTGAGATAGGACTCCAAAGCCAAAATAAAATAGAACTCGTTTATAAACATGCATCGACGCTTCTATGTGGCTGGTGGAGCAGAAGTCTCCAGCGCAGGGGAATCCTGGTGAAAAAGAAAGGGAAGGCCCTAGGTGCAGTGGGGCTTGTGTTCTGCTTAGATGAGACAAACAATGTGCAAATACACAGATACAAAAAGATGAATGAAAAATAAGTGTCATGAAGACAATTAAAATAGCATGATGTGATAAAGAAGAGGAAGAGCTACTTTGTATTGAATATTTAAGAAAGTCCTCTGTGAGGCGGTGACATTTAAATGCAGATCTGAATGATAATAAGGAACTAGCAACACAAAGATGAAGATGAGAGCCACTGCAGGGGTAGAGCCTGCATGACGTGAATTGCCTGTAGGGGCAGAACAGGAAGATGGGCGGTGGCTGCAGATTCATGGAAAAGGAAATCAGGAGAAGGAAGTAGTCAGAAAATCAAGCAAGTCAGGAAGGGCTCTGTTTGCAGTTGAAACTGGAGAGATGTGATTTGATTTAAACTTTTAAAAAATACCTTTATTTCTCTGTGGTGGGTAAATCATCAAGGCCCAAATGAGAGCCAGGAGATGAACTGGGCGGGGCGGGAGTGCGGCAAAGGAAAGAGAGCAGGTGAGAGAGGGGCTTGAACAAAGGACAGTGCCCTGAAAACAGAAAGATGTAGGATTTTTTACAGGGGAAATGAGGAGGATCCGATGATGAAATGCGTGTAGGCTGCATCAGCAAAAGAAAGAAAACACTGGTAACCTGGATTTGTAGGGGGGCGTCTAAGCACATGAAAACGAGCAGACCGGGAAAAGCAAAACTTCTGTTGGTTTCTGTCTGGGTCACATGAAGGCTTAGATGCTTTTTGGACGTCCACGCTGTGACACTGTCACCGGGGTGACACTGTCACGGGGACCTTTGGATCTGGATTTGTCAGGTGTCATCAAACCAGGGAAGTCATTTGTGAGATAGGATCAACTCAAAGCAGAATGCTTACTTAGAAAGAAGCAGCTGAAAGGAGAACAGTAACCAACAAAAAGCACAAATTGAAACCACCACCAAATAAAACAATGGAGGCCATTGCCAATCACAAGTCATATTTTCCAGCAACAGCACTATTGTGAGAAGTGAGTAAGTCACTCTGAATTGGAAAGTGTTCACAGATAGATAATATGCATGATAAGATAATTATCCTTCCATCAGATCCTAAACACCATGCTAAGTTTCAATCACTGTAGAAAAACTGACAACCAATGTGATTAAGGGGAAAAACAGGTCGTTCTGAAACAGTCTATATGAGCTGAAGATTAGGAAAAAGAAGAGCATTGAATGAATTACCATTTCCTTTAATTTTGTTGTTTTAGTAGGAAAGCTTGCTCGTAATAGGTAAATAAACAAAATGAGCAATATTGTGAATAAAATCCGAGAATGTAGTTAGCTGCGTGAAAGTATAGATTGAAATACAGATAGAATAAAAGAGAAAAGATTTCCATTCTTGCAATTATTCTAAACAGAACAGTAAAATATTTGTGGAAAATAATGTAAATTCTCAAGAAGCTTATCTTATTCATACATCCCAGACTTATACTAATGATGGATATACAGTATGGCTCAATGAATATGTGATGAATAAAGGAACAAATGCATAAAATATTTCTTGAGACACATATCTGATCAGTTTCCAGAACTTAGAAAGGTGAGACAAGGAAATCTCTTGAAGTCCTTTCCAGCTGCATGATTTTAAAAATAATGCACAGTTTTGGAGCAGATTTATTCTGTATAGATCTGGATAGCAGAACAGGGACAAAAGGACAAATTATAAGGTGATTCATTATTACTTGGCATAAAACCAATTTAACAACTAAAAGCCATTACACAAGATAGGAACTCCCTGTCTTGGGTATTTACTAGTCAGCGGCACAGCGATTTCTGGCAAAGTGGTCATTCTCTGAGGGTGTAACACAGGTATCCGCTATACTAGGTGTAAACCAGACAACCTTTCCCCTAAGACTCTTTCTCATTCTGTGTCTATGACTTTATGATATTAAGATCCACTTAAAAGGAAAGAATCTTCTAAGAATAACCAGAGTTCTTCCCAGAAGCATCTAGCACCAAAACAGTTATAATGGTCAATGAGAATTGATGTTCTTCTATTGGTGAGGTACATTTCTCTGTTTTATTTTATCTCAAATGCATGTGGTGGTGGCATTTCTGTCACCTGGAGGACTTTCAAACAGCAAGTGCACTTTGGCTTCTCAGAGGCCTGTGCTGGTTGGAAACACTGTTTTCATGTGAATGTTTTCTCTGAGCACCAGGCCAGTGCTCACAGAAGAATAAAGGAACAAAAAGAGCCAGATGTTTTGGTTTCTATTTTCCAAGAAGATGTCATTGAAAGGAGACACTGACATCTTGTCAAGGCTGAGTCAACAGTAGGACCCTAACAGCTAGTAGTAACTCTATTTTGAGTTTTCATGAGTGCACCTCATTCCATGGGCTCCATTGTTCATTTCCCTCATCTTCTTGGGTACAAAGGTAATAGTGGAGGGAGGGCTAACCTAGCAAAGCATTTAGATACTAACCTCTATGTATCCAGATATACACAGTCACAAATAAATGGGTTCATTTGTATGTTGGCTTGTCTTCAGGCATACTAGCTATCTGTCACTTCAATTTCTAGGAATCAGCAGGCCTTGTGAGCCTCATAAGTTTTCTTCGGCTTTTCCATTATGACTCCTATTTTCTCTGAAAGGTAATGTAGCTATTATTTAAATTTGAGAGCCACTATACCCTTGTGTTGAGTGGGTTGGCTGGTGTCTTTTTCCTATGCAATTCTATATGCTCCTGTATACAAAATAATGTCAATCTGAGCTGTAGAACATATAATAACAATGAACTGATTACCTCAACTTTTTTTCCACTTAAAATGAGCTTTTTATTTACTTTGAAGGCTGTGACTTAATTAGAAGCTACTGGGGATGAAAAAACTGCACTTGATTTTCACGAGCTGGCAATTCATAAGGAGGAAACAAAACCACTTAAGAATTTCCTAAGGAAACAGTGATATGATCAAGCCCTTACTGCATACTTTGGAAGAGAAGTACAGAGAATTCCTGAGTGAGTTATCTGTTGCTGATTTTCCTTTTTAATACACATACTGATCGCTGGCACTTAACCTGAGCAGGGATCAGTTCAGAGCATGGCATTCACAGATAGACAAGTAAGCAGAAATCACCGGTTGTCCAAGCGCAGGGAAACACTTGCAGCATTGATGACAAATGACAGTGTCAACATCCTTTAAAAGGAGAAAATGCTGTCTCAAAAGCTTAGTTTGAAAAATCATCTCTAATATTTTGAAAGTTGGTGAACAAATGGAGGGAAGCATGGTCATTATTATAAGAGGATATTCAATCAGAATATAGTTATTTGCTCTGAGTTCTAAAAAACCCTTTTTTGCTAACAAAAGAGATAGTTCATAGAGCAAGGGAAAACTCCAACTTTGTAGTGATGACTCTGAGAGGCATGATCTAATCCCACTTACATATCTCAGGGTAAATATTAAATAATTTTCTCAACTTGGATGGTTTCCCCCCAGAAATTCCCAGGTAAGGGCTCCTTTTGGAGGTGACCAGCCTCTGGCGAGCCCATCGCAGCAGCAACGGAGCAGTTAGCTATGAAGACAACAAGAGTCACCAGCGCCCAACTCTTCTCCTGCTGGTCTCTTTGCTCCATACACTTCTTCCCTGACATATACACCCTCCTATCACTAGAAGGACCACAGCAACGACAAAAGATTCCTTTTCCTTTTATAACAAGGAAAATTTGAGCAGATGGACCATTTGGTAAGTACTACACTCCTTGCACGATGACAGAGAGGCAGGAAGGGGATGGTCAAGTGTGAGATGGAGTTGCTACTCCCTTGTCTCAGGACTTACATGGACAAAATCTGTCCAGATATGTCTGTGGGGCATTTATCAATTCTATTACTGAGATTCAGGTGGCAGTTCTTGGGACATCATGGTAGGGGCTAAAAATGTTGTCTTTCTTGGTTAAAAAGCAGATCAACAGAGATTCCCTGGTGGATTAGTGGTTTGGTCAGCTCCTCTGGCTGGCGCAATCCATGTACATTCCAGGAATCTGGGTTCACATCCCAGGGCTGGGGAAGAACTGAGATAAACCACTAAATACAAATAAATAAAGTGATTCTTTGTCATCTGTCTTCCTGCTTGCCTCTGCTCGCTTTCACTCCTGCCTGACAGTTCCTTAAAAAACAACAACAACAACAAACGAACAGACATGCAGAAGGGTTAAGCTGTCCTGTCTTAGAGGGTAAGACTTACTCAGCCCTCAAGAGAGAGTAGCTAAAACATCTATGACAGGGACACAACTTGGTGCAGCCAAGTACTAGCCTTGTAGCCTCGAACAAGGTGTTTAATATGTCTGTGTTTCAACATCATTAGGAGTGAGTAATAAGAAGAGTAGCCCAAATGTAAGAGTGCTTCAAGAATTAATTCAGATGAATCATGCGAGGGTTTAGAACAGGAACCGGAATGTAATAAGCTCTCAGTAAATGCTGTATCATTAGTATATAGTCATTCTAGTTATTTTGATACTACCCCAAGAGTATGAAATCTGTAGGAAAAGGCTGATCAATAATTACATTGGGAACTTTTATAAGCTCATTCTTGAGCTAGAACACTTTGCTTACAAAGGGTTCCATGTATCTTTTAAAATTTATTCTCAATCTCTTTGTAAGAAGATACACTGGTAGGTATTATTGTTTCACTTTATAGTATACTGAACTCTTAAGAAATTGATCAATTTTGGTCTACAAATAGAAGTTTTATGTGATTTAACTAATAAAAGGTTAAACTGAGAGAAACTTTAAGGCCCTGCTAAAGTGGCTCGTGTGAATTTGACACCTGGGGATCCTACACCTTTTTTTGATCATGGTCTGATGTTTCTCACTAAAGTGCTCACTCTAAAAAGTTCGTCTCCCCAAATAAAGGGCCTGGTAGAGACACCAGAGTCCATCTTCCAGTCATGATTAACTCCGCCAACTGTATTCTAGATCACATTCTCTCCACCGCATAATATTTACTCTCAGATACTTGCTTTGCTGACCCTGAAGCCTGCTCTGTGTTTTGTTTGGAATACAGACACATAGCAGACAGACTCACCCTCTACCACGTCCAAAAAACAGAGAGGAGCGGCAACAGCATCAGCATCATTGGAATCACCGTGGTCTCAAGAGTAAGTTCTCACTCCACTTCTGTCCACATTGGAGGGTCCTGCTTATACGCCTTCAACCTTGTTTCACAACCTACCTTCTTGAGAACTTACACCTACACTGTCTCTGCTCACCATTCATTCACCTGCTGCCATTTTTCACCTCCACCTCTTCTGAATCTACTCTGACAAAGATCATCGACGACTTCCTATATCCTTAATCCTCATTTTTTCTCTCCATAAATGACTTTATCTGATTAGAGAATTTGATGATATTGATTACCCCTTTCATCAGCCTCTATGAATACCTTTCTCCTGGGATTTTACCTTTTGTGATTATTTCTCCTTAGTCCATTGCATAATTACTTCTGCTCTACCTACTGGTGTTGACTCATATTCCATAGGAGTCCCTACTTTCTCCTGGATTGTATCCACTCTGCTGAGGTACTGAGTCCACTGCCACGGCTTTAACGACCACCTAATGGCCAATGACACCAAATCTACTGTCAGCCCAGACCTTTCTCCTGCCTTCACATGAACATATCTGACCATCAATGGTCATGTCTGCTCAAATATTCAAAGTCAACTTATCAGGAATTGAACTTGAACTTAGTAGCTAAGATATCACCTACCTTCTTCTTGTAGCAATTTCTATCTGCCATATTTTTAATTCTTAATCTTGGCTCTGGAAATTTCAGGTCCATCCTGCTTTCTTTGCCTCATCCTATCACCCCACACCATTCATTAGATTTCCCACCTGAATCTCTGGCCTCTTATTATTACGTAAGAGTTAGATTATATATATATATATATATATATATTCAATAAATGGACAGATGAAGAAATGGATGAAAAATGGTTATGTGGAAACAAAATGAGCAGAATAACTTGCCCCACCCCTTTCCACTGAGAAGTTGTTCATTCACAGGGAGAGAACCGTCCTTACCATAAGTGCCTGATGGGCAGAGGTGTGTGCTTCATGGCCACCAGGGCACCGCCCCAGTCGAGGAACCAGACGTTGTACTCTTCATCAAAGATCTGGAAAACAGCAATGATTGTCCTAGAGACAACTTACATTTGCATGGTGCTTCACAATTTACAAACTCTTTCACAAACATTGCTTCATCTAGATTATGAGCCTTTCAACAACCCTTGCAAGTAGTTTGACAAGTACTATAATCTCCATTTAATAGAGGAGGAAGCAGGCTTGCAAAGAGCCAGTAGCTCTCCTAGGCCACTCAAATGGTAATTCCAGAGCTCTTTCCTAGTACTGTGAACCAGGGCTCTAGAAGAAGAGAAGGCAACAAGATGCATGTTCAACTAGGCATCCCAAAGGAAAGATGATTTCAAAAAATTCTCCAAATCTTTGTATTTTAGTAGGTTACGACTCGATTTTTTCTTCTTTCTCACCTATTCAGAAATTGGCTCATTTTTAAATGATGTGTCTTCTAATGTTGTTTATGAATTATTTAGGAACTTAAAAGACCTTCTCTATAGGCATTAGGGTTTACATGATGACTGGGTTATAAGACTTGGCCAACCATGGTTCCTATTACAATTGGATGAAGACTGAAGTTTGGTGCCTGTTGGCCTTACTCTAAATTCTTATTGCAATACAGTGCTTCCAGGGGACTAGACTTATTCATTCTTTGATTCATCCATTTGTTCATTTCTATTCATTTCTCTGCTCACTCATTCAGTTATTCAGTGGTCTATCTATGCAGCAGAGGATTTATACTTGGCAACTATTATGATGCAAAGCTCTTAGCTAAAGGAAATACAGAACTAATCCAGATATATTAAAGCTTTTATTATATATACCTTTCATATCTCAAACCTGAAACAAGAAAAACATCTCTCTTGCAGACAATCAACTCTCTACTTTACAGCATCTACAGGAAAGTAGAATTAAATAATTCCCTAGTTCTTAAACATTAATGGCAGCTCTTGCAGCCTGGATGGAGAGGTTGAGATGGTGGGTTAAGTGAGATCTACCAGAGGTGGTAAGAAGGTTTAAGACATTTCAAAGGGAAGGGCTATGAGGAAGGGGGTCTCCTGTACATATGCCCCACTGTACACTATAGAGGGAAAAGCAAGTTGATTCTCAGACCTAAGCCTCTCATTTAATTTCTTTTCTCATATTTGCCTTTGAAAGAAAGAAAAATATCTATACTAATGATGAGTTTTAATGAACAAAGGATCTAAGGGTCATTCATTTACAGATGCTGAATTCAAAATGCTAGGATTTTTCTCTCCAGAGTTCAAGGTGGGATCTGGAACAAGTCATATAAAGGAGATGCTGGATATAGGAGTCTGAGGATGAGGCTACAAGAAGATACTTATCACTGGAGAGGGGAGAGGAATTATCACCTTGACATTTTCCTCTCCATACTATCATTCCAGTTGAGCACTGGAGTGGAAATGGAATCCTTAGCTATTTGGGAAAAAAGGAAAAACAAAGCAGTGATGGCACAAGGAAGGAACGCTGCAATGGCATGGCCAGGTGAGGTATTTCTTGAGGTAAGGGGACAGTGATCTGTGTGCTCAAATCTCCAGAATAGAGGAGTTTGCATTCCTGCTTTCAGCTTTACTCGTACTTATTATAGATTCTCCTATATTTTCAAGGTATGTGTTTATATATGTCTTTGCCTCATCCACTTGATTATAGCCTTGAGGATAAGATACTTTAATTGTTCTTTGCTGTATGCTTTGTAGTACTTAAAATTATTGTGTCTTGTATCTAGTAGGTCCAAAAAATTTATACATATATATATATATATTTATTCTTTTAAAGTGGTAGTGAGGTGGTGACAATGGGGTGGTGATGTGATGTTGGTGACAGAGGTGATAATTACACTCATTAAGAGATTCAAATTTATCCAACCAGATTTCCATAGTGAACTCACCATCATCAAGGTATTCAGTGCTCTTCCTTTTACTTCCCCAGGTAGAAACCATCTTCCCTTTAAGACTTAGCAAAATGTCAACTCATGTTGTGAAGTTTCCCAGTTTCTCCAAGTAGAATCAACTCCTTATTTTCTCTGCATGTTAGCAATGTCACTAAATTATAGCAGGCTCTTTAGGAGACCATTTCTGTCACTTAATTTTTGAGTTCCTTGAGGAAAAGGACCCTATTCAGTTGCCCCCTTGGGTTTGAATTTGACACCTAGCTGACATTGTCTAAATCTGTGTTGTCTAATAAAGTAACCTCATAGATTTTAAATTTGAATTGATTAAAATAAATGCAATAAAAATTCATTTTCTCTGTTATATGAGCCATATTTTAAGTGCTTAATATTTTCATGGGGGCAGCTGAGTATAGCACATTGACAACACCGTTGAAAGTTCTGTTGGACAGTACAGCTACATAGTTTTTAAATTAAATGCTCTTCCTGCTGTAATATATGTATTCAGTTTTTACATACTTACTAGACTTAAATCACACAGGCTTCCATGGCGTTGGTGGTTTTAATATTCTAGCGCCTTCATCTTATGGAGAAAGAGACCCAGAAAGGTAGAGAGAGCTGTTTGCCATTCCATGACAGCCAGCACATGAATGATGGAAACCATTTCATCAGTTGGATCCCTAGCAACCACATGTGTTTCACACATATTGCTGAATAAAAGAATAAACTAAGTGGAAAAAGTCTAGTTCTTCCCATGCTACCTCACTGCCCTTCTAATCTGCCAGTCAAACTGACCAAACCGAATGGTGCTGAATTTTTTTTCAACCACAAAGTTGTAATGAGCCTGAGAGTTTACAGGAAGGAAAGGTGTTGCAGAACTGGCCCGAAATGTCTCTTCTCTGTCCCCAGTTACCTGTCTCCACGTGTTGCCCCCATCAGAAGAGATGAACACACCAATGTCAGTGTATGAGAGTTCTGGACCGATGTTGCCTGAAACATAAGCAGATCATTGGAAATCATCAGGTAGTTGACAGATTCAGTGGGCTTGGGTTAGAGGAGGGGTCGGTGCAGAGATGAAACAGTTTTTAAGGGATATTCACAGTGAATCTGTGCAGTCTCTTTCTTGGCGTTTAAACAAAAACTGAGCCAGAAGAAACCCCCAATATTGGGGGCAAAAGTAAACCTATGGCAAGAATGTGTCTAAAATGATAGACTCAAGGAGAGAACATTGAATAGCTTAGATCTCTTGAACTATTCGTTCTGAGTAACAATAATCTCTTAATATAGCTCTTGATAGGTTCCCTGAAGGTGGAAAAGAGTAGAAGCACAGAAAGGTATGGAGAAGGTGACCCTAGAGACCCCTTCAACCTCATGTATGGTTTTAATCTATGAGAAATGATTGTGTGAGTGTGTGTGAATGTTAATACACAAATGTATCTTAAGTATTTTCAACTTGAAACCTGCTGGCATGTCTCCTGAATGCTAGGCATCTGCATGATCCAATACTGCAGACGAGGTAACCTAAATCAGAGTGCCCGGGACAGGGTGACTACAGTCAGACTGGCCATCAAGCGTGGCAGGAGAAGTCCCAGGTTCATGCCTAGTCTGACCATGCTTATTGCTCCCCTCCCGTCATACCTGCCCCCCTCTTCTCTTTTCTTTCCTCTTACACTTCATCACCTCGTGGTTTGCTTAGTAGGAAGACACTGGTCAAGACTTCACACGCTGTCTACACTGCCCACTTCCTCAACCAACACCAGCTCTCTCAGAGCACAGAACAGTGCCTCCAACTTAACAAATAATTGTGGGATGGATGACTGAGGAAATAAATGATTAAATCATGTTTCAGCGTTGATGTGCATTTGAAGAGGTATGAAGAACCAGGAAAGTACCCAAAACATGTAAAAATTCATCATTCTTGCCTGATGTTTTTTCTTTAAAAATAGCAGGAAGGGAATGTTAGCTCCTACATATCTGTAGCCTAAATAAGAGCACAATAAAAATGAAATAATGAAAATGTTAATTGAGCGCCTGACATTTAATGCTTCAAAATGAGAAATTAAGGCTGGGCTACAGCTTGTCAAGCTCCCATCAGCCTCAGGGAACACACGAGCCAACTTGTTTTGACACCCAGACACCTGAAAATAACCCCTGGGCTTGGGGCCTGGGTGCGGGTGGCGTGGGGAGAGGCGTGGCCTACGGCTCTGAGGACCGCTGTCTAGAATTCGGAAGGCAACTATCCAGACCTAGGCTTTGAAAGGCAGATGAAGGCAAGAGGGAGGGACAGAGTATGTCAACTCTGGTCACGTGGTCGGGGCTGCCCAGAGCACGTGCTGAGAAGGATTCTGAAGTCATCTTTGCTTTAATAGCGTGGCGTGTGGTGAGGCACTGGGACGTCTGCAGCAGAGGGACAGGGAAGCAGCAGCACGGTCACCACAGTTACACAGCCACCACCTCCGGCAGGGTTTCCCAAACCCACCTGCCACCCTGACCCTCCTCTTTGGGATCTGGTTCTGGCAACCTCCTCATTTTCTCTTCAAAGCTCAACCAGCCCAGCTTTGAAGGTGTGGTGGTGGGAAGATTCTAGGCTTACACTGAAGTCTGCTTTTGGAACAATCTTTTGTCTACCGAAAGGGCCCAGAATACAGCCTGCTGATCACAAGCACCAGGAAGCTGTTTCCCAAGGAGGGACAGGAAAGGGATGCACGGGGTGAGCTGCTCTTTCAGCATGTTCATCCCAAAGTGGCCCCGTGGGGCTTTGATAGGAAGAGTGTGGGAGACGGTGTCAGAGAAGGATGATGTAAAGAATGCACCTTACTGGCTAATAGAGTGCCGGGGAGGCTTACAAAGGGGTCCCTGGCCAAGAGGAATAATGAAAATGAAGGCTGTGCCACTTAGTGGTATGACAGGGAGGGGGCAGTGGAGACGGTTGAGAAGAGCTGGGGCCTCCCCTCGCCAACAGCTTAGGGAATGGGGTGGGGGTGCCACTGCTCTACTCAGCCATTTAAATAGTTTATTCTTCTCCCCATTCCCAAAGGCTGTCTCTTTCTGCCCCTGGTTAACACCTGCAGAGAGAGTTTAAGCCTCTGAAGTACGGATGCTCCTCTTCCCTCCACGGAGGCCCTTGGAGGGTGACTGAGGGCTCAGCAGCCGAGGAAGCAGATGGTGCCCCAATTAACTGCAGGGAGGGAACATGCCCCCATGGAGGGGACAACAGGAGGGTATGAGGATTCAATTTAGAGGAAGCAGGGCAGGGAGCGTGGGACCTGCTGTGGACTTGGCATACGAATGGGTTTGGGCCAGGTCTGGTGAAGGCTGCTGGTGACCTAGACTGGGAGGCAGAGGGAGTGTGGGCACCGTTCCCCCTTACCCTCCTTCCTTTCATCTGTAAGCTGAGGAGCAGAACAATTGCCATGTTACAAATCATCAGGTTGTCGTGCACACTGTAAGGTGCTGTGAGGGTGTGATGTCTTGACCACTAGTGAGACGTCATCCTGGAAAGGTGTCTAGGGTCCTAGTGCTTCTGTTTGCTGAAATAAATTGCTAAACTCTCCAGGCCGGTGTTCTCTCTGCCTTCTGAGATGGCCTCAACCTGAGCGAGAGAGGAATCCCAGGTAGACTTTCAAGCACGTGGATCCTGAGACCATGCCCAAGTGTGAGAGGATAAGAAGAGGAAGCGAAGGGTGGGAGGGAGGGAGAGCGCCAGCCCCACTGGCACCTGCATGCCGTGGACATGGGAGAGGGCTCTGGAGAGACAGTTTCCAGGCAGATGACTGAAGGCGTATGAGGCTAACTTTTAATTATTTTCCTGAAAGCAAAGAAGCTAAGAGGGAGCACTGGCAAGTGGGATAAGGAGAGGCTGGGTGGCATCCAGAGCTGACTTTCCATCAGACTTCACTGGCTGTGTGACATCCCTCTGGCTGCCCCAGGGTCCAGCAGAGACCCGTACACAGTTACAGGAGTTACAGGGGAGAGAGAAAGGAATTAGTCATTTCTGAGAGCTACGGACGTGTTTAAAATCCTGTCTTTAATATCTGCATGTTTGTTAGTTTGTAAAGACAACATTGACTAATTCAGGGGCACATGCTGGTCAGAGGTGATAATTACCACCACCTATTCCACTGTACCATCCTCTGAGACCTGTACTGGGTCTGAGAGATACTCTGTCCCATCTCTCAGTCTTACAACACCTGCACAAAGCAGAAAAAAACCCTCTGTTTTATAGACAAGGAAAAGGATGCTCAGAAGTTAAAGAAAAGGAAGCCAAATTCACAAGGTTACTGAGTATCATGGTTTATATCTTGAAAACCTGGATGACACATTTCTGGAGAGTGTTCATTCATTTTGTAAACACACAGAATGTATGGATTCTCTCAAAGGACATGGGCAAATCATATTCTTCTGATGAATGGAGAGCAGTTTTAAATATCTGCAACCTTAATGATGATAACAGAAAACAAGGATGGCGCATTCATTATGTCCTAGGCACTGTTCTAAGCACTTTAAATGCATTGTTTCATTTAATCTGCCAATTCTATCATGTCTAGTATCATTCCCACTTTGCTAATGAAAACACTGACGTTCAGAGTAGTTAAACTACATAAAACAAAGTCTGGTTACATGTGTGGACATACATAATATTAACTCTTACTGTTGATCACTGTTTTCTAATGTTGTTTCTACTCCGGCGCAGGACCCCATGGGCCTTGAGAAGAGGCACAGGGTATGGAAATGGTGGCGCCTGAGTGGGGAGGCCCAACCCACCTGGATTGCAATGTGTGGGGATTGCTCCCGACACCAGGAGAAAAGCAAGGACCTGTCCTCATCTGTCTTTGTCCCAGAATCCTGGTGCCAGTGGTATTAATCATGGAGGATCCAACCCCTATGGGAGTTGTCGACAGAAATGCTATGCTATCATTCTAATTAGAGTGAGTGGTCACTGGTGGGACTGGAAGGTGTAAGTGTTAGGTGGATTGGAGAAAGAAGTCAATTCTAGGGAGCAGAGATGAGAGTTTTGGGTTGATGTAAGAAATCAAAATGTCCCATCTCAGAGTGTCACTATGAATTTATCTGCTTTCATTAGAAAAAAGCTGCCCGATACCAGACTCTAACTTCTAAGATTAGAAGCTGGCCTTGCTTTATGGTATCAATGTATTCCTAAAAAGGAGCATGTAAATCTAGTGCAAGCTAATGAGAGCACACTCCCCTGAGACTGTTCGTTTTCCTTTCAGAGTTGCTTTGTCTTCCTTCTGACCGATGTTCAGTGGACAGTGGTCCCAAACGCACCCTAAGATTATCTGCCCTTCCCCCCAGGCTTTCTGCCAAGTAGTTAATCATGTGTAAACACACGTTTACATGCACTGGAGACCTAAAGAGCTCTGGGGTGAGACCTTCTACAAAGAATCCTCTGTGTAAAGAGAAAACTGCCCCAACTTTTATTTGGAGAGCTGTGATGTCCATATATTGTGTTTACTTATGGGGAGAATTCTCTATTACAAACAATTTTTCTGATCGCTCAGTTTGCTTTGAGAGAATGCTGGCCTCTTCATGGGCATAAGGACAGTTCAGTGACAGTTGTGGATGCCACAGTAACCTAGACGTGTCCAGAACTCTTTCCCTAGGTCGTTTGGGTTGCCTTCAGGGACCGTGAGGGAGACTGCACAGGGCTTTTATCTGATGCTCGAATGAGTCCATGATCCAAAAGATGATTGTAAGCATATTCAAGAAGCTCTCAGTGAGGAAGAAACCCAGGGAATGCCCTCCTTACCTGTAGCCACCACAAGCCCTGGTGCCGTGTCCTTGCTAGAGATTCTTCCCGAGGAGTATGGGTTTTCTGAGATCTGCAAATGCAGGTGTAGGGAGCAGAAGGGCTGAAATGGAGAAGAAAAGAGCTTTGTTCCAGGAAACTTCAGACGTACCTCCCCTTCCACGGAGATGGTGTCACTCTCCAGAAAGAGCAAGATTCTGAGTATGAGCAGCAGTCTTACTTTGGGCAGGGGTCACCCCCACCTGAGAGAGACAGTATGTTCCCATCAGAAGCTGATCTGAGAACCCTCCTTGGCGCAGCCCTGCCCCTGCTCTCATCGGAGTTGTATGCTTTATCCTCTCTTCCTCATTCCTGCTCCATCCATCAAGGTCTTATGACCATGGTCAGCCTTCTGGAGCCTCCCTGACCATTCCTGCCCACAGGACAACACTGACCAACTCCCGTATCTGAACTTTGTCCTCACATTCAGCCTCTTAGAGCTCAAAGGGGCTGCTGGAAGGAGTAGAAAGAGGAAACTAAATCAAGGTCCAGGCCTACTCTCTCCTTCAGATTAGCTGTGTCTACTTATTTTATGTGTCTGGTTCCTGTTTATAATTTTGCTTGAATTGTGCTTAAAATATTTGAAACCACTATCTAAAACTCACACATATGTGTGATCTTTGTTCATTTACTTATTTATCCTGATTGTGTCTTTCCTAAAAGAGATTGGGGATTTGAAGAGATGTATCCCTGTAATACATAAAAAAATAGATGATCAAACTGAGGAAAAAAATAGATTCAGTTAGGAAAATAAGGGTAGAATGAAGCTAAGAATAGAAAAAAAGTCTCTGATGCTGTGACCAGTTCCTAGAGAGAGAGTCTGTCTTTGACCGTCTAGTCCAAGCAAAACACATGGAGTTGACTAAAAATCGCAAAAGGAGAAGGGCCTTATCTACCTTATTTACCACTACAACCCTTGTTTTCGCATAATGTCTAAAATATAAGGGTTAATACATATTTTTGAATAAGTAGCAAAAGACAACATTTTGCTAAGGAAAACATAACCATTGGGTTTCTCATATAGGTTCTCACTGAGAGTGAACTGAAGGCTGTGGATTTTCTGGTGCGTCATCTGTCTTCTCTCCATACAGAGTTAATGTTTGCATATCAGGTTCTCCATCCTTCCTTCCCCAATAACCCATGAAGCGGGAACCCTAGAAATGCTGACAGATTAACCACTCTCCCATTTGGACCTACTGGCCTGACCTCCGCGTCTTGCAAGGCAACTTCTGCTTTCCTTGGGTATTTATCAACACATACTGAACTGTACCACGTTGGCTCAGATGCCAGGCGTTTTGTCACTACTTGGCTCTGTCTGGGGCCCCTGAGCCAGGTCTTTTAGACATTGCTTTATCTTACTAGGCACTGGAGCCCACAGCATATGCTCAATAACAGTCTAAAATTCTGCTGAAGCTCCTGCCTCAGTGGTGAGGCCGAGTCCACAGTTCATGGCCCGGGAATGGGAGTGAGCCCTCATCCAGTGCCAGCCCAGTTCCCAGGAATCCTGATGGAAGACAGCCCCTGATTCAGTGTCCCAGTAGGCAAACTGCCCCATGTACTGGAGGTGAGGTGGTGACTAACCAGCAGGCAGTGGACTGGGCTTCCTCTCAGGTCCATGCCCGGAGCTTGCAGTAGGCGCCAATCCCTGCCCTTGTTGTAAGTGATGTATGTCTTCACCTGGTCATCCACCTTCTTGTTTGCCAGGAAAATTCCTTTGATACCTGCTACCTAGGAAAAAGGGCAAGAGATGGAGAACCATGTTGGGCCAAAAAACTTGTAGCCTTGGAGAAGCCCCAGCGCTCTTCACAGGGTGTTGGCGGCACAAAGGAGAAAAGAAGGAGCGTGGTGAGAAAGGCCACTTGTCACGTGGTCTCTAGCAGCTCCTCTCATGCTCCAGCACCTCCCCCACATCCAGCTCCTCTCCTACCCGCCGCGTTATTCCTTTTCCTGCTTGCACTTTGCTCCACGGGGACTTTTTTATTACATTTTTTTCAAAGGAGAGATACAGACAGAAATGAAGGTGAGCAGGCAGGAAGAGAGAGGAGGAAGAAGCATTTTTTTAAATTATTTATTTATTTATTTTCTTTAGTTGCTCATCTTGGTTTTCCCCCAGGCCTAGGACTCAGGAGTATGTGGCTGGTGCTCCTTTGGAGGAGGCTAACCTGACCACTGCTCCACCAGGGTGTTCATATTAAAAATAAGAATCCTATTTGTAATTAACATTGACATGCCCTCAGAGAGGAGAGTGGTTGATAACAACTGAAGGAATTGTCCCTTCTATGGAACACGGGCTTTTGCTCTGGAGGGGCTGATAGACGGAGTTCCCAAGGCGTCCAGGGGTCATCCTCCCTCAGTGGCAGAAGTCCAGCGTGGGGATTAGTAGTGAGGCAGGTACTTCTGGACAGATGACCCAGACCAGATATGCATCTGTGGCTGTGCCACTCTCTCACTGTGTGACTGGACAACTCCCATATCAACTCTGGATCTCAGCCATGGTCACTCTAAAATAGGCAGCCTCATCTCTGCCTTTCTTTCTCATCCCTCAGCTGGCTGACAAAGGACACGTGAGATAAAGCAGAACTCTCTTGCCAGAGCTCCAATGTACTGGGATTTGCATCCCCTTGATATTTTGCAGAGAGAAGAACATTACCACAAAACAAGTAGCTAGAGGATTAAAAGGGATTTATGATCCAGAAGAGATCTGCAATGAGCACACAACTCCCTTGTATTCCTTTTATATCCACATTCTGAGCAATAACTGGTATTTCCAAAGACAACACCCTATGTCAGAGAAAGATTCCCTTAACAAACCGGGTGCAAGTCCCAGCATGTTTAGAAATATATATATGTGTTTTCTATATTTACTTACAAATATGTATAGAATAGTAAATATACATAGTTAGACTATTTGAATGACCTGGATGATATGTACATATATACACACATACACACATATATGTCTATATACACACATATACATACACAAGAGACTGAACAGCAAGTTTTCCGGATAATACGCAGACATAGCAACACTGATTCCTCATTCTGGATGATCATGATTAACTGGGGTTTATTGCGGCTCTGAGAAAAGGAAAGAAAGGGAAAGAATTCCACAGAAGTGAGCTCTTTATTTTTTGAATGACATAATTTAGTTGCTAAAATAGAATCCTTTCTTTTTCTTTCTTTTTTTTTTTCAGTAACTTAACTGACCTTCAAAGAGAATGCCAACCCAGATAAAACAAACAAACGCCAGAAATGGACAGAGACCATCCGGAGGATTGCAGAATTGTGTGGGAAGGACACCACCAGGGGCCTCTGAGAACAGGCCAACAATGGAAGTGACTAGATTCCTGACCTTCACAGAAGGAGGAGGGAGAGGACAGAAGCCAGGTGGGGCGTGGCAGCGTGGCAGCCATGCCCTTCCCCAGCCTTGCCCTCTCTGCCCTGCTGCTTTCAGACAGCGCCACTCAGCACGGCCCACCTCTCGTGCTTGTTTAGGGGCAATGAGCCCCCAGTTTACCCCAAGCTTTGGTCTTTAAAATCAACTGCAAAGGTGTTTCTCTTAAGTTTGGTTGCCAATCATGCCCCACCTGGATAGAATATGTGTTTCTTCAGAATCTTTTCCCTCATGGAGTCCCCTTACCATTCTCTTTAGTCACAGAGCTGTGCCTTTTCTGCAGGACCAGCCGATCATGATTCCAGAGAACAATCTTCCAAGGTGGTTCCCCGCCATCACCTGTAACCAGGGCTTTGGTGTCCACTTCCCATAAGGAAACATACAAGTTAGACACAGCTTCCCGAGCCTGTGCCTGTGGGCTCCCAGCAGCCCAGCCCCTGCCTCCTGGCTGGGTACATCTCCACATGGATGGCGAGCCAGTCCACCTGCTGTGTTCTGAGTGTGCATGGCAATGAGTGAAACGGTCACGGCCAGTTCGCTTGCCCAGAGCTCCACCTCTTGGATGGGCATTTTTCTGTGTGCCCAACGTATTCTGAGAGTAAATTAGGAGAACGGGGACTGAAAGAGGAGGGAGAGGTTTCTAGGCACCCAGTCTGCAGCTCTGAGGGTGTTATTTGGCAGCTGCACCTGAAACTGCAGAAATACCCCTCTCTCTGAAAGAACTAGGGCACTTCCCAATGTATGTGGAAGCTCTTTATTGTCACTGGCAGTGTTATTACCGAACTGTGTCGTGGCCCTTTCATGAACTGATTATAAGTTTGGAAGGTACTTTTCTTTTGTGTACTCTATGCCAACAGCTTTCAAACTCCGTGACAGCAACCCGAGTATGAAATACATTTATGTCTCAGCCTGATAGACTCTTACCCATGTGGGCTTGTAGGTGGATGCTTGTAGGTACATAAATATTTCTGGCAGAAAACCATCAAGAAACCCTACTTTCATAGAGTCCCCTACTAAAGAATGGGATGCACATGTGAGCTCTCCTTCATCCAAAGAGGCACTCAGCATCAGATAAACTATGCAGGCTACTTCCCACCGTTGTTGGAAGTCGGAGCGCTGACTGCTGCTGACCGCAGCCGTGCAAGGAGAGGGGTGAGCTGGTGACGGTGTGTGCTGAAGAGTCGGTACGAATGTCAGCCCTGCAGGAGTCACTTTCCCTCTGGGAATCAATTTGAGTTGCAACGGGAAACTGACAGCGGCCCCTTGGCAGAGCCCAGAGCCCAGGTGGCATGGTCTTCTGTTGCTCACTTCCCTGGGCCTTCAGGACAAGGAAGCCAGGGTTCTACTGAGAAAAGCAATTACCAGGCTCGGCCCGGGGCTGTCCCCAGAGTGGGTCCTGTGGGGAGGGGATGGCTAAGGTCAGTTTGGGAAAACTCTCCCTGTGGAGACTCTGAGCAGCTGTCCACCTGGACAGAGAAAGACCATCTAAGGTCATGATAAGCAGAAGATAAAGGGCAACCATTAGTTATAGGGAAACATCAATAAGAGGGATACAGAGAGCAGAGACTAAGACTGGTGCAGAGAGTTTTATTTTGTCCATTTATGTCACTGGGATCCACATGACTGATCATTAGTACATTCAAACTAAACCCGGGGGTACTGGAGGTGCCTAACAGGGTGACCACACACACACACTACTCCTAATACCAAGTGTCGGTGAAGCCACGAAGCAACCAGAACTTTTACACATCTCTGGTGGGAAAACTGTACATGACACTGTCACGTTAGAAACCATTTGGTGGGTTTTTATAAATGGATACTCATATTCAACCCAGGAATTCTACGCTTAGGTATTTACCTATGAGAAGTAAAAACTTAGGTTCACATGAAAGTTCACAGGCGTTTTATTCATACTCACACAAAACTGGAAGCAATATGCATGCCCTTCAACTGGTGAATGAATCAATAAACCAGGGAGCATTCACACAATGGAATGTTACTCAGCAACAAAAGGGAACATCGATTGATATTCCAGGACATGGGTGAAGATCCAACGCATTATTCTAAGTGAAAGAAGTCAGATTCAAAAGCTCCCTAATGTTTAATTCTACTCACACACTATGACACCTTCGAAAAGGCAAACATGAGGAGGGAGGGAGAGAGGAAGAGGTGGTGAGAGAGACAAAGACAGAGACACAGAAGGGGAGACCAGTGTTTTATGGGAGGAGGCATCTATGAAGGGATCATCAGAGGGAATATTTTGAGTAACAGACATATCGGGTATCTTGACTATAGTAACAGTTACACAACTCAAAAAAAAAACTCAAAAAACTCAAAAAAAAAGTTACACAACTCAAACCCATACCTGATTCAGGTATGGCAAAATGTGAAGTATGTTTGGAATAACTTAGATATGTAAATCTGCTTTTTCCTACCGTAAATTTCATAAAATGTGAATGTGGATCAAGTGTTCCAGTGAAAATTTAGCCTGTGAAAATTGAGATGTATGGGAAGTGCAAAATAAAACCAGGATTTTGTGGTCTTACCAAGGAAAAAATAAGAAACAGTTCATCGGCAATTATTTGTATTGAGCATATACCAAAATAATATTTTAGATATTTGGGTTAAGCAAAATAAATTATTACAATTAATTTCATCTATGCATTTTTACATATTTTAATGTGGGTAGCAGGAAATATAAAAGAGCTTATGAAACTCATGTTAAATATTTATTAAACAATGTTGGTCTAAGGCATTACCTGGTATAATGTTACTATTATAAGGAGCTATAACTTAGATCCTTAATATGCAGGAAATTATTGAAAAAAATGCATCAAACCAGCAGCCAGAGCATGTTTCCATAATATCACCAAAGGTGCTAGAAAGAAAATTTGTTTTTTGATTTACCAGTGGAGAGAAGCAAAGGAGAAATGTAGTTTGTTCTCAGGGATGTGAAGAAACCACAGCAGAGCTCTACGGAAAAAGTGTGGTAAGAGTCAGGGTGAGGACATATAGTGGGCTACAGTCACTGCCAACACCAGCCCTGTTTAAATAGAATGGGCTTTGAGACCTTGGAGAAGAGATTGATCATTATTTGGCCTTCAAGAATTATTTTCTCCCCTGATTATAGAATTACAGCCATAACAACATTGTACTTTGAGGTAGGAATTAAATAGAGAACAGTCAAGGGACTCGACAGCAGACGACAGCGTCAAAAACCAGGAAACAATGTCTCAACCTTATTAGGTTTTAGGGAGTTCAGTGGGGTTGAACTCGACTATTTTCCAAGATTTTTCAGTAACAAAACCTATAAGGTAAATTCTCAAATTAAGTTCTCGTTTTCTTTGTCTCCTTCCCAATGTCAATCAGAGGCATGAGAGGTCCATGTGGAAGACAGAGTGACATACCATCAGCTTTAAGTGCCCGAGCCATCTCACGTCTATGCTGCCCAGAGGTAGCTGGGATATTTCAGGAAAGGGAAAAACAGGTGTCCTGTGCTGTTCCATTATGATATAAATGTATACACTGACTCACACTGGGGATCACAGCATCCAGGAAAGTACCATTGCTCTGTATGTAGATGTAAGGGAAAAACAGAGAAATACTAGCCCTAGAATAAAGGTCCAACTCTTCAATTAAGTCCTTTACTAGTAGTATCCCCATAATTTTTATGTCCACTATTTCCCAAGGTCACAGGACAGTCCATGTAAATGGACCTCTATTCATTAGACTCTGGGCCTTCTCATGCTGGAACCTGACCAAACATGCCTTCCTCCCAAGCATTAGCAATTCATTCTTTAAGTCAACTCATCTACTACAAGTCTTCCTCGTTTCCTAAGTTAGAATTAACCTTGTTTTAGGGATCCAACAACTTGGGAGAATGGTACCTCGTTAGACAAATTAAATTATGATCACCACCCTCATAATCACTTATGTCTATTGTGATTGTCATGTACCAGCCTCATCAAACAAAAGACACTCCAACAAAATGTGTTCATTGAGCTGAACTGAAAATGAAAGTGCACTGCTTTTCCCAGTTGCATTACTCAAGGGCATTCAGAGTCCAGAAAAATTATAGGCTCTTTGCTAACTGGCCATATGTTTCACAAACTCAGTTTCTGTGAGAATCTCCAGTGAAGAAGGTTAAAGTCTAATGACCCCGAGAGACCAATTAAATTGAGCTTTATCTCCAAATCCAGGTGCAAAGCAGCATTACCCTCTAAAAACCTTCAACATGGTCATGGTCTAGACAGTGTCAGGATCCAATTTATTCCCTTGATTTAAATGACTTCTAGAATCTACTCTCCTACTATTTATCCAGTCCTTGTTCTTGTAACTGACAAACATCTATACTACACAATTAAGCTGATTAGCTCACGGGCTCACAAAACTGCACCATCCGTCCAATTCTTGCCTCGTGCCATTCTTGACATTTGGAATGCTGACCACTCCTGCACTTCTTCCTCCCTTGGGCAAAAGCCCTGACAATCAGATTGATAAAACTGACAAAAAGAACTGGGTATGTGAATTCTGTCTCCCATCTCTGATATTTTGGGGATCTGCTTGCAAAGGTCATGTCCCTGATACCACAGTGCTATGGTGTTCTAAGGACAGGCTTCTATAGAAGGATATTTGATTGACTATTTCTGCCTATGGTTGGACTGAATCCAATTCTGGGTTTCAGTATTAGCAAGTCCACTTCCTCGTACAAAACTTTTAGAAAGAATAAAGCTGACATTTGATTTTAATTTGTGTCACCCTTTGTCTCTATGTCAACGGGTGCCAGTCATGGGCAGATAGAGAAGTTTTGTTTACTGGCCCCTCCAAATCCAACACACTATATTGCAAGTGTCCTGGTGGTAAGAACTTTTATCTCTCTGAATATTCTCCTGGGCTGAAACACAAAGTAGGGACCGACTTAGCCAGCTGCCTTGCCTGATGCCAGGGTATGTCTTGCTCCTATAAAGATGCAATGACACTACATATTTTCTCCTCGACAAAACTGAAAATACATGACTGACTTCAAGAAGGAAAAAATTACATGCATCTAGGCACATTCTTCATTTTGATTCATGCTTCATTTCAGATTAGAGTGTCTCACTGTTCTAAATGACCAAGGAGTTTCAGGCTCCCTTTCTTAGGAAAGAAGCTGCACAATGGCATACTAACCTACCACACCAACAGGGTCAGAGACAAATGATTGCTAAATTGACACCACAATGCAAGGTCTCCCGAGGTACACTGCCACTTCTCAAAGGGACAATGCACCTAAGTCAGCTGAGGCATCTACCCACCATAGACCATTTGTCCTTCCATGACCTCAACCAGCACAGTCAGTGTGGGTTTGATCACTAATCACTAGTGGATATTGGATGATGAGGTATATTTTCTTTGCTCAGATAAATCCATCACAGTGAGGTGTTCAGTCAATCCTCTCACTGAGGCCAGGACTGTTAATGGTCATACACCATCACAAGAGATATAAACAAGCCCTATATTCTTATAGTCGCTGAAACAATTAGTTTTTTCCTCTAGCTCCTTATTTGGTTTTCTTAATAAATTATTCTTTCACTGTTGATGTATATATAAGAACAAAATCCCAGTGTAAGTGAAAACTCACTAAGGTGGTCATATTGAAAGAAAAACTCAATATTAAGTTGAAGCCAATTGTTCAGTATGCACAGATGTTGTCATCTGGTAGCATTTTAGGGACTCTCATCCCCACTACTGATCTTCACTTTTTTCCCCTATAAAATGTGGCCAGAAGAGATGATTTTCTAAATAAGCTAAGGTGTCTAACTAGCATTACTCCTTCATCCAGTGTCCATGAGAAGCAGCAGAATGTTGGGAAACGTACATAGGAAATCACATCTAGGCCAGGTACCTAAATGTCTGACTTGTAATCATGCTTATACAAACAAGAACATTGACTTCACCATTTGTTAAGGGTCTATTGAATCAACCACCATATAAGATGCCTTACATATTTCATCTCTTATTTGCACAATAAACTTATTAGGTAAATATTTTATTCCCCTTTTACAGGTGAGGGAATTGAGGCACAAAGAAGTTGTGTTCCTTGCCCAGAGTCATCCAGTGCCTCAGTGGTACTGCTAGATCTGACCCCAGGACTTTCCAACACTAGTGTTTATACCATTAAAATTCATTAAAAAGAGACCCAGGTGCAAGATAATCTTGGCTACATACCTCGTACAATTCGATGATGACGTTTCCCATTAGACCCCGGCTGCTCTTAATGTTCTCCATGGCCAGCGTGAAGTAGATCCCACGGGTGTCTGAGATGTAGAGGTTGTATGTGTCATTCTGGTTCCATTCTTGGACGGCGGCAAACACTTGGTTCTCATCGGTGCTGATGATATGCATGTCCTGTAAGAAGATGGAAGGAAGGCCTATAAGGCAGCAGATCTCCACATCGCCTGTCCACTGGGACCCAGAGTAATTACCATGACTTATGAAATGGTTGAGAAAAAGCATGAGTTATAGGCAACGTTGAACAATTCTGTGTCGGACCGAGGCTATAAATTATGAGCTTCATGGTTTCTGTTCCTTGCTAAATGACAGCAAGATATGTGTAAGGGGCTTTGCAGGGTATCATTTTCTATGGATTAAGGGATTCATCCACTTTCATTTTTTATTTTAATACCTGAAATTGTGTATTAGTGCCAACAGAGACATAGAGCCCTGTAAGAGAAAACACATATGTAAAGAAGACGGGGCCTAATCCTTCTTAGATCTTAATTTATGCTTCCAAAATTTTTAGTGTAGTTATTATCACACCTTTCTTTGGTATCTTTAGTCAAGAGGATTGCGAGAAGAGTGGCACAGAGGTACACACAATGTGTAGGGCTCTGGACCTCCAAATCCATTTGCAGTAAAGCAGTACAACTTAAATCCACTTTATAATTGACTTCTAAGGAAGGAATATTTTAGGATTATAAGGTGAGTAGGATTCCAATAATTAAGTAAGTTTTGCAAATCACTGATGTAGAGGAAAGGATACACACCCTAGAACCTAGTGCTCTGGCTCATAATATAAGCTCTGTGTTAAGTCAGTTTTAAGAGATTGAATATGTCTGTCTCCCTGAGATTCAATTTTCTCATCAAAATAATGAAGAGTTGTGCTATCATTAAAAAGAGTTGACATTTGGGTACAATTTTAAGTCATTTAAATTGATTACTTCAATGAAAAAATCCAAATAATTATACAATGAATGTAGGATGAATGCTCCCATTTTACAAAGGAAACTGAGATGCAAAGAGGCTCACCCATTTGCTTCAGATTACACAGCTAGTAAGTGGAGAACCAGGCTTTGAAACCCTGTAAGATGACTTTAACCTGATTGTTAGTATCTACGAATGTGTCTACCAGTGACCCATGAAATGATTAAGTCACAAATGTTTGGTTTCACCATCGCCTTGATCGAACCCAAGAAACTGGTCTTTTAGGTGAGTTAATGCCATTAGAGTCTTAGCCCTACATACCTCTAGACCTGTTCTTCTGATCTGCCATGTACATTAGTGCATTTTGTTGCCCCTGAAGTCACTTTATTTTGTGTTCTTGGAGTGGATAATTTCTCATTTCAAACTAATAGTTCAATATCCAATACAGTTAATAAAAGCCAGTTTGTGACTAGACACTGGAAAAAGATTATTACCAACTGAAATCCTTACTTAAGGAACTTAAACTGACAGGAGAGAATGCTGACATAGGCAAACATCTGAGACAAGGGAGTAATTAAAAATACATAACTATACAGGTTAGGTATTTGTGTGTCAAGGAGTAAAAGTGTCTGTGGACACAGAGCGGCACCCTGTCACTGTGTTGAAAAGCAGTGGCCTCAGGGGCCTGGTCAATTGGAACCAACAGTAAGTAAGTAAGCACTCAGGGTGGTCTAGTCTTCACCCATCTGACCACCCTTTCCCAGGAGTGATGTCAACAATAAAGCAGAAGCAAGTCTACAATGTCAGAACCATGGAGAGCTCCTCCAAGGTGACTTACAAAGAGCCGCAAGTCCATTTGACTTGGACAAGTGGGAAGTGGGAGAAGTGAGAAAGCAAGTTCTGGATTCTTTTACTGGACCGTCTGTCAGATTGCAGCCTCTGGCCTTTCACTTCCTAGGTCACCTTGACTAAGAGTCCCCTGCTCGCTTGTGTTTACACACCTTGTAAATTACAGGTTCCTGCTGAGCTGCTTGAAAATGGAAATAAGGCTTATTCCGAAAAACCATGTGATGAAATTGTGCTGTGTTGGTGTAGAATGAAAGCCCAAGAACCCAGTAGGAAAGGAAATAGCAGCTGCAGGAAATACAGATTAAATTCACTTACACTGTTAAAAATGCAATTGAAATGCCTGCCTTTTCCCAGATGTTTTGGTTATAAAAATGAATGAGCTAATTTATTTTAGACTAAACTAATGTAAAAGAAGTGGGAAAAACAACTTTAAAACACTGGGGCATGATCAGGATTCGAAGCAGAAGCTTTTCTGTGAGTGCATCTTGGTTCAGAGCTGTGCTGAGACCATGCCCCCAGGTGAACAGGCGCGAGGCTCTGGGGTGAGATAGTGTTCTCTAGTGCCTAAGAATCCAGGACATCTGCGTGAGAAACGATCAATTTTTCAGTCAGTTAGCTAACAACTGATATTACCAAGATTTAAAGCCAATGCTATCTAACCATGAAACCAAACCCTGTGTCAGTGGTGGTATACTTCTGTGTGCATCAAAAATGACCTGGAGATCTTAATCTCAAGTGGATTCATGACTCTCTCTGCCTGAGATTTGGATTCCATGCGTCTGGTGAGGAGCCTCAGATTCTTCCATCTGATAAAGCCCTCTGCAAGATGCTGGTGCACACATTTTGGGGAATCATTCTCCGAACTATGTCCTCTCTCCATGTAAAACTACAGTTGCATAGGAATTGACCAATAATAACCAGGATACTGAGTCTTTAAGGACAAAGAAAAGCATCAATAGTTAGAATTGGTCCATTAGGAATCCAAGTAATAAAGCTTAACTTTTGAGTCCTGTTACTTTAATCTGTCTCCAAAACATGCATCATTTTCTAACTAGGACATTAGGACATTTTTGCTGGTTCTGACAAAGTGTAGGGAGAGATGTGAGAGATTTGATCGGTGATGAAATAGAAATGGAAGTGAGGGAAATACGGTATGAGCAAATTCTGAATGTCACTTTACTAAACTTAGGATTTGGAGAGTATCAGACATAATTCGTACAAGCTTGAATTTGAAAAACAATTATAAATTGAACCCTCCATCTACCTAAAACAGCAACTTGGGAGAATCACTGCTGTCCTATGATTTCCTATGCGAACAATGGCAAAATTACTTCCCTAGTACTGAAACATTTTCTTGGAATATGGGTCTAATACCATATCATTCATCAAATGTTATTCAACATTTGCTATATTCCAAATATCATAAATGCAATACAGAGACAACCAATATGTAGAAACTTATCTGATGGAGACCTGGTAGTAGAGCCATCACATACACTTGTGGCCTCAAGTCCTACACTGCAGGCACTGACAACGAAGATAGGACTGTAAAGGCTTACAGGTGAGAGAAGCGTGGGGCATCCGAGGCTCTGAGTAGCACTGAACCAGCTTGAATGCAGTTTTCCTCTAAGAGAAGTGAGGACAGAGAGTGGCCACATTGCCACACAGAGGTTTTACTTAGAAGGAATACACAATTATCACAAGACTTTAAACAGGAGAAAGGAAGAATTAAGATTTGCAAACATAGTTTTGGTTGGAGACGATCAGACTCCTGGTATGATCGCATTCATTGCAGAAGCAATGTGAAGAGTGGGTCCACACTAGAGGCAGGGCAGAAGACTTCAAGGGTCATTGAAAAAAATTAAGGAGTAAACTATGAGAGCCTCAACTACAGAAGTAGTTTCTCTCCTAGAAATAGTGTGGTGAGATATTAAGGAGAAAGAATCTACAGAGGGATATGGAAGAAGAGTATATCTTTAATATCTCATATATCTGACTTAAAAATTCTCTACCCTTTCTTCAGGATACTCATTGTAATCATACTTCAATGATCACTTTTGTAATTTTTCATTTGATATCTAGCTTTCTGTCATAGGATTGCAACATCCTCCCAAAGGGAAGAAACTATATTTGAAGAAACTATATTTCTCCTATTCATCACCTTATTTTTAGAACCTACCAGAGTATCTAGCACATGGTAGACATCCAACAAAAATGCATTGAATAATTAAATGGAGTAAGTAAGAAACAATGGGAGAAGCATGACGATACAAAACACATAAGGTGGAGACTATGAGCCCAGTCCTAGAATTATTAACTGAGACTATTAGGGAATGTACATTAAACAGACATATATATTTGTAGTTTAGATGTTTAATGAAAAGATATAGACTGGGCTGTGGATATAGGTGTCTCCAATGCGAGAAGAGGTAAGGTAACTAAGGAACCACGCATAATGCAAGGAGAACTTAGAAATAACAACATTGAAAGGGTGGTTAAGGAAGGGAATTCAGAGAAGGAAGTCAGAATGAAATGCTGCTGAAGGGAAGAGTATCAAGTGTGGATTTTTCCCAACGATACCAATTGTTTCGAAAGGTTCAAAAAGCAAAGAAAAAGTTGTATACCTGTGTACTGAATTTTGGGTGTAGGTGATCACTGGTCACCGAGCAGGGGAGTTTTAGTGGAATAGTGGAGGGAAGGGCACGGAAGAAGAACAGGTAACTAACAGTGAGTTAGGAGTGAATAGGAAGAAAAGAGATGAGAATTATAGGTAACTCTCTAGGAAGTATGACTGTGATGCAACAGAAAAGGATAAATCAGTATTTGGGAGAAATGTAAAAATTAAGGAAAATTTTCCTAAGGAAATTAAGGAAAAGGTTAATATCATTGTCATTATCATT
This sequence comes from Solenodon paradoxus, assembly GCA_004363575.1. NCBI lineage: Eukaryota > Metazoa > Chordata > Mammalia > Eulipotyphla > Solenodontidae > Solenodon > Solenodon paradoxus. The sequence continues at coordinate 239,372 of RJWH01001354.1, read as the reverse complement.
ATAATACATTTTCTAACGCAGAGTTCTCTTTTCTCTCTAATCATTCTGAATGGGATTAATAATATTTTACTGTTAAATAAAATCACATGCAGACTTAGGTCAGGGGAGACGTTATTTGACAAGACTACTGGTCAGTGGGAACACACAGGGCAGCTACAATTCCTGAATGAGAATCAGGTCTTATCAAAGGGAAGGCGGGGACATCTGTGTCTCTTCAGCGAGTAGACGGGAGGCTGGTCTCGGCAGCGACCCGCATCCAGGAACACGAAAGGCTGGGGACTCTGCAATGTTGCTTTTTTCTGAGATCACAGGGCTCAGGTAAAATTCAGCATCACACTAGCAACCTGAGTCCCATACGGAAATGAACAGTCCAGAAACCGTTCTCCTGTGGAAATGTCTACTGGAGAAGCAAGTTAAGAGTGAATCCAGAATCTGAGAAGCTAAGAGGGTCTCTCAGACTCCATGAGGTAAGTGAGGGCTTGTAGCTACAATGGTTTGAGGTCAAACTGGGCTCTGATCCCACCAGGAGCAGAGCTCTCCATACCAAACGGGTTCAGAGCATCAGTACTGCTCCCTCTGGATCATTCCTTAGATTTGTCTAGCACTTCTTCGTCTCCACTGGAGAGTCCCTCACGTAATCCTCACAACTCTGTCAGAGTATGATGAGCTCATTTCACCGATGAGAAGACCTGAGTTCGTGGAAAAGTAACTGTAGACTTGGAAAGGAAGCCCAAGCAGCCCATAGCTCGTGGCCAGCTCCCCGGCCTGCCATCACCCGTCATCTGCCCCCGTGCCCTCTGCTGGGGCACGCTTCTCATGCCTGCTGAACGGACAGCTGACCAGACACTCAGGGACTGGGGTATGGAGGACTCAGCACAAGGCGGCTGCTCCGAATAATGCCGCTCATTATTAATGGTGCTCATTTCTTTCTCAGCAAAACACTCGACTCCACAGAGCGCCCCAGGAGACAGGATTCTGGACAGGCTGGGAGTGGAAGTGTGAGGGCAATGATGACGGAGCTTTTCTGGGCTTTTTTGTTTAAGCAAGAGGCCGAGTGGCAGCTACAGCACCGCCTAGCACACAACAGCTTGCTTAAAAAGCCATTTCCATTTTTAAACAATAGAAATAACTAATGACCCCTAACCCCACAGTCCTTACCTCCTCAGCCTCCATGATAGAAATCTGGGGCAAGGTCGCTGATAAAGAGGATCGATAACCATCCAGCTCTTTTCACAGCAGCTGTCATATTAATGAGAAGCTGCTCTGAATGAAGTTCCATAAAAGGGGGCTAGCAGTCCACCACAATACCCTGCCACGGGGCTGCTAATTGCAAATGGAGTGCTCCAGGGTTGTGATCAATTCAAGGCTGCATTTGTCCCCACCTGCAGTCACACTGCCCAGGGGGACGAACTGTTTGTTTTCCTGAGAAAGTTAAAAAATGCGTGAAGTATGCACACACACAGAGACAGAATGGGCCTTTTATTGGGGAGATGTTTTGGAAATTTCCCAACATTCTTCTTCTGGGCCAATATGTGGAGACCATCAGGTTACTGTGAGAGGCCCTTTAGAAAGAGCACAGTTAAGAATTCCTCTCCTCCTCCTCTCCCATTTGTCTGATGGGTACATATTGCAACCACAATACTCTGCAATCATCCTCTGTACCAGCCAACCACAGAGAGGGCAGAGAAGATGAGAAATCAATCCCCATGTCCTCTAGGCTCCTGAATATGGCCCCTCTCAAATCATCAGTCTCTCTACCTTGCTCTCTGCATCCCGGTGTTTCAAGATGACTTTTAGTTTGTTGCATGGACTGTCCTCTCTCAAAGTAGGGTCAGAACATGCATTTTCTATTGACTTCTCCAACCTTTGGAGAGTAAACTCCTTATGTCTCTGTGGCTCTTTAAACATCACTTTCTGTAGGAAAATGGCCCCCATTATCCAATTCCACCTTTTATGCCACAATGCCCTCTAACTCCTACTCCTACAATTGCCCCTTTCATGCTTCTCTTCTTTGCCAGAAAACAAGCTCTAGGAAGGCAAGGGACCACTTCTGTCTTACTCACTACTCTATCCACAGAGCTGAGTTCAATGTCTGGCAGAGTGAAATTTAAATGGAAAATGAATATTTCAAAGGCTGAATAAAAGAAAAAGCAAATGAATGAATGAATGAATGACTGCGTGTCTAACTACATGAATAGCTGAGTGAAAAAAAAAACACAATAATCCCTCCCACTTCTGTACTCGTTTAGCCTTTCAACAAGGTTTTCTAGCACAGGACTGGAGTCTTTGTAACATTGCAGTTGATATGTGTCCAACTTGAGACTTCGCTTCTCCGCAGCCTCATTACACCATACAATTATATCCTGCCCCGTTTCACAATGACATGATAAAATCCATCTCCTCTCACAAGCCAACGTTCGCAAAACTTGCAGAGTAACTTTCATGATTTTCCAACAGAGGAGTTAAAATGCCATCATTTGATATTAACATTATAGTGAGTTGTTCCTTTGTAATGACTCAGAATGGCAGAGGGAGCAGGAGCACAGGCAGTGCATTCAAATGCAGAGAAGCAGGGAGCCCACTCGCCTCTGCACTCACCCCGGCACTCGCCCCGCCACACACGTGCATCCAGCACCTGCGCTTCTGCCTGGGCCATTCTGAGCCTGGCCCTCCACTTGGCAATAAGCTCTTTGCAAAAGGGAGGGGACTTCAAGAGAGATTCCAAAGCTAAGGGGACTGTCGCTTCAGGTCTTGGGAAGTGACCCAAGGTTATACAGGATATCTGAGTCCTAGGAAATCAAAGCTGTCGTCTGTGTGCTCTCTGAGAGGAGATACAGGACCCGTTCTCAGCAACGTCACGAGAGACCGAACCCTGCAGTGTGAGTCGGGGTGAATGCCAGCCTTGTCCCAGACAGAAAAGACACCCCAACGTGCACGCATGCACACACACCACACACACACACACACACACACACACACACACACACACACACACACAAGGCAGCCCTTCCAACCTCAGGGCATCAGGCAGCGAGTACCTTTGGCAGTGAGTACTTGGGCAGCTTAATCTGCGTGAAGGCCTCTCTTCGGTAGGACACGTAGTAGCTGGCTCTTCCACCGGCTGTTACCTGAATCATGGGGGAAATACAGGGACGTCAGATGGGCCACAGATCACGGGTGCAGGTTGGAAAGCCGTATCCTGCCCATAACAGCCACGAGAGGTTGTGACAACCTTTGAGAGAACAGCTAGTGGGCCATGAGCCTGCAATCCCAGGGCCCCGAGGTGGCCCAGCAGCATGGCACTTAGACCAAAACCAGACACTAGCACAGTCCTTCCTGCTGGTGGCACTTTCCATGGCAGTGGGGACTCTGAATTTGGTCACTATAGTACACACCTAATAAATATTTTCACTAAAAACAGAGAAGCTATCGGTATAGGCTCTACCCACATGCCTTTCATTCTTCAGTCTGTTCATTTTTAAAAAACAATTTTTAATTCATTGTAAGCAAAACATGATTATCATGGAATTTTTTTTCTGGATTTTTCTATTGCTCAAAGCTCTTGTTCCAGCGAAATTAATTTCATTTTTGATCTGAGCACACTTTTCCCTTTGCATTACATAATCCATGCACCAGGCAGTTATTCTTTGGGAATCTTTCCACGTGCCAGGTAAAAGCACAGAAGGTCAGAGCAGGAACTATGGCTCTGAAACTCTGAAATCCTACATTTGATTCCCAACTCTGCTATCTTCGGGCTGGGGGACTCAGGCCCTGCATCCTCACTTGAGAAACCCCTGGAGAAGCTGGCGTGGCCTGGGCTTGCTGAAAAGTCCTGTGACATGACAGAGCTCTGCTCCCGGCCCAATTATCCTAACTCAGGGGAAATTACTCTTCACCAGAGAAGATAGCATGGCCTGTTCAGAGAAAATACCAGAACAACAACAGCAACCAGGAGGCTGTGCTGAGGAGGTAATTACTGGAGGCATGCAGTCCGGTCCTCACTGATGCCCCACCGCCTGCTGGAGGCAGGCCAGTCCTCCCACTCCAGCCCAAACCTGGCGCTCGGCCACCCTGGCTGCGGGGAGCAGGCAGGTGGAACATCTCTACTGAAAACCACCCATCACTCCTCACTCCGAGAGGCTCTCTCCCATGGCTCCCCCTTCTTCTCTGCACAGATGGGGAGCCAACAAAGCGGCACCGTAGCTGCCAGGTAGAGCAGATGTTAGAGTCAGCGTGAAGGCAGAGCCTTGGAAAAAAAGGTGCAAAGACATAGGCCGTGAACCAAAAGGAGAGACTGGATTTCTCCCCGTGCTCAGCACTATCTCCACATCTTATTTTCTAATGAGATGCATGCTTGTCTTGAATTTCGGGACTCTGTTTCTTTCTTTTGTGATAAGGCATCTGTTCTGAGTCTATATTGTTCGGCATTGGCTTAGAGGTAGGGTGTTGGCATAGGAAGATCAATGAATTATTGAGAAGTCTTTTTCTTCCTTTCTGAAATAAATCTCAGCTGCATAGAATCAGATTATAATGTAATCCTTGGGTCCACACAGTCACTATTAGTCCTTGCATGGGCCTGTGTATTTGTTTCTTTAATGTTGTTTTATTTTTAATTCTAAAGGCAGCACATGTAAACACGCTGCCAGCCCAAGAGCCAGATGGGGAAATTTCACACTCAAGCATGTCATCAAAATCACCTGGAACAGCTTCGAAAGCTCAGACTGCCGGACCCTCCCCGCAGAGTTTCTGCTTCAGCCGCTCTGGAGTGGGGTCCAAGAACTGTCTTTTCTAATACATTGTCAGACACTGCAGATGCCACTGGTCAGATCACATGTTGGCAGCACACAACCACAGCTTGAACAATAGCCAACAAACAAGTCGGTGCCTCTACGCTCCTGGCCTGTCCTGACCCCCACCTCCTTCCCAGATGGAATCCCTTCCTCAACTTGTGTGGACAACGATGGGAGAGACCGCTGCAATGCAGGTGAAGTGCCTACAACCAAAATTAACCTTTTCACATGTGCAATTCAGTGGCACATTCACCGTGGGATTCAGCCACCAGCTTTATGGAGTTTTACACATCTCTATCACCCTCAAAGGAAAGCCTGTATCCAGTGGTGAAGTTTTTCAAACAAACAAACAAAAAATCATTTGGTCACCTGTCTTATTTAAACTTATTTAAAAACTCTTATCAAAAAATAAGAAAAAAAAATCTTATTGGACCCCACTCCAGAGCGGCTGAAGCAGAAACTCTGTGGGGAGGGTCCAGCAGTCTGAGTTTTAGAAGCTGTTCCAGGTGATTTTGATGACATGCTTGAGTGTGAAATTTCCCCATCTGGCTCTTGGGCTGGCAGCGCGTTTACATGTGCTGCCTTTAGAATTAAAAATAAAACAACATTAAAGAAACAAAGGTCACCCTGGACCTCACTGAACTGACTCCAGGGAAGTAGACCAGCATTCAGAAGGCAAGTCCCTCGCTGAATGATGGTCAGAGTTCAGCAATTAAAAGAAGCTTCTCCCAAGGACCCCAGTCGCCTCTATGGGGAACAAGATGGCAGCAACACCAGGCTTTTCATCAGCACAACAAAACTGGGCCACTGGGATTCCCAGTCATTAAGGGTCAAAAGAAAACAGAGTGGTCCACAAAATAGGGACCACAAAATAGCCCCTAACAAGGAAAAAAATAGTGATCCATGATATGGGGACCAGACCCTACCTCCACCACTCAGCCCAGCCTGCCTGTTAGGTTCTAGAAAAACACAGACTCTTTCCCTCATAGACTCACACACACACAACTGGGAGAGTGTGAGTAAATCATGAAGATGGGAATTACACTTCGATCCAGATTATTAAGGGGCTGCATGAAGCCTGAGGAGCTCAGTGGTCCTCTGTGCACTCCCTGTATGGTTTCTCCCAGAGAGAGCCAGCTGGGCCTGCAACTCTGCCTTTGTCCTGTCTGTGTCCCTCTCCAGCCCCGACAAAATCCAACTCAGACTTTAAATCTCAGTATCAGAACTGTAAGCTCATGGAAGGGTTTTGGATGCCACCAGTTTATTATAATTTCTCCTTTCCTCAACTCCTGAATTTTGTTCTTTCCATTTCTATAACACTTTCAATGATCACCCTTAGGATACATGTTCTGATAATGGCCATCATGTCACAGTATCGGGTAGTGACTTCCTTGATTCCAAGGCAGTCACTGAGCTGGACTTAGTGACCTGAGACCAGAGACACTGAGAAAACTGGCATTGATTCATCTACCATGCTCCAGAACAAATATAAATTATACATGCATATTATATACATATATGTATACATTACATAAATTATGTATGTATAAGTTATATACATTTCTAGTGCAGTCTTCACGACCACCCTATAGAGGCTGTAAGGTACTGGGTGTCTTTCCCAAGATACGACAAGTTACAAACTGTTAAATTGGCTCTAAACTTACTGTCTTCCTCCTGTGACTAAGAAGAGTTCTACATTTATCTTAGCTCATCTCACTGTAACAAAAATAAAGTATGCTTTCTTAATTACAATGTATTTTTTTTTTTAGTTATTGAAGTAAGATTGGTATATCATATTATGTAGGTTTCAGGTATAGATCATTATAAATCAACATCCACATATACTACAATATGTTCACCATTAAAGGACTAATTCTATCCTTTATTATGCACTAGATCCTTACAATTTTAAATTTTTGTGATTGACATGTGGGTATACATTTTTGCTCCTTAATTTTCCCAGAAAATCTGTCATGTATTCATGCACATTGCATCTTAAAGATGTCTTCCTATGGAGATTCCTCAGAATATTGCAAATGGAAATCCCATATGCTCTGGTCATCCCAGTTCTGGGAATTTAAACAAAAGATACAAAAACACTAACTTAAATCGATAAATGCATCCCCATGTTTATTGCACACTATTTATAATAGCCAAAAAAATAGAAACTACCTAAGTGCCCAATGTCAGATAACTGTGGATAAAGACGATGTGGTACTTATACACAATGGAATACTACACAGCCCTTAGAAGAGATGAAATCTTGTCATTTGAATCAACATGGATGGATCTAGAGTGAATTATGTTAAATGAAATTAGAAGAAAAAAGACGGATACCAGACAATCTCACTCATAAGTGGAACAGGAGAGCATGAAAAGACAAAACAAAAGAACAGATTGAACAAAACCAACTCTTGGACATTGGTAATAGAACTGAGGTTGCAGGTGGGGCAGGAGGTCGGGGCAAATGGTTGCAGTATCTAATGGACAGGGCTGAAGCACTCTCGGTAATTTGGTGAAGGGCCAGTTGTATTGACATATATTTGAGGAGTGGGGAAGCTGCACCTGTGGGTTTCTATTATTTTGTGAAACAAAGTTACCTCGATAAATATATTTTAATGATACCTTCCTAGGAATGACGAGGCAAGGTAATAAAATGCTATAGTAAGCAGTTTATAAGTCCATCACATTTGATTAGATAGAAAGATGGACAGACAGATAGATACAGTTGACTCTTGAACAACATGGGTTTGAACTACTTGAACCGAACCAACTGCAAATGTGGGTTGATTCCAAGGATGTGGAATCAGTATAAAGAGGGTGGATTGCCAGTTATACACATATTTTCAACTTGAGTTGGGGAAACACATAATCTCCTTCATGTATGTATGTATGTATATATATATGTATGTATATGTATCTATCTCTTTAATCTATCTCAGTTGATCCTTAAATACACACACACACACACACACACACACACATATATATACATATACATATGCCTCCATCTATCTTTCTATCTCTCTATTTCTCTAATCTGTGTCTCAGTTGACCCTTGAATGACAGATTGAACTGCTTGAGTCCATGTATATTCAAATTTTCAGCTGTGGGGGGTTATCGATGCTCCTAACCCTCTTCCCCTTTCAAGGTCATTCAACATATTTTACAGGTCCCCTGTGCTTAGAGAGAGGTCAACTAACTTTCCCAGCAGCACACAGTCAGCAGAGGACTCCAGCCTATGCCCCAGCTTTAACTAGGAATAAGCATTTCTCCAAAATGCGCAGCACGGAGCAGGGGATTAATAATACCTACTGACTAACTGAACAGTGAGTTGTTGGGATCAATCTGCTTAACCAGGGGGCCCTGAGTTTTATTTCCTCCGTTGTGTGATATGTAAACCATGGATACAGAGAACTCTGTTCCTGCTCAGTCTCTGGATGGACACAGGAATGCATGTCCAGCTAAAGCTCCAGCATGCCCCCTTGGAGCAGACTCCTCACAATGTTGGAATGAAACCAGAGTGATACATTAGCTGCCTCTCTGCTATTATTTGTGTGGTTCTCTGGCAACCACACAAGGAAGGAATAAAGTTTAGCTACTATTAATCTATTTTGATGAACTTTTCTCTTCCTTACAAGCAAATTTGCTGGCATTGTAAATCCCAGAGATTATTACCACTTTCCCTTTCAGTGACACCTTTTATTTTACATTTGATGAATGTCATCCAATTATTTGCTCTGGGCCCATCCGTCATGCTAAACACAGAATTAGTTGGGTCTTTTCCTCACTAATGACTGGCTCGTTAATCTGATTTTCTGGATTTCCATTTTACAGGTTTAATTGGGCTCCTGGCCAGTGAAAATTATTCCTCTGGACAAATGCATTGACCATTAAACACATCTGTCTCTCCTGATGTATTTCCACTCTTGTAGGAACCAACTTCAATCTGACACAGGCTGAGCTTTTTCACTTCTTGCTTCTGAAGGAGAGAAAAATCTGCAAAATGGAACCTTCCAGAATGGAACCTAAGAGCTGCAAGTCATGTTGAAACTGTGCAACAGACAGAAACAATCTTGTAATGAATCCAGAATTCATACACGTGCATAAGCAACCTGAGAAGAGAAGCAGAAACTGACATTTTCTTGTACCTGTAATGGGAGGTGTGCTTTACATTCATGAGATGATTCAATATCCACAAGAATGATTGCTATAGTAATAATAATAGTACCCTCTGTGTTAAAAATAATATTTCTTGAGTATTTGTCATGTGACAAGCATGGCTCCTCTGCCCGTATTAGTCTTCTGTTTTACATTCCTATGAGACGCTGACGCAGAGGGATGTCATCTAACAGCCTCTGAAACACACAGTAAGTGAGCCATGAAGCTGGGATTTGAACCTGAGCTCAGCCGACTGTGAAGCTGATGCAGATCCTTCAGCTCATGGAGTTTTTAAGCCTCTTTGTGAGGGGAATGAGTCCCGTGTCATTAACCCCCATTTCCCAGCTAAGCGGCCAACCAGCAGGCAGCTCCTTCTAGGGGAGGGTTCACATCAGTTTCTCAGGCCCAGGAAAGCCATTCTCTGTTGTTGCACGGGAGTGAATGGTACTGTCATTGGAACTGGTGACTAAGAGGGAAAAACAGGAATAAATGTGTCTTACACAGAGCTGCTGCCTTCACTGGAAATGACCTTCAGAAGCATTTCTAGTTAGAAGAACTTGCTGGGTCCCACGTGATGTGGGTCATCTGCCCAGGACCATGAGACACGACCACCTTTGAGGCACGTGCTCACTCCTTCTCACAAGCCTCTGCGTGGTTTCCTCCTTCTTAACGAAACAAAAGGGAACAGCCGACTTGTTATAATGCACAATTAACTTTTCTAATTTCTTTGCTCATTAATTCTATTCAGATTATTTAAATAAATCTTGCAGTTGTTAGGCCTTTCTCTTCCTCTCCACCTACATAAGCCTTCAAAGATCCCACTCTCAAAGAACAAAGGAGCAGGCTTCTCACTACTGGGCCACCAGAGCCCAGAAATAGCCATCGGTCTCATCAGGAAATGGCTCTACGTGGCAGCTTGGTCCCCGCTGGAACTTCTGCTTCGCAAGCTGGGTTGTTTCTGCCAACTGGAGCTCATCACCAAAGGCGCTTTGCGAGGGTGCCACGCTACGTGTCCGCATCAAAACTGTGGTGCCTATCGGAACAACGCGACACCTATCAGCAAGCCATCTCTCACTAGACTGTCTGATGTTGAATTCCGTGTGTGTCAAACTGGCGTTTGCTCATTTTATGTCCTGGAGGCTCTGCAATATTAATGTAATATTCAGTTTTATCTGTCTGTTTCTCGGAAGCATGAGTCTGTGACTCATGTGACATGTATATCACGCTGAGGCTGAGCCTCCAATGAAGCAGATTTGCACATAAAATCTTTTATTGGGGTCCTAACATAAGAACCCCCAAATGGCTTCAGTAATAGCAGATTTGGAATTAGCTGGCACTTGGGCTAGTACTGCTGTGTGTGTGTGTGTGTGTGTGTGTGTGTGTGTGTGTGTGTGTAGGGGAGTCATTGGAGGGAAGATGTGCCTCAGGTTGTTAGCATACTCATTGGCCAAAACAGTCCTGACAAAGCAACTCCACCTTCACCAGCCTGGCCAAGAGACGTCTTGGAGACTTCACTGTCTCCAAGAATGTGAGTAAGGCAGAGACTTTTTGGCGGTGAGTTAGGAAAGCATGGAACAAAGGCATTGTGTCAAGACTACACACAGCACTAGAAGAAGGATCAGTATGCTTGACTCTCTCTGAGTCTGGCTTTTTTGTTTGTCAAAAACTATAAAGGACCTGGATTTGATAAGCTTCCAACTACATATTTTCAGAGGACTCTTCTGATTTAAAAAAAATAGTGCATTGCTTGTAATCCCAGACCTGCCTTTAAATCTTGGTTCTGCCTCTCCTAGTTTGGTGACCTTGGACAGGTCATTAAATCTTCCCAATTTCTTTCTGGAAAACGGATATGTTGATGGCACCTATCAGAACGTCATTATGGGGATTCAACACAACGCAGCATGTGAAGAGCTTGAAACCTGAGCTGATGCATGTAAGGACTCAGAGCACACTACCTGGCCCTGCTGAACCAGAGCACGGACACCTGCACTGGTCTAACATCTCAGAGGCCTTATGAGGACGGAGCCTGGTGGCAGTTTACAAATGCAAACTGGAGGCTTCAGGAAATGGACTACCTGGTCAGAACTGACCAGGGATAGGGAAGTGACACTCTTCTTGTCCTCAAAAAAGGATGGCTTTTGAAGAAGACCACAAAGGCAGTATGTTTTGTTCCAGAGATTTGACCATAAGTGACTGTAAGACTGACCTTGTGTCCTCACTTTCATGATTTAGGGACAGGAAGAAGTTCTTGGCGGTACCCACCTGACACAGCAAAATGATTTTTTTTTCCTCTCCTAGTTTTTAGTTTTTTTTCTTGAGCAGGAGGGTGAAAAAGTAAAGATAATATGTGCGGAAATGAAATTTAAAAGAACAACTATAGACTCCAGTTATCAACCTGGAGTACATACGGAATAGAAGAGTACCTGGGTACTCTCGCTTATATAATAATAGATGAAGGACTGAAATCTACATAGTCCACTTTGTGTTCCAGAACAATGTGTCAGAACTTTACAATAAAGAGAAAACAATACCCATGGAGATACTGAGAAGAAATATTAAAAAAATACTAACAAAACACTTCCTCTCTCTTCTCTCAAAATCCCCCTGTTCCATGTGGTCTATGAATTTAATATGGTTTTGTAAAAGATGGAGTGGTGAGGAGGCTAAAGAAGATATTTTAAGGAGTCTAGCTAATTTAGTCTTCCTACACAATTGTTTCTCTTCAACCTGAGGTATCATGCCACTGCTGGTTGGCGACCTCTACCCTTTATGTAGGCGGGCAGTATGTGGTCCCTTGAGTGAAATGACTGCAATCTTAACACTAGTCTGTCTTTTCTGCAGCATCTTAGAATTTCATAAAAGAAAAACAATGGTGGGAAAGAGGAGGACAGATGAATGCTGTAAGTTCTGGGACGCTTATTTCAGTTCAACCTTTTATTCAACATGCAATTTTCAGGCATGGTAACTATCTCTTGGATTGTCAGGGTGATTTTTCTATAAACAGTGAACAAATAACAATTAGTCTTCTATTATAGAGAAGCAAATGAGATAAGATTAAAAGAATACGTTCCTGTAACTGTGCAGTATTCTAAAATATGATTAGAATATTAAGAGGGACCCAAGAATCCAAACATTTTAGAAATAATTTCAATGGCAAATTACTAGAAACAGAATGTCTTTGTTCTGGCCCCCAGCCCCAAAATTTATATATTTAAATCTAATCTCAAACATGATTACTATTTGCAGGCAGAGATTTGGGGAAGTAATGAGGTCATGAGGGCAGCACCTTCATGAATGGGATTAGTGTTCTACAAAAAAGATTCCAGAAAGTTCCCTTGCTCCTTCAATCATGTAAGGAAATAGCTACAAGATGGCCATCGATAAGGTAAAAAGTGAATCTTGTCAAACACCAAGTCTCCCAGAGACTTGCTCTTGAGCTCACCAGCTTCCAGATTGTGAGAAAACAATTCGGCCATATAAGGCAGCCACTCTCTTCTGTTAGCCAGAGTGGAGAGAAACCAGGTAGATGATCAAAACTGGCTCACTCGATTGTTTTTGTGGGACTTGCAGGCCTCACGGGTCAACTGTGGTATAGCTGTGGATGGATCTAAAACAACTGCCAAGATATTTCTCAGAAAACTCCACCACCTCCCCCGAGAGAGTCAGTCACATTTGGAAAATGCCAGCCACTGCTTCTTTGAGATTCCCCATTGCACTCCCCGTGCCATGCCTCCCTGCAGGAGAACATCATGGTGGGGTGTCAGGCTCTCCAGGTCATGTGCACCATCAGCTGTCATGCACAGTGGTCAACTGGAGCAGGTACTAGGTGGTGCTGCTGTATCAATCAGCTAACTTATAGACAGAAGGTCACTCGTTCAGCCCCAAAGTGGAAGAGCTTGGATTTAAAGTTGGGTCTCTCACTGCTGACAACATCCACTACACAGTGCATTCCTGAATGCCTATTCCGGAGCTCTTCTGCGAAGGGTCATTTAGGACCAGACATCTGGGGCAGTGGGTTCATTCTGATCCAGATTCCTAGAAGGGTCCTGCCTCAAGGAATTTCACAGAGGCTTATGTCCTAAAGCTCCCTCCTAGCTGAAGCCTTCCACTGCCCCAGTTTTCCTGTTGGAATCCATCTTTTCTTCTGCTGGTCCCCAGAGTTCTTTGTCTGGGGCTCTCCCGTTGCACTTACTAGCTGCTGTCCTGACTTGCTGGAGAGGGGGACAAATCATAGGTCTCTTGCTGTACTGTTCGGTCTTTCAGCATGGATAACATGTCTTGCTCCTCTTTAACCCTCTCCTAGTACCTGGCCCCCGGTCACAACCACTCAGTTCGTAGGTGCTGTACTTGATGTCATGCATTTGCATCACTGGACTGAATCTAATTTGGTTGGAGTACAACTCTGAGTGAAATCTAATGACACTCTCATTTTAGAATGATGAGGCCTCAGGCCCCTGTCCACTCCAGGTGACCTGTGACGACAGGTGAGGCTCGATGCTCACCCAGAACTTCTGACTTGAAACCCAGGGCTCTTCTCATGCTGCCAGGCTGCGTCAAGTCTGTGAGCACTGAGTCAAGGTCAGAAGAACACGAAGTGGAGATCATTGCGTGGATTTTTACAAGGGGGTCATGGTTTACATCAACTGCTCCTTGCAGCGGCTGGCAGCATCACAGCATGGAAACCAGGGGCGATAAGAGTGCCTGCTTTCTTGTGGGAAATTACCCGACATTCTTCCCCACTTGCTGCTGGATGCACATATTAATCAGAGGTCTGGCCATACGCACATCATTCCTTGAGCGCTAATCATGTTTCTTCATCTCGCCATGGATGTTGGCCCGGATTCTTCTCTGTAATGCAATCGCCAATCCATCAGCATGGGCTTCATTCACATGGCTGAGCCCGGGCTATGGGGAGCGGGGGCCACGGCACCACAGGACTGTGACTCCACCATTTCTTTGTAAAACTCAAGCCAGTACATAAAGCATAAACATGCCCATAGAACACGAGTGACAATGCCATGGTACCATGAGGAGGGTAGAGGTGAGGCGCTGTAAAACAGAGAAGTCCCCTCCTCAGCATCACGGCATTCAACTTGGTCCCATGTTCCTTCTAGAATTACCATCCAATCAGCTCTGGGCACTGTGGAGGTCGCACTCATCCGAATAGGCAGATGGGATGACTAAGACATAGAGGTGGCAGGGACACAGCCAGCAGAGGGCTGGGCTGGCATTTAAATTCATGTTTGACTCTGGAGATGCAGGTAGAAAGACTCCCCACACCTCCACAAGATGACGTGGTACACATGTTCATGTGTGTGTCACAGCAAGAGGCATGTACACTCCCACCACCTTAGGAGAAGAGCAGGTGCTCATCACTGCAGGACACCCTGCTTCCTGAATGGTGGATTTAAGAATGGAGACCAGACAACCCAGGGCTCTACTGTTTTACATAAGAAAGGGAGTGACAGAGACAGAGAAAAGGGCAGGTAAGGTGGTGGGAAGGATCTTGACAGCAGAAAAAGGTCACCAGAAAAGCTGGAGAGACTGCAGAAAGGAAGAGCCAAGATGATAGGCCCTTGGTTGGTGGTTGCAGAAGAGGCATTTCAATGAAATGGCAAGAAAGAGTGACTGTGTAAGTTCATTGTTTTTGCTCTGATCTTATTGGACATAAATGCCGCTTCATTTTTGCTTGACATTTTCAATTAAACTACACTACACTGCTCAATAATCTTATTATAATACCTTCATTTATTCACTTGTTATTTTAAAAAATCTTTGCAGAGGTGGATCCCTTTAAGGGATGCAGTTCTGTGTCAAGAAAATCCTCAAGACCTACAGCCGGGCTACCAGGGTCTGCACCTGGCAGGTCACTCATTCAGTTCTTCATTGTGAAAGTTAACCCATTTCCCTAAAACTGACATCTAGACAAGATGAAAACCTCTTCTACCCCTGTTGGCTAATATGGGTCTTTGGGAAAATGTTTTGAAGTGTTTCCAGATCTCCACTGCATCTTAAGATGGACAGAGCGCTCACAACACAACTCGAGGCCCCAAAAGTGTCTGATGCAAAACAGACTCAAGATGTCCCACCCTCCTCTTCTTCATCCCTTTCCTTCCTGAATCCCAGTTTTCAAAGCACAAAGGCCTTCTGCAAGTCTGGTACCTAAGATTCTACACTGGAGCTTCTTTTGTGGTCTTTCAATGACTCAACCTGGTTTTAGTAACCAGTCTGTGTTGAAGCCTACTGCTTCTTACACAGTTCTTGATGCAATTTCCTCCAGCAAATAAAGTTTAGGTTGTGACTCATTCTCATTTAATGAGTAGAATAAGTGCAGGGGCTGAGAAAGAAGTCTCTTTTTTGTTTTAATTAAATTTATCAAAGGAACATGGCATCATATTCTTATATAGGTTTAAGGTGCCTATCACTGAAAATCTACATCTGTGTATAGTACATTGAGAAGTCTCATGTCAGGGCGTAGTCAACATTTTTACAGCTCTCTTGACTAGCTATTCAATCTTAGTGAAATGACTTAACCTCTCCATGCCTCTTCTGTGAAATGGAAGGAAGAATAAGATCACATGGGTTGTTGTCAAGAGCAGACGCATTAGGCATCAGCCTGGCTCATTCTAGCCACTAACAAAGGCTTAACTGTTACTCTGTGGGTGACTGACTCTCCAGGTTATTCACTAAGAAAGAAAATTAGACAAGAGGTGAACCTCAGAAGAAAGCTGAGGGTACATCTTAAATAAGAAAATGCTGAAACTCTAGTGATTCTTGTATACTCCAGAGATGGTCAATCACCTTCATATCATCTCATCTCATATACTGCAGAAGAACGAAGGAAACCCTTGCTTCCAGGCCTCACTCTCATACACCCTGAGAACATCTAAGAAGCAGTTACCTAGCACAGGGAAATAATAAACACAATCATATTAAGAGCACTTTGATTATTTCTCCATTTTGCAATCTGGAAGCAGTGGCCACTAGGGACAGACAGTCAAACTGCAGACGCTTGTTCTGGAGAATCGGACAGAAGGCCTTGCTTACGCCAACTCCCCGTTTTAACTATGTGCAGTGGATTGCCATGGCTCATTATTATAAAGCATGCATCTCTTCATAACATACTTTTTCAGTGCAGAAAGTGATGCAATCTTGCCAGGTTACAAGGTTAGAGGGAAAGGACGGATGTGGTTAATATTAGGCTTCCATCACACACATGCCCCATTAGATGAAAAGAAGGAAGGAGGAGGAGAGATGGGCAATGAAAGTAACACAACTGTAAAGCCCGAGAAGCAAGAGAGAAAAGCCCATCAATTTCTTCTTTTTTCTTCTTTTGTCTTTTGCAGCAGATGTTTTGCTTGCAGTTCCAATTCTAATGGCAGTCAGAGTAGTAAAGACAAAGTAGCAGGAGGAAGAAAAAGTATAAAAAGGAAGTCACATCACAAGCTACATCCCATTGCCTCTCTTTCCCTACCTCCCCGTGTTAATTCCGTCTGCTGGAACAGGCGCTGTGTCCCATCTCGGGGCTCTCCTGGGTGCCACCTGACAGCAGCCTCCTTTCCTCCACAGGAAGGGAGGGTAATCAGGCCCATCCTTTAAACATCTTCATTCTATTACTTTCATAATCAGTGTCTAATGTTCTGTTCAGTTGATGTGGGGCCAACCAGACCCAGGGCTTGAACAGCTGCTCAGGCTGTGGAGCTAGTCTCTGCCATTGATCACAAAGACAAAAATCAATCCTGGCTAAGGAGAAAGAAGTTAAAAATAAATTGCATGGATCGATTTCGGTTCAGACCTTCTGACTCCCAGTTTAGGAAGGAGGAAGTAATACGGTGCTTGGACCCACTTGTCATGAAATTGCTTCAGATGTTCCTGTCTCAAAAGCAAACCTGGGGGATTTTAGACACAAACACACAATTTTCTTTTCATTTCTGCTATTATATTATTTTTGTTTTGCCTGCTAAAAGCTATGGAAGATGAGAATTCATTTAAATGATAAGCTCCCATGAGAAGAAGGGGGGATGTCTTGTTAATTAAAATCTCCAAAGAGGGGTCCTCTGTTGTGGATGGTAGTAACTCCAGGAACATCGGTTGAACTGATGGAGTAAATGAATGAAGTGCCCTCCTTGCTCTTTCTGTCTATCACAACAGTGTTTATTTTCCTTTTTTTTTTTTTTTTTTTCCTTTTTTGATTGTTTCTTCTGTTTCCCTTATTATATGATCTTCAGGATGATAAAGTCACACCACAGTCTACATTCACTTGACACCATTCCCACCATCAGAGTTCCAGTGCCCATCACCAACACCATTTTTACTCTTCTTCATAGATTGATCACAAGATGCAATTATTTTCCTCATATTGCTTTGTCTATGCATTCTCTCTCTCACTAGACTATAAACCCTTCTATGGCAGGAACTGTGTCATTCTTATTTGCCTATTAATCTCTCCTATACTGCATGAGCTGCTGGTATGATATGTATCTTCTTCATCTTTTTGCTTTTGAATTTTCCTATTGCATTATCTCTGTATTGTGCTGCCATTGTATGTGTGGGAAAGGAAGGAAGGAAAGAATGATGGAGCAACTCTCCTGAGCAATTTGTTACAGTGCTGGTTATCTTTTTTTCGATTCTGACACTGGAGAAATGAGTAGGGAAATCCTTTTTTTTTTTAAGGAAAGGTGCAACCCTGTGGTTGGAGGCAGAGTGGCAGCTCAATTGCTGATTGTGGGCCAGCAACAAGGTGGTCATTACTGTTTAGACCTGGGACAGTAGGGGAAGAAGACTCAGTGTCCCTCACACAAACTCCAACCACACAGACTGACCTCTTGGGGCTAACACAGGGTGCACTTAAGGACTTCAACAATCCCAACCAGTGGTGATGCCACAAAATTCAAGAAATCCCAGAGTTCAAACCAAGATCTAATAAGTCAATAATACCCTACACAAGGCTAGCACTGCAGGGAAACCTACCCCACAGAAACATCAATAGGGTGCCAAACAGAACAAAGACATGGAGAAATATATGCAAAATGATGGATCCAATTAAAACCCCAGGGAAAATCTGAATACAACACACATGTGCAAACTACCTGAAGATGAGTTTAGGGAAACAGTGGTAAAGGAAAGGTGCAGGCAGGAATGAAGGTGAGTAGGCAGGTAGGGAGAGAGAAGAGGAAGACGATTTTATTTTTTACTTTTATTTAGTTGCTCACACTGGTTGTTTCCACTAGACCTGGGACCTGAATCCAGGGGTGTGTGACCTATGTTCCTTTGGAGGAGTTGCCCTAACTGCTGCTCCACCAGGGCTCACTGGAAAGTAGTTCTGAATAGCAGCTGCCTCTCCATGTCTGACTAAAAAGGAGTGTCCTGTAGAGTGAGCAGACATGTGGAATTTCAGCATTAGAAGGGAACTCTGGAGTCATACTGCCCATTGCCTTCCAATCTGAATTCTGTAGCGTTCTAGAAATATACAATGATGCTGAGGTGTTTACAAAGAAGTGAAAATGAGGTTGGGTGGGTGGGGTAATTCATACAACACTTCGTCCTTTAAACTAGATCTACTGCACCTGTATCAACTTTATCTATTGGAGTTCCTGGACCAATATTGCATAAAAAGCAGTTTGCACTGTTAATAGAAGAGCAGCAACAAAAGGTCTGAAAGCTCTTATTTGATACAATCCCTTCATTTCAGGGAAAGGAGGAAAAGTGATGGCCCAAGGGTACAGAGTGAGTTAATGGTGAGGGCACACTTAACCCAGGAGTGATTCCCCTACCCCACCTGCCCACCTCATCCCATGGCCATTGTCTCCTGCAGTGGAAAGGTCTCTCTCCCTCAGAGTACTGGCAGGTCCTAAAGTTGGACTCCTCAAGTCACTTCTCTGCTTTGAGAACTAGCTTGAGCCCTGCTTTCCCCAGAAAGTACCACTGATCACACAAGGTCTCATGGGCCCCTCACTTCAGGAAACAGACTAGCATTTTCTTAAGTGCTTTTGAGCACCACTCACAGATCATGTCATGAATACAACCTCCTCAACCAGACGGAAGGGAAAATGAGGACAACGACTTTGGTTACCATTGTGTGGCCTTCATTAACAGGAGGAGCATAGTAAGTGCTCATTCAATGGTTACTGAGTGAATGAATTAATCAAACTATATTCTGTCTCAGACAGAAACCATCACAGCTATACATAGTAGGTATGCCATCAAAGCGAGTTGATTGATTGGCCACTGGTTCTCCCAATTATTGTCTTCCAAGATGATCCTATTCTGTCTGACGATGAGGGCTTTCAGAATCAGAAAAGTTACTTGTAATAATCCAAAATATTTGTTTTGCCCATTAGCTAGCTGTAGAGTTAAAGGCAGAGTGATTAAAAAATATAAAGGATGAAATTCTGAAATATCTATCTATCTCCTAGTTAGAATGGTAATGGGGAAAGAACGGGACTTAATGGTCTTCTTCTCAGTCAGCAGTCCTGGTTTCATTATCCTCACTGTTGTTTTTACAACAGTATAATTATCTTTAATAGGAGAAGGCCTCCAAAATGTACCCTCCTGGGAGCAGGGCTTAGCCGACTGAGTGCTGGGACTTGCTGGGACTTGATAGGGAAGGCAGTGAAGGCCTTGGCTGGGTCCTGACTTAACAACTCCTCTCTGTATCCTGGAATGGGACTCGAGAGAAGCGCTGCCCTGAAAGGCCTCCTGGAAATTGGATAATGCACAGCAAGAGGTACCGGACAAGTGGGGACAGCTGACTAAGAGCAGAGTTGAGGATACTAAGGATGATTAACTGCACTGCTCCTCGCCCATGCTGGCAACCCAGGATGAGCATCTGACCATACTCGAGGAGCACTGAGGGGCAACTCTCAGGGGTGGGGCTGTGACTGCAGTGCACTGAATCCCATTAAGTCCTTTGGTGAATGATGCAAAAAGTCTCTGATCTGGAACAAAATTGAAACAGAGCCTGACCGTGCACTGGATAAGGTATGGATGGTGAGGTTTTCCAGCCCAGAGCAGAGCAGGCCCCCTTATCCTCCAGGTGCGGGTACATTTTAAGATTCCCAGAAGATGCCTGAAAGAGCAGAGAGGCCAGGACAGAACCCTACACACACTGCTTTTTGCTATATACACATACTTGTGACAAAGTTTACTTAATGAATAAGGCACAGTAAGAGGTTAATAGCAATAACTAAAGAACATACTTTTTATGAAAGCTATTGATTGTGGTTTCTTTCTCTCTCAAAACGGCTTATGATATGCAATCATTCTGACTATGGTGAACTGAAACTGCAGAACCTCAAGTCACAGGGGATGGTGCGGGGAGCTGCTGTGTCTAAAGAGACTGCAACAGCTGCCCATTTCACTTTCAGCTACAGACAAGTCCTGGGAACACCAGCTTTTCAGTGCCTGTGTGGAGACCTTCAGCTGAGAAAAGGAAATGAGAAACGCATCACTGTCCTTTCCTGCCATCCTGTGTGAAGCCAGAACCATGAACTTCTGAGCCTGCCATTTACTGGGCAATCCAACTAAGGGAGATGCTCTAAATTTCCCCAAAAGCCGTTTTCCTCCGTTAAAAAATGAGGCTGATAATAACAATCACACCTAGAACCTATGAAGTTTAAAGGAGAATTAAAAAAGCAAAAGGCACACCTGCCCAACATAAATTTAGCACTAACTAAATGCAGGGTCCTTTTCTTACTAGGTCAAAAAGTCTTACATTTGCCTGATAGGTGGATAAAAATCGGTGGTGTGACTAGATGGAAAGGGCATTGTAAAGAATCATTGCTTTGGAGTAGGAAACGGCAGATTCCAAATGCTAGAAGCGACTGAGAGCTGTGTAGCTGATTCCCTTTGAGGTGAGTAGATCCCTGGGACGACATATAGTCTTCTCATCCAGAGCTCATGGGATGCGTCTAACCTCACTAGGCATTGTAACACGGTGCTACCCTTCCCATAAAATGCACTGCACAGCACACAAGAGACAACTCCTTTTCATGCCCACAGAGACACTACTAATCAACAACAGCAGTCTTTCCTGCTGAATCACAATAACGCAGCTTCCTATGCAGCTATTACCAATTACTCACAGGTGACAGACAAAATGGAAACAATCTGACACCTTGAGCCAGACATATCCCATCCATGTACTACTAGAAAAGAAAACACATATAATATATAGCAAACTACAGAGCAATTCTCTGAGATTAAGGAAAACATTCTTTGCTATTTTGGCCTATTAAGCAACAAGTATTCAGCAGATTTCTCAGGAAGAAGCAAGTTCATATAATTTATTAGAAGCATGCACAGAAAAGCTCTGAGTGGAGGGAAGAGATTGCCAAGCTTAAAGGATTGATGCATATCCTGGAACTAAAAAAGCCCTCCCTGGGGCCTCTCTATCTCAGCAAGAGCCAGGAGGAGCTCATCAGCATCTTGATGGTAATTGATATTGTGCTGTAAGAATGGGTGGGATGAGATTATTCAGAAAAAGGGTCAAAGTACACAAAAAAATAAAAGGAACCTAGGAGAGTCTCTGAGAAACACCCATTTATAGGGTGAGCAAAGAAAAAGGTACCCATGCAGAAGAGTAAGAAGAAAATACTAACGAGGTTGGAGGAGGACCTGGACTGTATATCACCACCAAAGCAAAGGGGAGAGAGTTTCAAGGCAGGACAGTGAAGAGATTCAAATGCTGCACTTGGATCAACTAAGTTAATTACTGAGAGGCACAGTTTGGATATAATTCGAAGACATCTGAGACGAACTTGGCATAAGTAATCTCGATGAAGTGGCAGAAGTCAGTCTGGAACGAGTTAAAGAGGGTAGGAATTGAGGATAAGGGATAATGGATAAAGACAGCTCTCAAGAAACACGGTTGTGAATGAGATGGGACCTTTGTAGGGAGGAATGAGGGGGCCAAAGAGAATTTTGTTGCTTTAAGTTAAGGAGGACAGATACTTAAAATTAGTTGACTAATGGTGGAATGTCAGGAATTGGGATGAATAAGGGGGAAATAAGGATAACCAACAGGACCAGGTCCCTGAGAAATAAGAAGAAATGGCCTGGGGTATCTGGATTGAGGAATCCTATGTGATG
The DNA here is from genome assembly GCA_004363575.1 of Solenodon paradoxus. Classification (NCBI taxonomy): domain Eukaryota; kingdom Metazoa; phylum Chordata; class Mammalia; order Eulipotyphla; family Solenodontidae; genus Solenodon; species Solenodon paradoxus. The sequence continues at coordinate 217,332 of RJWH01001354.1, read as the reverse complement.
ATGAGGCTGCTTATTTCCACTTTTCTCGCGGAGTTCAATAAATCTATAATAATGGGTCTGTAGACGGGACTCAACACATTAGAGTCATGCAAGCTTGTCTTGAGTTGCGTTCTTTCCCAAAGCAGAGCCTGAGACAAGGGTCTAGGTGAGCAGCTTTGTCGTCGTTCGGGGGCTGTTTAGTTTTGCTTTGCTTGTGAGAAACGATCTCAGGAAAGAGGAATGACAGAACTAGAATGTAGGAAACAGGGAGAGGGCGGGAAAACCATCACAGTTGCGCTCCACGAGCATTGATTACTATAAGCAATGCAGACTCAGTGCCCCTGTGGGACTTAGGTGGACTCAGAACGAGGCTCAGGATTGCTGTCCTGACACAAGAAGAGAGAAGTACATCTGCACCATCTCCGACTCCTCCTGGTGCAACTGCCCCAGAAGATCTCAACACTGCCAAGGTTTGCATCTGCTGGGGGAGGCAAAGGGTCATGCAGGAGCATCTTACTTGGAAAGAAACCAGCTCCAGAACAAAAAGAAAGAGTTTCTCAATGCAGCTGAGCAAGGCAGCATCGGGCCATGTTGCTGAGGCAACGTGTGAGTCAGGGAGGTGTGAGACAGGACGGAAGGAAGGTGCATTGCAAAGGTCACCAGACACCATTAATTCCCAATCAGATCACTAGTTGGTGTTTTTTTATGAAAGTATTTCAAGTACTAAGGGCAGCTTTTATATCAAGCTACTAAAAATTTTACATAAACAGGAGACACAGCCAAACAGCCCGCTATTTAAAAACCTTCCATTAGTGCTGCCTGTTGAAAGCACTTTATAAGATTCTCAGTGTTTCCAGAATATTCACCTAAAGATGTCTTTGTTGAATTTCTTTTGAAGATTGTCTCTGCCACACTTTCTTTTTTATCTAAATTCCTGTATTGTAAATCTGTCCCTAATGAAGAAATTTCTATTTATTTAACATTCAAAATCTCTCCCATTAAGACCAAATTAACATCATTTAAAATATTACCAAATGGCTTTTCTTTGAATAATTACGTTCTATTAATTTCTGCCTCAAGGCTTTCCTCTTTCAGACAGATAACAATTTGTTAGGAATATAGCAATCGCACCACAGAGGCTTCTCTGTCTCCCATGTTGGGACATAAAGCAGGATCTTAAGTAAAGTATCCTGGGGTGAGCTGGGGACCAAGACGACACAAGAAGGTACTTACCAGTCTTGAAAGAATTAAACCCTGTAATATCTACAGTTACATATATACATAAAAGTTTGTTTCTTGGATACCAGCCTAGGGAAGATATGTTGGAAGATTTTATTACACACATATTGACATGTGAATCCATGAACAATTTAAAATTACATTTTGGGAAAAGATTTTTTAATCTTTTGATAGGCTTATAAAAACACTTGAGAGTATGCACAAACCCAAAATAATGAGGCTGGTTTTTTGCACGTGGATTAGTCTCTAAATTCTTGCATTTTACAGGGCTCTGCAGCTTTCCAAGCATTTCAAAGTCATTATTCTCTCTGCATCCTCATCTTCCAATTTACGCAGTGCAAGTAAGTATGATTCCATTCTGCAAGGATGGGGTGAGGAGAGCTGTGAGCAGGTGAGTGACTTGCCTGGTCCCCCCTGGCTGAAGGTGGCACTATCATCTCTGAGGACCACCCAAGTTTCAAGCTCAAGGTTCTTTTTCCAGCATCAGAACATGTGAATCATAAACTGCTTGAGAGCAGACACAACGTTTTCTACCTGTGCTGCACTCAACTGCACCTGACTTTTTTTCTTTTTAAAGAGAGAAAGAAAGGAGAGGAGAAAGAAGCATCATTTTAAAGAAAGAAGGAAGAATCACTTTCTTTTTTTATTTAAAGAAGTCAGAAATGAAAGAAAGTAGGTAGGCAGGCAGAGGAAAGAAAAAAGCATATTTTAAATTTTATTAATTTAGTTGCTCACTGTAGTTTTCTCCCGGACACAGGTCGTGAACCTGGATCCCGGGTCTTGAACCCAGGTCCTTGGGTTTTCCTGGTCCACACCCCAGTCACCAGTTTAGCACCCGAGCCACTAGGGTACATCAGTGGAATCAACAGATATCTGCTAAATGGCTACTAGAACTTGTTAATTAATATTTCTAGAACACCCACCAATACTTTACAACAGTGCTGATCCAAACTGCCATCGGGCTTCATTGTGGCCACACACATTGTCACCTCAGAACTCCTTGCTAAGAGGGGCTCCTCGTCCAACCACATCTGCACAACACTGCCAGGAGCTGAAAGTGTCATTGGGTAGTCGATGGATCTATGCCGTTACTGGTCTATTTGTGGATGTGGAGAATGGTTTGACAGTGGGATGGCCTTCTTTCCTTCAATATTTCTGCATCCTCCTGAGTACACCTCTACAATACTTTTCTTTGTATCGTAATCTGCATTTTATCTTGCGCTTTAGATATATAAAGATGCATCAACAGCAGACCTTTTTAAACGGTACAATTGCATGCACAATAAATGTCACTCACTGAGGGAATGAATCCAGATCACACTCGAGAGCACCCCCTGTGCCATGAAGAGAGGCTGGGGAAGGGCCTCAGCAGCCCAGGAGAATGCACAGGTCTCTAAGGGTTTACTCGGCGGCCTCTGTTCTTGTTTCCCCATCACGCTCCCTAACAGCCAGGGTCTGCATCACATGACTGAAAGAGGCCACTGCCATGACTGCTGAATTACCTATTCTTTAGGAAAGTGCTGGAAAAGCTACACCACTAAGAGAAAAGACAGGCTTTCCAGCTATCTTGGCTCAGAAGAGAGAAACCAACTTATCTCTCTCCCCTGCCCTGAAAGAGGAAAGCTGATTTCTCTTTTATCCATGTGGAACGGAGGCGTTTCAGGCAGACACATTCCCATTAAAACAAAGGCTCTTCTGGGAGGGATTAGCTCCTTTTGATTTCACTACAAAACCCCAGGCCTCAGCCCTCTGTACAGAAAAGGCATTGACAGATTAACAAATTTCACAGCTTTCAGTACATCTCCGGCTCAGCTTCCCCAACAGTGTGAGAGAAAACCCCAAGTTCCCTCAAGCAAAACCATCAGGATGGAGACCTTTATCACTTCATCAACAGAACAACAAAAGGTGAGGTCTAGTCTTTGGGGGTCTCTCTAAATTGTTGGAGCTGGGTTGGTCTCTTCCACCATGCATGGTACAGCATCAAAAATGATACCATTATGTCTAGAAAAGGGAAGTCATGGCTCCGCATGAGGAGCTTTCCTTTAGAAAGGCAAATGGCAGAGGGTGAATATTTTAGGCACAATTACTATCACCGGAAGTTTATGAAGAGGTGACATAGGTTTTGTTATTTAAACTCTACTCTCAAATGTACATATATTTGTATATAACAGCTCACTCAGAGGTAAATAATGATGTCTTAAATACAGACATCATAATGATTAACATGCAGAGAAAAGAGCTGGGACTGGATGTCGCCTGAATTTCTAGTGGGTCAGCTCTCTACACACAAAAAAGTCAGACCTGGGACCCACAGAGACAGCAGTGCTACAAAATCAGTGGTTTCTTTTTGTACCATGAAAAAGTCCCAAGAACCCTAATTCAGAGCAAACAAAAACAAAGTTACTCTCTTTGAGGGACTGAAAGTTCTGAGTCCCACCCTCCCAGACACCCACTTCCATTTTGTGGGAGCATATCTGACACATTCCCTAAGAGCCAATGTAAAAATCACCAAAAGTTACATTTGGCACATAAGGGTGAAAAATGTGAGGGGATAGAATGATCTCCTTTTTTTTTTTTTTTAAACATCATTGTGTTCAAGAGTTAGAAAACTTAAGTGGTTAAGTTCCTTAAAGTTATGAAAAACCAAACCCACCTAAGCCTCCGATGTCCACACTACTGTAAATTATTTGCTCACTAAAGCTGAAGAAAATATCTGCCTGTACAAGGGCTCCTTTCTAAGGGACAGCAAGGATCTTTGTTGGAATCTTCCTTGTCTAGCTCTGCCTGGGGACACTCCCTGGAGAAGTCATGCATGAAGGCTGGGCTGGCCCCTGCCTCCTGTAAGACAGAATCTTCCCCAAGGCCTGAATCTTCTTTGGCACACTGCCAAGTCAGGGTAGGAAGAATGCCACGTACCCTGATGCCCGGACATCTGGCTCAGACACAAATCTGTAGGTCGAAACCCTGGAAGAGAAGTGCCTGTTCATTTGAGGGTTTTCTGTTCATACAAGACTTCTGAGTTAGCATCCATCAACAGAATGAGGAATTCTTGCTGTTTCCTGATTTCAAAGGTGGATATTGATCACTGCCCTATAAACTGTATCTTTTCCATAAAGTCTTCCTGATGCCCCTTTCAATTGCCCAAACTCAGACTTTCCAAAAGAGATGAACATAATCTGCTTCTACAAGAATAAAGGCAGTCTTCTGAGAGGTTTATTTAAGATGGCTCCTAAGAATTTTTTCGAAAAGCAATAAACAACAAATAGGAAGAAAGCGAGAAAGGCAGAATAATACCATTAGCTTAATGCAGGGAAGCTGCTAAAATTGACACATAGTTAGTTCTGAGCTTTTTAGTAACTATAAAGAACACATAAAATTACCTGGATTTGAATGAAAGGAAATGAAAACTTCACTTCTTCAGGATGACTCTCTATTTTCCCATTTCTTCACTCCCTCCCCAAATAAACTGGTCTTAGATAGATAGGTCTTGGTGTGCTATGTTCTCTTACTGCCTCACCTTCAACCATGCCTTCCTTCCCTCTGCCTGACGTTCTTTCTCCTTCACTCACTTAACCGGTGCTCAGTCTCCCTGCCAGAAGCTTGTTCTGACCCTCAACCCAAGGCTGGGCAAAGAGCTAGTCCCCTTCCCTACAAGAGCAGCACATGTTTCTCACTAATAGAGCTCTCACTGCTCTACAAATTGTTTACTTGTCCATGTTACCCACTGGGTTAAACGTAGTTTAATATATTTAAATGCATGCATATAAAAAGGGCACTGAAGACATAATGGAGAATTCCTGGATAGCATTCTTATAAAAATGCAGACATTCCACATATGGTCATTTCTTATGCTGTGAGCAATTGCCAATTACCCTAAGTTGTCTTAGATTGTTAGTTGGAGAAACAAGATTCCCTGGTTTGAAAAAGATAACTAACTACACTCCTTTAGAATAAGGATGGTGTCTTATATGTTCAGTTCAGGTCAACAAACATTTATTAGTACCTGTCATTATGCTAAGTGCAGGAGAAACAATGATGAATAAGACATAGTTCTGTTCCTCTTAAAGTTTACAGACCTAGTGGGGAAGACATAATACACATGATAAGTTGACAGCAAAGGAGCTTGGTCTGATCCGAAAGGAGGACTTGGGAAGAATGTCTATAGGAAACACTGCCTATGCTGAACCTGAAGGACTGAGTTTGGTAAGGGACACTACAAGCAGGAAAAAAAAAAAAAGTATATATATATATGTATATATATACATATATATGTATACATATATACACACACACATACACTATACATACACACACACACATATATATATATATATATATATATATATGCATATATAAGTATATTGGCCAAGAAAAGACAGAGTGTGTACATGGAGACTTACATATTTTATTTTTGTTGGAGGGTAAAACACATGAAAGAAGCTCTGTGTGGAGGGTGATGGGTAGGAAGTCCACAAGAGGCAAAGGGAGTAGGTAGAGATGTGTAGGCAACATTAAGGTGACTGGATTTTAACCTATAGGTGATAAGCAGCCACCGATGGCAGGAGCATTGATTTTCATTTTTAAATAAATTACTTTGAATCGTGCTGCAAATGGATTAAAGGAGCTGCTAATCTGGGAGCAAGAAAATCAGTTAACAAGCTGTTGAAACATTTCAGAAAATACATGATAAGGGGTTATAAATGGTTTTAAATACCAAGTAATAACGGTGCTTCCCCCTTTTCCTCTCATAAATCACCCTAGAGCAACAAGGAAAACAAGGAAGAAAAATGAAAGCTGTATACCTAATAAAAAACAAAACAAAACCCTGAAATGCAACAAATGTAGAAAATAAGCCAACAGGCACGAAGGGCAAACAGGGTGCAGACAGGCTCCAGGGCAAGAACATCCATAGCTAACATATCGGATCAAGCGAGAAGTATAGTTCGTCAGAATGCCTTTTCCCAGGGAACAAACCTTGCCATTTACTTGAAGCCAAGTGACTGGCCCTGAATTGGCAGTAGAAATGCTCCTGGGACTGACGAGTGATGAGGAGAAGCTGAAGAATCTGACCTTCCGGTGCTTCTATCTTTTGAGAAGATCACATTTATGACAAACAGTCTTGGCTGATATAGAATCTCACTGAGAACCAAGGGAGAGTTTTGTTAAGCTAAAAAAGAACTCTCCTCTATCACCAAGATGAATCTCCTCAAATAGTCCAGGAAGAAGACCTCATGTCATCCAAAAATAATTAATGATGAAAACATAAAGATAAAGGAAAACAGCACAAGATTATACAATAATACAGCAAATAAAAGAGGGCAAGGAACAGATCTGGAACAGAATATGTCTCCCTGGAGAAAATGAAGATTGTGACAGAAGTGCTATGACCAAAAAAATACACCAATAGGATGAGGCCACCTTGTTAAGAGAAGAGTTCAAAGCAGAAATACAAGAGCTCAGGGGAGATATGCTAAAACAACAGAAAGAGAAATAATGCAAGTTGGCAAAGCTCAGGGGAAAAAAATCGAAACAATCACCACCAAGAAATAGCTTCAAAGGAGCTTGAATAGTGTTAAATATTCATTCCTAGATAATGTGGGTAAGACTTTTTAAAAACACTATTTACTGAGGTATTTAAAATTAATTAGAAAGATCAAAAAAGGCAATAGTTTCTTTTTGTCTTTCTTATCCACTGCACACTAAGTGTCCTGGAGGAAGACAGACAAAACAATGACACTTTAATAAAATATATACTTCAAAATACAAATCATAAAAACTTTTGAGAAATTAAAAAGGAAAGAGAAATTGAACCCACTGAATGAATGAGATTTACATTCCAAGGGAAATAATTGACACGATATTATCTCAACCACAAAACACAGTATAAAGCAACAAGTATTCAAATATATATCTTACAAAGGAACATTAGGTATCAAGCGCAAAAAGTAAATCAAGAAACATGAAAGAGTACCCCCACAGTGGCTTAGCAGTTAAGCCTGTGGTCTCTAGCTGGTGCAGTCCCACAAACATCCCAAGAACTTAGATTCATGGCTCAGACCCGTGGAGAACAAACAAGGTAAACAACTAAATGAAAAAAAAAAAAAAAAATGCTTCTTCCTTCTCTCTTCCTGACTGCCTGCTTACCTTCATTCCTGCCTGTATCTTTTCTTTAAAAGCGAGAGGTACACAGACACACACACACACACACAGATGGAGAGAGACAGTGAGACAGAGAAAGACGAAAGAGAAAAATATCGGACTGAGCTGATACATTTTCAGTGATCTAATGGAACTAAGTTGTCATGGAAAGCAAATGACACAACAATTTTATACCCTGAAAGTCATATAAAAGCACAGAGGGGATAAATATATTTTCAACATTCAAGAGTTTACCTTTCTTGAAGTCATGAATAAAGGACACATTTTAGATAATCGAAAAATAAATGAGAAAGCTAGAGCAAAGGGACTGGTGGTGACTCACAAATTTATCTTTAAAACTCAGATTAAAATAAATGCAGGAATAATGGTTCTAAGCAGAATGTAAATGATTTAATGAACAAACTGGGATTGGATAGAGGGGAGAGAGTGGGTGGTCATAAACACACATGATTTTTCTACCTTTCTTCCACGGTGCTTCACAAAACATTTAAGTTTAACTGAAGTATATTTTCAGATAGTAAAGTACACACTAGGACTAACATCATCAACAAAATTGGTTGATGGAGGAATTAGAGAGGAGAGAAAATGTAAATGCATAGAAAACACTGATTTTATAATTGTTCACAAGAGGAAATCAATAGATATTATCTGAAAATAGAAGATTTGCTGTTTTACAGAGTTACATTCCTAAAGCTAAGTAGTTCGAACAAATATTCAAAATTATTAAAGAAATGCACAGGCAACAGAGAAAACATGATAGAAGAAGAGTTAAAAAACTGCAGCTAAAAACAGCATATGCTGTCATAAATCAATCCATGTAAATGGCGAAATTCAGCTAAGAGAAGGTGAGGACTCTGATTAAATACTGATGGCCAACTCACTTATATTTCTAACTGTAATCCATGCAGTTTTTTTAGTGGTAACCCACTGATATTCTTTTTCTTTTTTTTTTTTCATTTTAATGTTGACCAATTGATAGTTGCAAATAATGGCACTGAATCTTTATATGATAATAATAAAATTCAATTTTTTTAATAGGGGATTTGCCTCTCATATTACTGGGGACATTGTTAGTCTGTTGCTTCCCATCTCTTTCAGTTAAAAAAAATTCCTTAAAACAGGCTTCAAAGCCCTGGTGGGGTCTACCCTCTGCCTTTTAGTTGTCACCTCTAAAGTCACCTTCTAGGACTCATTTGCTGCTCCTTTCTCATCTCCCTAAGTTCTAAATATTGTAGTTCACAATGACTGAGTCTTTAGATAATTTCTCTATCCATATCTCGGTGATTTCAAAGCTTTGCCTCAAAAATATCATCAATATCCTGACACCCTTTCAATCGATAGTCTCAGCCCTTACGTCTCCATCACCCTTCTTCCTAACTCCAGCTACAATCTCTACTGCTCACCCCGTATCTCCATGGAGGGCCCACCACAGCTGGCTCCATACTCCCCTCTGATGGTGCTAACATCGGCTCCCCTCTCCTAGGTTCACCCCCAAACAAGGTCTCCCCAGGTCCTCCTAAATAAAATAGTAATACCTCTAGACACCCGACATTCGCAGTTCCTTACTTTTTTTTTATTCATAGAATTGTCACCATCTGACATATTGTGTAGGCAGATAAATAGCTGATAGTAGAGGATAGAAAGAGGGCAACATTTACATAACACAAGTTATTACTTTAAAGACAGATTAACAAGTAAGCATAATTAAGCAACCCATGAAGCAGGTATAGCTAACCTCTTTCTACAGGTGAGTCAAATGAGGCACATTTCAAGGTCACACAGTTGAGTGTGGCAACTCACAGTCAGAAAAAATGCTGGCCATCGGTCTCCAATCTCCTGGTTCTTTTTTTTCTCTTCCAATCACTTTATTTTTATTTAGTTGTTCACAGTGGTTGCTCTCCTTGGCCCAGGTCTTGAACCTGGGACCTTGGGATGTGTGTGGGACTGCTGCCAGGTGCACTAGACCACTGGGCCACCAGGGGTACCCCAATCTACTGCTTCTTAGCCACTACCTCTTTTCAGTTTTCACATATATATATATACATGCATATATGTGTGTGTGTGTGTGTGTGTGTGTGTGTGTGTATATATATATATATATGGATAGATGAGAAACACATTTTTCCTGTCTCACATGAGAATATAAATCAAGTAAAGCAAGAACTTTATTGTGTTCTCATTTTTAACCTCAGCATTTAGAACCTAGCAAGTAAATAATCACATGTTAAGGAGGAATCATGAGAACTTGTATCATTTTCAGACAAAATCACGTTTGAAGTTAAAGAAAAAATTGTTCACTTCCATTACAACAAATAATAACAATAAAGCATGTTTCAGAATAGTTAGAGAAAATTGGATTTCTGCCTGCCAAGTTACAGAAAACTTTATGCATTACAGGGAAAATGAAACAAAAAAAGTCTGAACATTTAAAATTCAAGGCCATGTTTCCCAGAAGCAATTCTGCCATGTTCATCATTAAGTGCAATACTAACATCAGGGAAAGGGCAGTTAGAGGGGTAAATTCATAAATCATCCTTGTGCTTGTACCTTAAAAAACAAACAGAAATAATGAAATCTTATAATGGAACCATAACAATGGGAATGGACTGATTCCCACATGAGAACTAATTAAGGATGCTGCTATGTTAGCCTGGCTGTGAATTCATTCACTTTGGAGACATACATTGACTTCCAGGTTTCTGTCTCAAGTTACCTGATAGAAGGTAGTGCCACCAATTCATCAGGTTCAAGGAGGACAGGTAGATTTATTTTACCCATGGAAAAATCCAAGTTGGGCTGCTGTGATGGCTGTTACATCTCTATGTCTGCAGTGCATTGTAGAGATCTCAGCATGTTGGCTCGAGGGTCATCTGAACAGGGAGGGGGCTACAAACCATGGGAATCTCACAGGTAGTGAATACCAGATGCAGAGACTCAGGTCACGGGCAGAAAGCTGGGGAACACCAAGAGTAGTATCTAGTACTGTCTACTGTGCATTGTATGTGTTTAATATATATTGGTGAATAAAGGGAAGGTAGTGCCAATGACCTAAGATTTAGGGAAAAATCCATGAGATTCTGGCTTTTAATCAAGTTCAGAATTAAGGCAGAAAGATTATCTATCACTCCCTCTTTCAAGTTGGTTTTGAGTGGCTGGCTATTTTTCCTGCATCTTACTAGACCTCAAATCCATGAACTAATTTGTAAAAATTAATAATTTTACATGAACAGACCATCTATACAAGGTGTCATTGAGTACCCTTTCATCATTTGCAAAGGCATCTAGTTACAGCCAAGAATGAGGCGTAAAATATGTTTCTAAAATAACGTCCCTAACTTCAGAGAGTACAAAATAGACTTATGAAAGAACACAAATATACAAAGAGTTAAGTAATAATTCCTGATAGCCTATCTGCTAGAGGAATGGTAGACAACTGAGAGCTTCAAGGGTTCAAACAAAGAGTATCATATTTATCTTGGAAGTTCATACAAGGTCTTAGAGAAGATGATATGGATTGAGACTAAAAGTCCAGGAATGAGGCAGAGAAAGTCACTCAGGTCTTAGATCTGAGTAAAATTCAGGAAGATTCCAAATTTCAAGGTTCCTACAGGAAACAGTTTGCAGATGTGAAAAGACTGAGTGGGGAGAAATGTAGGTCACTGTCAAATGCAAGTGTGATCTCTCACGGTCTCTGCCTGTCTCTGTCACATATGCACACACATACACATGCAGCCAGTCACTTGGCAGAGCATCTTTACTTTTTCTAACCTTTCATCTTGCATTCCTTCCAGTGAAACTCAAAACTTAAAAGAAGGCTTTCCTTGCCTGCCCAAAAACTTGAGTCCCTTCTAGTTTTTCTAAGAGGCAAAATCCCTGGAGAGAAGGATTTTGGACTTGGTCATTTGAGGTGTAGTCAGCACTGAAAAAGGAGAGGAATCTTCAGTGAGTATTAGATTTCTTCAAAAAAGAAAATCCTAGAGATTCTTAACTTCTTGGGGATTCTCATTCCTAAGCTAAACAAGTCACTTTGAACAGAAAAAGCATGTAGCTCTGATCAATGATAGAAGTCAAATCCCTTCAAAGATCTGACATAGGTAACCTCAAACTCCAGCCCAAGTAAATCCTGGTCATTTCAAGAACTTGTTAACCTAATACAACAGCAAGGCCATGGACGGATTCAGTGGTCACCAAAGTCCCCTATAAATGATAGTGACCCATGCACCTTCATCTTTCATCAGAAGTCCGAGATCTCCCCAGGGAACAAGATCCCCAAAGCAAAGGCTGCAGGCACCCCAGCTCCAAATCATCACAGCCTGGGGAAACCTGTCCTCATTTACCTGGAGAGCAGCTGGCTCACCTGTATTGCCCTCCCTCTACCTCTGGCTGCATTCTCTGGACTCACCTGGATGAAGATGTATTCATCCTGGACAACCAGGGAGCTGACATCAATGGAGCGAGCAAAAGGCCCGCTCCGCGTTGTCTCGGCGCATTCCTGGGTCCTGCAGGTGAGGTAGTGAGCATCTGAAATGGGAGGGCAGAGGGATACTTAGTCACAGGGGGCTGGGGAGCAGAACCTCAGCAGCACACCAAGCTGTACCTCAGAGAGAGATCAATGCGGTTTAAAACAACAATGAGATTTCCTTTTACTGTCCACACACTTACAGTGACTTAAAAATAACGGTACTACTGAGTTCAGGCAAGGGCATGGGGAAAGAGTTCATCCTGCTGGCAAAAAAAGTAAACTGGTATAACTCTTTTGAAGAGCAAATCTGGAATATCTATTAGAATTTCAATCACACTTTTCCTGTACCAGCAATTCTAACTCAAGGGATATTTTCTAGAGAAATGTTCATACAGTGTCACAAAGGTCAGGGCGAAGATGTTCAGTGTGGCATTTCTCACAGCAGTGGAAACTGGAAACAGGCTCAATGTCTATACAGAAAGAAGTATTACAGTAAATGAATATACACACATAATGTAGAGTAATGTGCTACAACCAAAAGCATCGCTGTTTCTCCAAGATGCACTGCTCCACAACCTTTTGAAAATCTATTAGAAACATGTCTAATATGAGATGCTTTATGTAAAAAAAAATCCTTTTATAAATGTATAGATTTGTGTCATAGTGCATAGAAAAAAGTTTCAGAGGCTACATAGAAAAATTAGCTCTGATTACTATTAGAAAATAGAATGAACTTAAGGAGAAGAGACGAAGTAGGGTCTCTGCTTTTTATACTACCCATATCTTTATTATTTTTCCAATAAAACTATAGTCACTTATTATTTACATAAAATTTATAAAACTTGCTCAGTTACTTGTAAAATCTTCTAAAGAGCTCTGCGCCTAAACACCCCTTTAAACCAACCTCCAAAATCATGGCAGCAGCTGAGCTGAAAGGGAAAATCCTTGACTCCAAAGAAATTCTGATTAAGGCAACAGGGATATCCAGGGAAGACGATCCAGTGAGATTTTTTGTTCCTCAAGGGAATATTACAAGTGAATCTGTACAAAGAAACCACTGTATAAATTCATTTAAAAATTGTTGTTATTCATTTAATAGTATTTAAGGCAAAAAAAATGAAAAGTGTAGGTATGGATCATTTTAGGATTTAGAGCAGAGCAGTCTTGGCCGTCATCTAAAGTCATGTGCACTATTATATATTTATAGTCCATCGTCCCCTGGATGTGTGCCCAGGTGTCAGAGGCCACAATCAAAGAGATGGTAGGAAGCAGAGATAAAGAAAGTCAAAAATTTTATTTAAAAAAAAAAAAACAATTGATTTTTAAAGCAAGGCTACTTTAAATTATCCCTGTTTATCTTCAATAATTAAGTTACTGGCTGATGCAACAAGTGTTTCCGTGTGCACACAATGTATTGGGTATTCTTTAGTACCAGGAATCTAGAAGTGAATGAAGCAGACATTTTCTAATTTAAAAGAGAATTGCTGTTTAAAAAGAGGCTTACTCATATAATTCATAGCCGCTAAAACACAGTTATTTATAAACATGATGGTATTTTAACAGAGGAACATTTTCATAGGAAATAAATTCCTATATGCCATCACCCTACTTCTGGAATGTCCACATCTAAGCAAGGTTAATTTGCTTTGTTCTCCCTAATATTGATTTCACTTTCCCCATCAGCAGTCTTACTATCTGCCCAGTAGCTCAGGCCTCTTCACTGTCTTTCCTCTGCGTTCCGTACAATCCATTTGGTCCCTAGTCTTGGCAATTCTGCCTCCGAAGTGCTTCCGGAGTCTCTCCACTTCTCACCGTGAGCCCCTGCCACTGTCTGGGACAAGTCTTTCCCCTCTGTGTTGCCTGTGCTAGCCATGTGCTCACTAGCATTCACGTGCCTGATGGACTGGGAACCTGACAGACTTGAGCCAAGGAGCAAGAGTCATCACTGAATCCCAAAAGAATCCCCCTAGATTCTAAACTGCCAACCCTCCTGAGCACCCTGGGACAAAGTCATCTCTGCTTTCTATGGAGCAGAGCCCCTTTTCCAAGCGCCCAAGTAAAACCAAGCGCCCAAGGGCCAGGCTAAAGCTGTATGAGTACAGTGAGCTGGAGCAGGGCGAGGAAGACTGTTGGCAGGTGGTCCCTGTGGTAGGAGGGACAGTAGGGACCAATCAGGTGACCCACACTTGCCTCCTTAAGAGGTAGCTACTCCTCAGCATCAACTCATCACTGCCCTGCAGCAATAAGACATTCGGAGTTGTTTCTAAATAAAGCTAAATGTCTCTTTCTAATTTGTTAATGTGAAATTTTCTGATTTAAAAAGAATTGATCATTTAAATATAAGATATAGCCAAACACTATCAGACCAAATGAAACAAGCCCACAGTCCAGACAAATGCTGGGAACCTCTCATGTACCATCTCTGCTCTGAAAATGTTCCCATCTAACTCTCCGGAGAAGAGAGAGATCCTCTAGTGCATTCCTTGACCCTGAGCAAGACTGGCATGCTCCCATTCTTAAGCACAGTCTGCCTGGCCCTTCCTCTGTTTCTGCAGGCTGGTGTCCCACTCTGCTGAGAGCGCCGGGAAGGCAGGGAACCCAGGGGGTGCCTGAGAGCACGAGGCCTGCCCACCAGGAAAACTCTTGGACCCACTCGGTCTTTGTAATCTGCACTCAGAATAAAGACCTAAAACCCAGCACCGAGTTTCAGTAAATACATGTAAGGAGCCACAAGTGTTGACATGGCAACCCACAACCTTCTTTCCAGTAAGTGTCTGAGCAAGCTCCTTACACAGAGAATGACAGGTGTGCCCGGGAGAACACCCGCTTATCCCCACACACAGGCCCATTTCCCTCTGTCTGTTCCTATTTTATTCTCTCATTTGGACACTTTGAAAAGGAGAAGGAAGCATATTCAAACACTCCAAACAAAATCAAAATCTAAACCCTGGCCCGTGGCAGGTGGACAAGCAGCCAAACTCATCCTGCTTCTTGGCCCTTCCCCTGCTGGTCGCTGCTCAACATGGACCGATTTATCAGGAGAAACAGCACGAAGATGAGCTCTGAAATCCACTTAAAATTCAAGGACCTTGCAATATTTAGCTGGACTTATATTTGATGAGTCTCAATGCTTTTCTTTTAAAAACTCAGAGATGCCAGAATAAATGTCATGGCATCCAATGCCTGGCAAGAACCCAGAGTGTGGGGTGAGGGACAGGAGATGGTCAGGCTGGCCTGGTTTCTAGGTGAAAGTGACTGAGTTTCTGGATGTCAAAGGTGAGGAGGGGACACCATATAGCTCAAGCCTCACATTTATAAAAGGTCTTAAATTTGCACTTGAAAGCCAAAACAGGTTTCTAATAGCTGTTGCCATTTTGGGTTTTAGTAACAACAGATGTCTGATAGGATGGGGGCGGTCCAGATCTCTTGAGCATATTGCGGTGTTTGAGAACAAGGCTTCTAAAGCCAACAAATGCTAAGTTCAAATCCTGAACTTGTGACTTGATTTCCCTTGGTGAAGCAGCAGTATGGCTTTTCATCTGTGAAGCACAGACAAGTTAGTATTTGCCTCTAAGAATGGTCATCAGAATGAACTAAGATTATGTATGAAAAATGCTTAACACATTGTTGGATACATTTTAAAAGATCAACAGATGTTAGTCTCCCTTTCATTATGAGGAAAGAAGGGAATCTAATACTCACCATCCTCATGCGTTTAATTAATAATAAGCAATGTCCCATTTTATTGTGGAAAACCAGAAGATCACATTACAGGTCCTGCTAATAAAATCATATTCCAATTTATATCACTGTTCACTTGCTTTAGCTTACAGTCTTGACTACTCAAACAAGAAAAAGAGTGTGTTTGGGCTGTCACAAGCTGAAGGAGGGGCCAGTCCTTGTCTTCACCCCAGATGGAGACATGTGCTATGAGAGAATTCCTGGAAAAAGGGGACTACAAGCTCCATGTGCATTGTGAGATGATTGAAGTTCATGAAGGCATTGTGCAAGTACATGGCAAAGACTTGACTTTGATTAATCCTTAGTATTGAACTTCAATCTTCTCCTTTGAAACATGAATGAAGATCTCATTTGGATATCCCTGTGGGAAAATCAGAAAGTGATTTCCCAAATGGTTGAGAGTCACATAACCCTTATGATTAATGAATACTTAATGTCAAATGACTTTCTAAAGTATTTCTAAGAGCTGGTATAGTCTCATTCCACTTACAAATAACTGAAAGTCTGAGGATCTACTGTCTGCACTATTTAAAGGGGTCAGGTCAGTACGTTTAGAAACATCAGGCCCTATTTTCACAAGCTCCACTGTCAGCAGGACCTGTAGAGAAGGTGGGAACATCTTCCTAGCGTGTCCAGCCTTCACCTTTCTCATCTTGTAGACTTTGTGAGAAAGGGTCCCTCAACTGATACACTTGTTTTGCTTTGGGCCAAGGTGTATGGGAACGTGGTAGGTATCAGACACTCCATGGGATTCCAAAAGGCAGAGAACATCTCAGAAGAATCCCAGGTCAATGATATAGAGGAGACTCTCAGAAGTGAATGTGCCTTCAGATCTGTGCTGGGTAGAGGGTACTCAGAGAATGTGAACGTGGAAAGAGAAGGAAGGAGATAGCCTGACATCGTTAATCTTCTTCTTCTCCTAAGGAGCCACATTTCTACCCTGGGATTTGTAGGAGCTGTGCAGACAGTCCCCCACCTCTCTGTTCAGAGACAAAATTCACATCTATCTTTGTCAAGTTTTTACTATTAAAGTATAGCATTTCTCACTCTGACCAACCTTTCCAAAAGAGTTAGCCTCTTACAAGAAGGAATAAAATCTTAGTCATCTTTGCTTCTCTTCTATATATGAAGTCCCAGTAAATACTACTTAAACTGAGCTGAATTCCATTGAAAGTCTACATATTTTTGTTGCATTGAATTATTCAGTGACTTGAGATTGTTTTGCCTTTAAGAGGACTAAATACACAAAACATCCTACATGGCATGCCTCTTGCCGCCTCAGTGGAGAACCTTCCTGTGATTCACTCAATACATAGGGTCAAAAATGGAAAAAGTGAATTAAAATTGTGTAGAGAAGTCAAATTCAGCTCTTCATGTCTTTTTAAGAGAGAAATGTACAGGTGCTATTTATTTTAAATAACAACATGTAGTCTCAGATACAAATAAGTAAAAGCAAGCAGATTCCAGGAAACTCTAAAAAGTTGTTTAGCTTCCACAAGCCTCCTTTTCCTTGACTAGAGAGGGAGGTTAGCAAGTTTGTAAGCACAATGCAAAGCAAAGAATTTTAGCATTACTGCAAAAGCCGAATACAGCACTTAAGACATTTTACATACTAAAATGAACAAAATAAACCAACCAAAAAAGTAGCTTCCATTTCTTCCTGCTGTACTTATGGATTCAGAGTGTTTATGAAACTTCTAATTGCACAAAGGCTAATTCTAGAGTCACCTGTCTTCTAATGACACATGGTAATCCAGAAGATTTATGGACATTTAGAAATCAGAATGACCCTGAATATCTTAGGACTGTTATGATGCATTTACGGCTCTTTCCACTTCAATTGCTAAATAAACAACTATTTGGACTAGATGATGATGATGATGAAGATCATGATGATGATCATGATAATGATGATGCGGACAAGAGGTAACATCTCTGCATGCTCGCTCTGTTATCTGGTCTGGTAGAAACTCCATGCATTTAATTCTTTCAACAATCCAATAAGGGGTTATAATTATTCTCCCCATTGCATCAGTGAAGAAACTGAGGCGCAGAATAAAACAATTTACCTGAGCTCCACAGCTCTGGAAGGTGACAGAGCTGGGACAAATTGAGGCCATGTGACACCAGCACCAGTGATACTAATCACTGTGTATCTGAACCACGGAAAGGAATGAGGCTAAGAATCAGACCAGACTCATATTCCGTGAATCCCCATCACTGGCTGTTTACATAGATGACCTTGGCAAGTGGCTACACATTTTGCTGCCCTTTGGAAAGGCAGACAACTGGGAAATCCCTCTCTGTTTCAAGCCTTCCAAATTCTGAGATCCTTTGATCAGAAGCAATCTATAGTCTCAGTCTATAAAGTGGATTTTAGTATATCTCTCCTAGCTGAATACAAGGCAGGGGGTCTACCTCTGAGTTGTTATGACTGTCTCAGCATTTTACATGGTTTGATACCACTGAATTTGGGAACAATCCAAGGTTCTTGAAGAGTCGGTGTTCTAGAACCCACCGTTCAGGCTTCAGGATAATTGTTTCGTCTGTGTCCCAAGCCTGTTTGGTTACTTACCCTGCCTGTAGTGGTCTTGCAGGCAGGATGGGGCTTCACCACAGCTGAGTGAGCAAGTGCAGAGACACAGTAATGAGAGCTGGTGATGGCGCTCAGACAGGGACTGGGGACATGCATGGTGATGACTTTAGATCTTTCAAGAATGTTTAGATATGCAGTTTCTGGTTTTGTTTTTGTTGTTTTGCCCATGTCCAGGTTCAGCTAGTACTGTCTCCCTACAAGACACCCGTATGGCCTGTGCTTGAAAATTTCCAGTGAAGGGACCTCATTACTTCAATACAGTCTCTAAATTATAACTCTTTTTTTTCATTGAGCTGAAATATGACTGATGATAAATTTTATTCTACAATAAGATCTTAGTTAGCCAATCATTAAACAACAGTGAATTATAAACATACCTCTTCTATATGTAAAGCATTAGAAAATGAGGGATCACCAAAAGGGTGAAAAAGGTCCAAGGTCAAACAGCTTCTAAAAAATGTTGCCACTAGAGAGAATGCCAAGGCAGAGGCTGCTCTG
The DNA here is from genome assembly GCA_004363575.1 of Solenodon paradoxus. Classification (NCBI taxonomy): domain Eukaryota; kingdom Metazoa; phylum Chordata; class Mammalia; order Eulipotyphla; family Solenodontidae; genus Solenodon; species Solenodon paradoxus. Next base: position 198,658 of record RJWH01001354.1, on the reverse strand, counting down.
AACACTGTGGTGCAGTCATGTTGTCATGTTCTCATTATTCCTGCCCACCTCCCACTGTCCTGCTACATCTCGCTCCTCTCCTACCCTATTCCTCAGAAGAATCAGATAATGTAGTTTCAAATCCAGGTTTCACCACCGTCATAATAAGTAAACTTGAATTTACTTGAGCTGTGGCATTATCTCCCTAAATCATAAATAGCTCGTCTAATATAATTTTTTAAAGTGTGGGTCATCCGTTATCCCTGCCTAACCCAGAGACTTAAATTCACTTGAGTCAAATCAAATCACACACATACACACACTCACACACACATATTCACACATACACATACATTCACACACACCCATGGAAGAGAGAGAGAGGGAAGGAGGGAGGGAGGGAGGGAGGACTCAGCAGAATGCCTGTCACGTGGTGACAAATACTGATTGCCCTCTACCTCTTATATTTTTTTTTTAAAAAGCAAATAGTGTACATTCCACAAACAGCATGTTTCTGTCATGCATCTATGTCTGGCTTCATAAGTAGTGAACTTCTCTAGACAAAGTACATGCATTTCTAGTTCACGTATTCTGAATGATACTTCAAGATCCATAGCTAGGTCAAAAATGGAATCTCCTTACATTTGTAGCACATTTCATGATGTCTAGAACGTGCCTCTCGATTTGATCAACCTATAACCTTCAAGTGGGCAGGGCAAGGAGAACTCTTGGGTAACAGAGGGCACCAGAGCAGAGAGCTTAAAGGGGTGCCCTGGTCTTGTGGCTAATGGGTAGCATTGCCAGGACCCAATTCACCATCTGGGTTTGCTCTGTATGTCGAGCTCACCACCATTTCCACAGATAATTTGACTGTGTTTTAGACCTGGGATATACTCATTTTATTTTTCTGATTTCATTCCACAAAAAATATGTATTTCCACATATTTTACATGTGTCTAAGTTGATTTTATTTTTCTCAGATAGGGAAGAGCTCTATAAATACAACCAAGTATAGAAGGAGTAAAATGCATAGAGTTGGTGCAAAATCGTACTTCATCATTCATATTTGGTGTAAGATGTCATATGGACACAATGCACAAAGGGGTCACATGCTGGAAACTGTGGGCTGAGTGGAGCTGGCTTGCAGGGACAAGAGAGGTTTTGCTCACCACTACGTCCAGGGTCTAGAACAAGGCCTGGCACACAGTAGGCCCTCCCTAAATATTCGTGGGACAAATGAATACACAGTTTTGCAAATAATTGCCAGTTACATTTCTTAGTAAGCTTGAGTATATAAAGGGTTCATTTTTAAGATCTGGCAGCTCCCGCAACCCACCATGTGAATGTAAAATACCATGATGAGCTATGGACATTCATATTCGAATTATGCTGAACATGCCAGGAAATTACTAACAGGGGGCTCAAAATTCATCATATTAACTCCCATCCCCAGAAAATTCATTCCTGAGGGTTTATGTCAATGAAATGTCTGCCTTGGGACCAGCAGCCTCTTCCCCACTCTGGGAAATAAGGATGGATATGGCAGTAATGGAGCTCAAGGCTTTTCATCTTCCCCAGCCATTAAAATGCAAATTGGAGAGGAGAGAGGCCTGCAGGCAGACCTCCTGGGCCTCGCCTGGCCTGGCCTGGCTGCACTCACATCCATCCGCGGTCCGCACCTCCATGTGCACGAGGTCCGCCTCCTTATCCAGTCCAGCCACCGACCTGGAGAGGAAGAGACAGACAGAAGCTGAGTGACCACACAGAGGGCAGAGAACCAAGTGGGGAGGCTCTCAGGCTGACACTTCCTCGGAATGCTACTTGCTCAAGAAAGCCTGTTCTGCACCGAGGAGACCCACAGAACATGGTCACCAGTGGCCCTAGGAGGACACCTGCCTCCAGCAGCGGTCACCTGTAATGGGCATGATCCATGAGTCCTGAAGTGGTGTTAGTGAGTCAATGACTCTTAAAGATAACAATACTAACAATTATTATCGATAAATAAGTATAGCGTTGATAGAAATGCTGGTTGAAACTACTGTCTTTGCTCCTTCTCCGCCATCTTGCACCTTCCAAGAGTCTCTCTTCTCCACCACGGGTGTCCATTTCCATGATCTCGCCATTCCTGATTACTTCCCACCCTCCAAGCTCTGCCTTCCTGCTGCAGGTGTACTACACCCCACCCTGTTCTGTCTTCTCTTTTCAGTCTTGGTTCTGGTTGTTTGCGTCAAGCTCTCCTGCCCTGATGATTTTGATCTCACCTACACTTTTCCATCTGCCTTTGAACAATACATGTTTGGCAACAAAAATCCAAAATATCTGGCCTGACCAGGACAAAGTTCTCCGAGGTCTAGGTGGGAATTCTAATAGGTCTATGGCCAAAAGCTGGAAGGAGGAAGGTTGAGTATCCTCACAAACAAATCCTCGGGGCCTCTGACCATCCACGCATGAAGCCCAGACAGCCTCTCCTGCATGAAAGATCCAGGTCAGAACAAGACCCAGAAAGTCAGCAACACAGACATTAAAATATTCATGCACTAGAGACATCATAGGTTCACTCGCTCTAGCAAATGCTCATTCATAGTCTGTTTATTCTTATTTTAAATATAATTCTAAGTTGGTTTTCTGGGTTTTTTTTTCCTATCCTCAATGTATAAGAAGTAGTGAGCTGGAAAGAAAAAGTAAAGTTTCAATGGCAATAATCAATAGCTGCTACTCAGATAGCTAGAGAAAGAGAAAAGTTATGAAAAACAGACCTAACAACTCAATCTCCAATCTTCATAAAGCTCAGTACTTCTCAAGAGTCCTGATGCCATTCCTGTATCACAGCACAGTTCAATGTCTGACATCCACGATGGGAATTAACAGAAAATAGCAAGCAAAGAGAGAATGGTATCAATGCACTCTAAAAAAACTAGATTATAAATTATGCATCTTAGAAAATTAAAATAATTATTTGTTAATGATCCCATTCTGAAAGGTTAGCCTTCATTACTTAAAAAGCTTATATAAAATACATACATACTACTTCTACCAGTGAAGCTGAATAAATGAGACTCCTCTATATGCCTTATTTCCCCCCAGTGATCACCGAGGCACTGCCTTTACTTTTTCCTCACTACAGTTAACCCTAGGACAAATCCTTAAGGTAAGGTGAGCCGGATATTAGTTATATTTGACTGAGTGGGAAACTGAGGCAAAAAAAGTGATATTTGTCTCAGATACATAGGTCTAGGCCTGAGCAAGAGAGACTTACTGACTTCTCAGTGAAGAGATGTTTCTGTCCTTGGTTCTTTTCCCTTTTGCTTGCAACGTCCTTTGTATCCAACCATCTCCCCAGCCCCTTTCTTCTCCATTTAAGTCTCACTCTTCCTTCAAAGCTCATTTGGCCTCAACCCTCCACAGCCCCTCCACCCCTCGGCTCACAGAAGAACCCTCCATCTGCTCCCACAGTCTCCCTCCCTAGGTGGTTCTCAGACTTGGCTGCTCGTGAGGGCTGTTGGAGAGCTTTGAAATATTGGAGGCCCAGTCTTTCCAAACCAATAAATCCCACCTTTGGGAATAGAATCAAGACATTAGTATTTTTTAAAGCTTCCAGAAGATTTCCATGCACAAGCAAGTTTAAGATCACTCTTTTGCCTGGCTCAATCACACCACCTATGTAATCGCACTTCTTTGTCTACTGCACATGGATATAAATTCGAAAGAAACAGAATCCCATCCATTTATCTTTGAATCTTTGGCACTCATGTGCTTAGTCTACATTAAGAGGTAGTGGTGTGCTTACTGAATTAATGTGTCATTGAATTAATAAACAACCAGTCTACCACGACAAGCCAAAACTTCAGTGTGAAACTCACGTGCGATCAAACACACAGAAGCAGCACAGGGAACTACACGAGCCCGTTTCTGCAGTTGTGTAGTCTCTCTGCTTCTTTTGCACGCAAGTCAGTATTGTTAGGATTCGCGACTTCTCAGGAATTATTCTCCTATCCTCCCCCAAGGTCGCTGGCAAGGGTGGCACGGGAACAATTGGAAGCATAATGACTATGTCTAACATCAAGTACTAAGCTCTAAACACTAGAAGACAAGTCCTTGTCCATCAGGAATTTAAAACAAGCAAAACAAGAAATCGAATCAAGTCCTCCTGGGAGCCTTCCCTGGTCAGTCTGGCTGACATCTGCCAAGACTGAACCATGAAGAGATAGAAAATCTGGGCACATCCTGGTGGCCTCGTGGTTTAGTTCACCAGGCACAGCCCACAGATATTCCAAGGTCCCCAGTTCAAGACTCAGGCCTGGGGAAACTACCAAGATGAAAGACCAATAAAATAAATAAAAGTCTTTTTCCTCCTCTCTCCTCCTGCCTGCCTGCCTAGTTGCCTTCACTCCTGCCGGCACCTTTCCTTTAAGAAAAAAAAAAAAAAAAAAAGAAAATCTGATCAGCTCAATTACTAGTGAGATCGAAGTGGTACTCAAAAAATTCCCCCCAAAGAAAAGTCAGAAGGTACCATACAGGTTAACAATTGTCTCTAGTACCTCTTCTAATTCAAACACTTAAGTCTCTTCACATCTAATGGACCAACGTGGGGCCAGAGTGGACCAGACAGCAGGAAGCAGTGTCCAGTGCAGAACTGGCCATGGGACAGACGAAGTCCCCTCTATAACGTCTGCAGCGAGTAAAGATCGAAATAAAGGTGTTACCAGTGTACAGATGAGTTTGCAGGTACTGCTTTGGAGTCACATGGGAGGGAAGTTTCTAGAAATTATCAGATGGTAAAGTGGATTTCTAGCAGTTCATCTGATTACTAATGTGAAATGAAGACAAATCAGATGCTGCCTTCATCTGGCTATATTGTATTCCTGGTTTTAATTAGGTGATTATAAAACAAAATTTAATAGATAAACATAACATTATCAAAAACAGGTATGAATCTATGAAAATCCTTATGTATATTTTACAGCCCCTCAACGGTGAATTCTTCTACCACGGAATTTTCTGAAACTGAACACCTAGGATTAGGGAGAAACTAATCTTGTCTAGTGGGTCTCCCATTTTCCTCAAGAAGGAAAGTAGAATAGACCCCTGTGTGCAAATGCACCATCACATTTTGCCTACATATACCAGCAATGATTTTCAGGGTCCACATCTGTAAATGTGAAGATCCTAATACCTACTTCATAGAGTTTTGGGGGAGTAAATGAGCTAAGTTACACATTTTAAGAAAGTACTTGAACACAGAAAGCATCGTTTTTTATGCTTAGCTACTGTCTTTCATTTGAAGAACAAGACATACTACTCTCTTTTTCCAGTCTGCCTTTTCCCTCCCTAGTATCTCAGTTCTATATTTACTGATGCCGAATCACTCCAGTTCTAGGCACGGAAGACGGAAGCATCCTGCTGCGGAGCAGCTCAGTGTAGGCCCCTTCCTCCCTCTCTAGACTGATTCAACTGACACCTGACATCACGCCCAGCTCTTCTCCAGTGTAGAAACCATTTTACTGGATTGCTGGTGCCTTTTTTGGCCACTGTAACAGAATCCTTGCCCTCGCATGCTTTTGCTCAATCTTACATCAGTATTTCTATCACAGATCTTGACATGGGATGATCGTCAATAAAAACATTTGCTAAACGAATGATTATAACACTTTCATTCAGTCAGATACATTCGTGAGTCTCTGTGTAAGCCTTGAGCTCATGCTGGCATCTCCTTCCTTAGATCCAAAAGAAATCTCACTTTCCAGCCTGTTGCCCAAATAGTGTCTATCATGTGGATCACTTAGCTGGTACTGAAAATGGGGAAAAAAACCTATATGGACCTGAATAGGGTGTGATGTGGTTTCTTTCTGGGGATATTCAATTTTATAACAGTCGACAAGCCAATGGCATGTAAGGATGGTGTGAAACCCTGAGAGGAAGGGTAGCAATTATTTTCTAAAATACAGAACACTTTTAAGCAAGGACCAGAAGACAGGAAACAAAAGGAAACGATGAGCTATAGCCAAACCCCCAGGGAAGAAACTGAAATCAACAACTAGGCCCACACACTCACAGATGCCAATGATGCTGACAGAGGTTACTGTGGAAAGTCCCGGAAAAAGGTCAAGTGACTTTCAAACTTCTTTTTAGCAACTGAACCCTCTGTTCAGACACAGTGTCCAAGCCCTAACATAGAAAACAGGTCCCGCAAGAACTCAGGAACTGTGAACAGCCCATCCAGACACAACAGCATCAGGAGAGCTCGGTGCAGCTGCTTGGTGATCTTGCCTGATCTCTCAGCCCAGGTCACAGCAGAGATCAGATAAAGGAGCATCATGCAACTGTCCAGAGACATGTGTCTCTCAGATGCAATTTGGAACTTTAACTCAGACTCTTCAGAACACATTTGGCCGCTGAGAGGAAGTGGCAGAGCTACATTCCTATGTGTTTTTCTCGCTTTGTGGGCATAAATCCCAGGGCAAAACCTTTCCGCAGAAATAAAACCCAACACGGGGGCATATGGTTAACAGGATAAAATACAGAGAAAAGGTCAGAGTAGAATCCTTAAATTGACTAGACACCGAAATTACAAAATAATCTTTATGCTTTTCCAACTCACCCTAGAAACATTCTCCTCCCATGTGACTTTGCTCAAGGCGCCCCTCCACCGTATAATCCTCCTCTTCCTCCCTGAAGACTCCCTGCTGGGAGCTCAGCTCGACACCTGCTTTCTATGAAAGCTTTATACCCTGGGTGACATTATCATCCCACGGGGGATTCTAAAAATACTGAATATTCAGTCCACCCCTGAAATTCTAGTTTAATTGGTCCAAAGCAATAGCCTTCTCATGTTTTATTTGCATCAAAATCTCCTTGCTAAAACACAGATGCTGGGCTCCGCCCTCAGAGTTTCTGATTTGAAGCATCTCATACAGGCCTCAGACTGTGCAGTCTTATAAATTCACAGATGAGAGAATGACGACGGTCAGGAGTCACACTTTGAGTACCACTCCCTTAGAGGACAGTGCAGGACTCAGTAATTTGCAGATTTTCCCAGTGATGAGAAATGTGAAGCCAGATTTGGGAATCATACATGAGAGATGGAAACATAACTTCCAAGGATTCAACTTCAAAGAACCTCCCTTTTCAGGACTCAGTAGAGTAACAAACGAGAATTCTGGTAGCAGAGTTCCTGGGTTATAATCATGATTTCATTACCTACCAACTGTGGTATCATAGGCAACTTAGCTTCTCTATGCCTTGATTTTCTCGTGCCTCAGTGGGGAGCTCTTTTTAGTGAAAAACATTGTTTTTTAAAGAAAAGTAATGAACTAATGCATGGACGCTATTTTAAAGAGAGAGAGACGTGCTAACACCTAACACCTAAAGCTTATATTATAGTGCTGACATTATCTTAAGGGTCACTAATAGTTCTTTAGCATTAATGTAGTAAAACTTATACTCTCAATTTAATATGATATCTCAGAGTTTAAACACATTTTTGAGATTGGTACTATGTGGTTTTTTTTTCAGATGAGAAAACGGAGATTTAGTAATATCAAAATGTCAAAATGTTGGTACAGAGTTAGAAAGGGGAGGAATCTGGCTTCTGAATCTATCTTACTCCACTTCAGTTATTTGTGTACCTGAAATTTCTTCTCCTTCTTGATTGTACTGTCCTTAAAACCAGGTTCTCCATCTGATTAGACTGTGTTTTCCATTAATGCCTAGTAATGTGCTTTGCTCCACATTTATTAAATATCTGTTGAGTAGATGAGCAAATACACAAATGAGAACAATAACAATAACCCCAGCAGTATGTTTAGGATAAATGTTGAAAATAGCTCCATAATACAGTGAAACATATTTCATTCATTTAATTAATCTCTAGGCAATTAAGTGAATAAAGTCTTCATTTTACATCATTATGCTGCTATTTTCACCATTTATCCTCAAAGCAATATTGGATCTATCAAACACAGTCATCTGTGATTTGCTTGACAAATGTGATCATCCGGTGAAAAGGCTGGGGCAGCAGAAGCTCAGAGATGTCATCCAGCTTCAGTGAAGTCTCCTCTAGTGGGCACTTGGGAGATGTCTTCCCAAATCACAAATAATCCCCACCTCTGCAGACTCACAGATTTCTTGTGCAGATCGCCACACCCCTGGAAGAACTCCTATTGTTCATCTACAGCTGGTGACAGGCTGGGGCTGGCCCCCAACAAATAAAGGTATTTCCCTGCACTAGGATTTATTTGAGAGGCTGCGACACGAGACTAGGAGTAATCTGTCCTGGACACTTTACTTTGGCTGTTCTGCCAGAAAGATGAGAGAAGCAGAGAAAAGAGACAGAAAGAGAACACTCTGTGAGATGCTGGGATAGGTTTCTTTCTGAGATCTTAAGTATATTTCTTCACCAGGATTCTAAGTCATTCATATTCATTCATTCTCTCTCTCCCTCTCTCATTAAGTTCGCTCAAGTTAGTTACTGTGTCTTTCAACCAGAGTCATCCCTAATACACCTCTGAAAAGTTGCTTGACACTTATAGGGCCTCTGTGATGACTGGAACAGCTATTGTCTCTCCAGTGCCCTGGTTCTCCCAGCAAATTAAAATGAACAGTGACTGCTAGACTATGGGTTGTGACCCATTAGTGAGTCAGGAGATACAGTTAATGGATCACAATTCCAATTAAAAAAAAATAAAATAGAATGACATGGAATAAGAAAAGAACAATGCGTATCTCATCTGAAAGACTTTTTCATGCAATTTTGTTTAAGTTATATAAAAAGGCTAATATTGGGTCAATAGTGCAACCTTTTTTGACAGGTAAACAATTAAAAAATAAGAAAGAAAGAAATTATACGATCTTATTTAATATCTTTCTAACTTATAGATGACTGGAGCCGAATTCAGCTATCTTATTTTTGGGACAAGGCAACAGATATCAAGATGTCACTTCCAATGACACAGGGGTTGAACTCAAGTGAAGAACCTCAGGGGAGCTGCCAGACAGCCTAGCAGGTGGTCCTTGATTTACTATATCCATGTTGTCTACAGGTGATATCGCTCTAGTGATCAGCTACTTATTTCCAAACTGACCACATTGCATGATATGACCTGAAAAAGACAACCGTTTCTCATCAAGATCCAGGAATCTGTTCAAAAGAGCCAGGGCATCGTGACACCTGCAGACGGTTGTAGAGAACAGGGAGAATGTTCTGTTAGCCACTTGATTGCAGAATATTTGCTCTCGGACCCCACTACCTATCTCTTGAGAACACACTATCCCTTTAATAGTCTTTGTGGGGTGACGCATAAAAGGGTCTTCAAAGAACGTGCGGTCTTGTTGGAAAAGATGGTGGTTCGGCAAAGGTTTCACAGAGGTCGAAGGACAAGGACTAGGCCTGAATAAAGTGTGGGACTAGAAAGTCAGACAGAAGAGGGATGACAGGCCGCACACATGGGGCTGTGGGCCGGGGTGTGGAGGAGTAGATTCCCGGGCGGCTGTCGTGAGAGATCCCTCTGGAGAGAGAATAAGAAAGAACCTGAAGGCAATGAAAAGCCACTATCCCAGGAATTAGGGAATGGTTTCTGAAAACTAAAATTAACAACATTCCTTCCATTTTTGGTTGTGACACTGGAAAAAAGCTCTGCTTCTGAAGGTGTATTCATTCTTTTTGTTTTTTTGTGTTTTTTAGAAATAAATGTGTATAAGCATAACCTTTGTAAATTGGTTTATTTAGAAAAGTCTAAGCCTTTAAAAATGTTGCCTTTTCTTTTTTCAGCTTATAGGAAGAGTTTAAAATAACAACTCCGATTAGATGGAGATCCTCTTGCTTCCTCATTCACTCATGGCCACACAGGTGGCATATAAGCCAAAAAAACCCAAACAAACCAAAAAAGGAAACCATCACACAAGCAGTGCCCGCAGACTGTCCCAGATCACCCTCCCTCTATCACGTGAGAAGAGAAGAGGGAGGCATTCTGATCGGCACAAATGTTCATGAAAACTTAGGTTGAGAAGGGACATCTTTCTTTCATCCCCCACATCCAATCAGGGGCTCTCTTCTGGGCCTAGCGCTGCACTACATCATCCATTCCATTCATCCACACACCGGCGTTGAGCTCTCACTGTGAGCCTGGTACCACAAAGATGCTGGGGGTTGGGGTGGGGTGATGCTGGGTATGTAGGATAGGATCCAGCTCCCTAGAGGCTCACGGTGAGAAGGGAAACAGCAGTGAACAGGTATTGGTCAGGACACGGGGCAAGTGCTTTGAGAGTGAGGTGTCGTACACAGAGCTGGGGAGAGTCAATGAAAGGCCGGGGCTCTCCATGTGAGTGGAAGACAGAGCGTCCAACAGATGAGGACACATAGGTCCTAGCAGTTCACCAGAAGAGCCCTGTGGGTCCCAAAGCAAGTCTTTCCCAAGAAGTCCTGCGAGTCCGGCATAGACACTGGTGAGAGAGGAGGGTCAGGGGCCAGAGGCAGGGAGGGGCAGGCAAAGTGCCTTAGGACTGAATTTGAGCAAGAAAGAGGTTCACAAAGGTACAGAGATCAGCTGAATGAAAACAGTCAGAAATGAGAAAGATTCTCATTGGCCCACATTTCCCACCCGGGAGCTTGGGATGACACAATTAGTGATTACCGGGGTTCTGCTAATCACACTGGGTATTATTTTTAACTCATAATGTGCTTTTCAGAACAATAATGTGTCTCCTTTACAGCCCGGTGGTTAAAGGAGGAGTTCTGAGCCACAGGTCCTCAGTCCTAAATGTGACTGCACCTATCAGCAGTGCAGCCTGGGGGAGTTAGCCAACGCCCCCTTGAAGCCCCTAGGTCTCCGGGGTTGCTCATTTGTTCTGAGTGAGGATGGAGCGAGAGGACAATGGCCACATGTAGTGAATGTGACACTAGTTTCCAAGCCTTTCATGGGCCATACCCAGAGACACACACTCACACGTGTGAACACCCAATGCTGACTGTGTGGAAAGCATCTAGGAAAAATCTGCATTGAAGGTCAGAGTAGGAGGACTAGATGGAAGTGACTCTGGCCAGAGTCTGGTCAAAGTCTGGTCAAAGCTTTGTGGCTTTGAATACAGCTCTTGACTCCTCTGGGGGGCTTCTTCCTCTGCCAGGGCTGTGGGTTTGGGGAACCGGGGGCCCTCTTCTGTGGTCTCGTGTTGGGTAACCCTGCAGCTGAGGAGGATGGGGGGCTGTGAGCTCCTGCTTTGTACGGAGGCTCTGACACCTGTGTCAGGTTTCTCCCTGCTGCACCTGCCCAGCTCCTTTGCGAGGTGGGCTTTTCTGACCAAGCCAGGGTACAGGGCAGGCAGAGGCGCCTCCTGCTGCTTATGTCCTTGAGGTGCCACTCACTTCCGCAGGGTCCGCACCCACAGGAGAGGGCTTCTCTGAATCTCCGGGCTGCCCACACCTGCCTGCACCTGCACTTGCACTCCCTGGGGACTGGGCAGGGCATTTGGATGAACCAGCAGCCATGGACAGATGACCAACACATCCCAGAGCTCTCACAAGTACTGCCTACTTTTACTGCCCTAATCTGGGGAGGCAGCTATGACTGTTCTCACCCCACTGATGAGCAAACTCAGAAAGCCGGGGTCACTTAAGATCATGGAGCAGAGCTGCGGTTCCCACCAGCTCTGCGGCCTCTGAGCCCCGCTCTCAGGACCGTGGGCTTTCCACAGCCGCCTCTCAGAGAAGCCAGGAGGCCACATGCAATTAGATGCAAGATTATGTGGTACCGACTAGAAGTACTGGAGGAATTCAGAGAGTTAATTAAAAATGGCAAAGGGCATTAAGGAGACAGTTTGGGAGGATGTTTTGTGGAAGTTCTAGAGAAGAAAGAGAAAGGAACCAGGTGTATTTATAGACTCATAATGTGCAGAAGGGGGGAAAAATGTGCTGCCTCTGGCAATTCTCATCAAGTTAATGGATGTTGCCAATTACCGTAGTAACATTTTTAATTGTATCTTAGCTCCGAAGAGAATAAAAACAGAATTTCCTAGTCTTTGCCTCAGGACTGTTGGGGGTATCCTCTGGTGCATTAGACCAGTGCCTGCCTGGAGAACGCAGACAGCCCGCTCCCCAGAAAGCCTTACTCACAGGGACGCCTGCACAGGAAAGCTCAATCCCAGAGCTAACTGGGACTGAGAGGAGTAGTTAAAAGGGCATCTGCTGTAAGGGCTCATGTGCTCAAACTGGTCTAGAAGACCCCGGTAAGAGTGGGAGGGAAAAGGTGTGAGTGAAGGGGGGACCCCCCAAAAAGAAAACAGCACCAGCAGCAACTCCAGGGGTAAGGAAACAGTCCCGGCGTCAGCAAGCTGCCCAAGGGTGGGTTAGTCCCTGTGAAATAATGCTCCTGATAACTCGTGTGATCACTGGAGTAACGCCCGAGTTGCACGCTTGCTGAATGCAGGGCCTCTCCAGATTTGTCCGCCATGGGAACGCCACTCCTGAGCACGGCGCTGGCACTCAACTGCTCTGCTGAGAAAACGACCACACCGCCTATAGCCAGCACCACACAGGCCAGATGTGACGCATGACAGAGTTGCCTTTTTCGGTGGAGAAAGAGGGCAGATGGCGAGAAAAGGCACGACACGTGTCAACCAGCCTCTCCGTGCCAGGCAGCTCATGTCTCTATATCACTCATGTCTAAGAAGAAATCTCTGCAACATGCCTTGTCCTCAAAGTGAAAATGTGAAAACAAAGGTCCTAGGTATGTAAGTGACGTGTCCAAGTGCCTCAGGGAGCAAAGAAGATGAGGAAGGATTCAAATGATTCCATAACGACCCTCCACAGAATTTCCCTTTACTTCATGATTTCCCAGTAAGATGCACACACACACAGACACACACAGACACATGCAGACACACACGCAGACTCACACACAGACACACACGCAGATGCACACACAGAGACACACACACAGACACACAGACACACACACAGACACACACAAACACACACACGGACACATACGCAGACACGCATGCACAGACACACACACAGACACACACGCACAGACACAGACACACGGACACATGCAGACATGCACACACACAAACACACACACAGACACACACAAACATACATGCAGACACACGCAGACACACAGACACATACGCGCAGACACACATGCACGCAGACACACACACACACAGACACACACACGTCAACTACATCCCAACAGCACAAGGCAAAGTGCAGGGCTTCTGTTTCCTTCAAGCAAATCCTTCAGGGCCAACTTGGGGACAAACTGTGACACAGGTTATTTGTCTCTGATGACCCTTCCCCTGCCATTCATGACCCCAGTTCCCTTTTCAACACTTATCTCTGATTTCTTTCTTTCTTTCTTTCTTTTTTTGAAACTTAAAGGAAAGATCCAGGGAGGAATGAAGGTGGGCGGACAGGAAGAGAGAGGAGGAAGAAACATTTATTTGTTTCATTTTGTTGTTCATCTTGGTTCATCTCTGATTTCTGCATCCAGGGGCCTCATGTTCTCACCCTCAGGTCTCCACCCCCGCACCAGGGCCATGACAGCCCTCCAGGCAGGCCTGCCCTCCCTGGACAATCAGGAAACCCATGGATCCACGCAGGCCCTCAGCCAACAGCAGCAAGATGGAAGTAACCAAATGAAGGAAAAGCTCTTCTCTGCACCCAGCCGGACATCTGGGAAGGGGCAGCAGGATGCCACCGGCTCCAGTGCAGGCACTGACCCTTGGCCAGCACAGTCCCTGAGCAGGGTATGCATGAGTGGAATAGCCCCGTTGCCTAGGCCAGGAAGGGATCACAGTGTAAGTGAACAAAGGTGCCCCCTCAGTCCCCATAAGCTATGACTGACACTGAGGGCACTGCCACAAACCCAAGCAACCCAGTTTAGGAAACCGAACCTGGTTGATTCAAGGCTGGGCCATCTTCAATTCGATCAGTATTTTCTTGCCTCTTCCTCCTTCCCAAGTCAACCTTGTTCAGTGTGCTTTACTACGAGGCAGTGAGAGAGGATACAGCACTTCACACGCAGAGACCCGAATTCGAATCCCAGCCCCACCACCCAGGAGCCAAGAGACACTGACATACATCTGCGTTCCAGAATCCTTAGGTCTGAAAAGGAAATAACAGCAATGCTTAACTCAAAGGTTTGGTGCAAGAATTCAAGGAGATGACAGTATGGCCCTCTCAGTTCAGATGAGGGATACTCAATCCACGCTGGGAATGACTGCTTCTGGCCTTCCTGGAGGATCACCAGCCTTCAGCCACACCCCACCATGGTCATGAACCCCCTTCCCCAGATTCTACCTGCTTAGATACTGATGTAAGCCATCTCCTGGCTAAGAGGAGAAACAGGTAAACATACCAGGCCCTATCTATACATTGAGAAGTTTAATAACCACACACCAGAAACAACACAGGGAAAACCCCAGCCACTGGAAGCCCGAGCTTGGGAGGAGGGTGGACAGCCTGTCCAGAGCCATGTGGTCCGCTGAGACACCGCTCACACCTGCATCCATCAGCCCAGAGAAGGCTGCCCAGGGGAAGAGCACAAGTCAGATCCTCTGGGACAATTAAAATTAAACTGAAACAGATGCTCTGGAATCCTCTCCTGGGACTCATTCCGCCGAGTCTGGGGCTAGGGCAAGATCACTTAATAGGCCCTTTTTCATCTTTAATTTCTCAGATTCAGAAAGTTTACAAGATCAATTGCTAAGAGGCTTCATGTTAGGAGATGAGGCAGCAAGTTGCTCTGGGCCCAGAGTCAGCTAATTCCTTAGCCTCTAACTAGGGCCTACAGGGACCCACTTACATAAAGTCTGAGAACTTGCCTCGCTCAGTCACCCCTCCCGTCTGCAAAGCCCCTCTAAATAAAGAATTCAAATTGCAACCCAGCAAGAACAGAGCATCAACCTCAAAGCAGCCAGCACATCGCAAGAATCTCAGGAAGATTATGCCTGATTCACGCTCCTTCTGCCCAGGTTGGGACTTACGGGTTCAGAGACCACTCCCCACAATCTTCACACATTGGGTCCCAAGGAACTTAACATCTTTAAAGATTATCCACAATGCAGCATCATAATCAGTCAATGAGCTCTCCCACAGGAGGAACTATGCATCATCTCAACCTCTTTCTGAGCCTGCTTTCCTCATCTTTGGATGGGAGCAGCAGTGGAGTTTTATGAGCATAGAACTAAATAATGCCAGTAACGTGTTCAGCAGGGCGCCAGCATGTAGCAAACGGCAGCTGTCGTTCACTGCCTTATGCCTGGGCCGCCCAGCACCCAGCACTGTTCATTCAAGATTAATTCAAAATGGACCAATGCTTTGAAACTCCAGGACGACACTCAGACTTCACTTTAGCCAGTGCCCTCGAAGCTGCTGTCTCCACGGAGAGAAGTGATGACCTTTTTCATTCCTGGTATTTTCCCGATCTTGTTTATTTCTGGAAGAGGGTAGAGACAGTTATACCCTCACCCCCTCTGTTCTCTGCCCCCAGGAAGCCACAGAGAGGAACAACACTCGCGGATGCCAGTTCTACCTAATGACTCTTAGCAACAGCACGAAGAGGAAAACTTTGCCTTCCATCCGGGAGACCTACATTCTCTGAACGGAAAACGACCCAGAAGGGGTTCTGGAACAACCCAATAGTTCTGGAAGATACACCCTCCAGGACCCTTCCATTTCCCTAAGAGGACACTGGTTTCTCTTTCCCCATTCTTTTCTGCATATTTTCCTTAATGATGGTGGAATGCAGCTGAACTTTTTCTGCGCAACTGGCTCTGGGGTATTCTAGAGAGCCTGAGAAAGAAGTTTCAATGTGTTCACTTGCTGAGAATGGATTCTGCCTCATATAACTCCTGACAAATTGCCATTTTTAAAGGGTTTGTTAATTTCCAATGAGCAAATGGCACATCAGATATCTTGTTTATTCAACAGATGCTCCTGAGCTAAACAAATGGCTCTTGTTTAACAAACATGGAAACATCTTGTCAGCTTTGCTGAGATCATCCTGTTTAACTACCCAGGGAGGGTCACCGGTTTGTGGAGAAAATATAACTTGTGCCCCCCTGTGTAGTGTTCTCGAAAGGGCTGAAGAGAGTGCTCCAGTGGGACAGATGACAAGAGCGCCTTGGTTGAAGGCTGGGTCATGGCTCTTAGCAAAGGATCTGGATTTCTCCCTTTCTCTCTCAGGGTATTTCTGACTCAGGTGTACTAGATCCAGAATATCCTCGGTACTGAGTCTGAAAAGGAGACAACTGCTGATACACAGCAGTCGTATCAAGGTGTGGTTAAAATCAGTTTGGCTCCTGGCTCTGTCACCTACTGATGGTGAGAAGGTGGGCTGCTTACATAGCCATTCCGTTTCCCCATCTATGAAACAGGTCTAACAATGACACGAAAGGCAAAGATGCTGACCATAGTGACAAATGTTCACACCATTCATCCTTATGACACTTCAGGACAGTTTTCAAATGGAACTGAATACAAGAATGAGTCTACGGTGTCAGACAGACCAGTCCTGTGGCTTCCCTTGCTTGTGACGTGTTTGATGGTATGAAGGCTCAATGACTGCAGTCAGAAATGAAATCTGAAGAGCAGAATCCTTCCAAGTCTCAAAACTCCAGGATGATATCATAATGGTTTTCAGCCAGGGAGCTAAGGACCTGGTTAGACTAAGGTGTAGGGTAGACGGGGAGGGTTGGGAAAGAAGGGAAGGAAAGAGGTCAGCCGTCTGGGAGGAAATAAAGACATGAGAGATGACTGACCTCTGTCTAATCCAAATGTCTGAGCATAAATCCATCCACCAGTGGGTGTGGTACAGCACAACCTATTAATTGTAAGAGGGATGGCATTTCAAAGCCTCCCAGCTGGAAAATATCACAGGAATTAATTTGGGACAACACCTAGCTCACTGGAAATTAATTTACTCCACAGTGTATATGCTTTGGAGAGAGGCAGAGTGAAGCTGACCCCAGCTGAGTGTGGCATCATCAAGCACTGTCTGAATGAATTGCAAATATTAACCCATCTGAATGTATGGAAGAGCTACAGTAGAACCTCCAGGAATGTTAGTTACCTAACAGAACCTTCGCAGCAACTCTATGGGGCAGACAGAGTGATTGTTATCATGAGGAAAGCTGTCTAAAATATTAGCACTTCCATGGGAGGAGCCTAGATGTCTCCCTCAGGAAGCATGCTCTTAAGAACTCTGAAGAGGTATGTGATAGGATTCCAGTAGCTTCAAAACTATGGTCATTTTGTGAACAGAACTTAGGAAGACAGTAAACACTTTGCTTGGAACTACATGCCCTTCCTTCACCGGTCTGGCAAAGGGAGGCATGACTGAAGACCTGCAGTAAACACTTTCACAGCACTTATGGGGAACGCTGATGGATACAGGGTGTGGGTGAGGACGAGAGGATCAGTCCATGGCTGTGAGTTTGGAAAGACGTTGTAGGTACCTGCTGTGGGAAGGCACTCTATCCCATACAAAGGATTCGGAATTTAGTCTCTGGGCTAATTTTCTAATTCTTGATCCCCCCTGGAAAATCTATGGTGGGTACTATTCCTATAAGACACAACTGAGTGGGCATACCACAATCTGCCAGAAAGCTGGGCTTACAATGATCAGCAAGAGACAGTAGAGGCTGGGGACACATCAGCTGTCCTGCAGTTGATTTCTGCTCATTTAGGAACGAAAATACGTCAGAATGACATAATTTTATGGATAACCTTGAATTGCCTCAAACGTTCTAAAAATGTGGAAGAGAGAGAACTCAACATCAGTTCTTTATTACTGGCTATACAATTTTGGGGACACACTACACAAGCAATCACGACTCACTAGCGTGCCATTAAGCTTTTATTTAAAATTCTTTTATAGTTCTCTCTTGACTTCAACAGCAACTTTTAACCAAAGTATAGCATCATTTAGTCTGTGTTTCAGAAACCTACAAGGCCATATAAAGGGTTGACTAAAGAGGTAGAAAACTGAAAGCAGAGAGGATCTAGAGAGCTAGTTCAGGCAGAAGAGAACCTGACATGAGGAAGTGCCAGGAGACACAAAGGAGATGCAGTTGGGAAAGAGGTTTTGCAGGTATAATTCACTTGGCTGAGAGAATTAATAGAGTCCTCAAGTCTGCTGCTTCCGACCGCATGCAGACTAGATCCTCCTACTTTGAACAGTGAAGGAAGGATAGTCAAGGCATTTATGTCCAGAGGGAAACAGTTCAGAAGGAATGGGATGAGGAGAAGAAGAACCAGTTGTTGGTTTTAATATGGGAGCCATGTGGCCTAGCAAAATCCATGGAGTGCTGCACGGGATGAACCCATGCATGACTATTAATTTTCAAAAACCCTTTCTGAGTGTTAGCATTTTATAAAGCACAATGTTTGCCCAGGGGACCATGCATAACAGCAGTTAAACAGAGACACTCTAATTCATTGTGTTTCTAGGGTCTTGGGAAATAGAAATCCTTTAAGTACCTTTACTTTGCTTCATGGGAGCTACTTTTCAAAGTTTAAATGCCTTGTATTTTACATGACTCACCTCCTAAATTCCATTTATAAATCAAAGTAGCTTTTGAGCAATTTGATAGGAGTGAGATGGATTAAGAAAGAACAAACATCAAATATATATTTGATCATTTGAGTTTATTGGATTTTTCTTTCCTTTTTCTTCTACCTCTTTTATACAAACATGCTCTGAGCTAGGTCTGATTTGTTCACCTTTGGTCTGGAGGTCAGGTGTATTGCCAGAAAAAAACCAAAACAAAACAAAACAACAACCCATGTTGTGATTGTCTTCTTAGAATGACTGAGCTCTTACTCAGTTGATATCATGGCTTCTGGGTTATAGCAGTAGACTGGAGCTGACATGGCTTATGTCTCAGAGATCCAGGTTGAAAAGAGTTGTTTCTAGAATAACATCTCATTCATAACCACTTAACTTCAGGCTCTAGATCTTCCATATTGTCCTAGAAGTTTTGTACCCT
Source organism: Solenodon paradoxus (assembly GCA_004363575.1). Classification (NCBI taxonomy): domain Eukaryota; kingdom Metazoa; phylum Chordata; class Mammalia; order Eulipotyphla; family Solenodontidae; genus Solenodon; species Solenodon paradoxus. The sequence continues at coordinate 179,692 of RJWH01001354.1, read as the reverse complement.
ATCCAAAGAGAATCAAAGGCAGTTAGCACTGGAAGGATTCTCAGAGGTTACCTTGTATAGCTGGTATTCAAACCATTTGGGATGAATATATTTTCCCAAACTATCACAGACATATTTTTGTAGATGCAATAAAAATATCACAGAATGGCAAATTGATATACAAGTGTCTAAATCTATAAATTTACTTTTCTATGCCTATCTCGTCATAATCCTGTAGCAGTCTGTGGACATGTACTGGCCCCAGGCCACACTCAGGGCAGCAACGATGCTGGTGCAAACTTCCCGTTCTACATATAATGAAGCTGAAGTACAAGGGAACAAGGCCGTTAAGCAAGAACATGTAATTTCTTAGCAGGAGCATTAGAGTAAGGCCAGGACAGCTGAGGCTGCTCAGACTCGCAGTTGTTTCATAAGTAGGGATGCACCCTGTGTGAGGACTCCTCCTTACCTGTATCCCACATGCTTCTACTTTGTTACATGTCTTTGTATATGTGACAAGGCTAGGCTCCCTGTTATATTTACACTAGTGAGGCAGGCCCTTCAGATTCCTAATCTCATTTGGGTCCCTCACATAACATACTTTAATCATCTTGTATTGCCTTTACCAAGCAGCAATTCTATCTTTAATTGTCTGATTATTTCAATTACCATCTGTTTCCCCTGTGGGACTCTAATGACGGCCAAGGCTGTGTCTGTCTTGCCTCCCCTTCTACCCCACTGCCTAGTTCAGTGCCTGGCTCCTAGGACATGTTCAGCACATGCCCGCTGAGAGAATTCAGACAAGTGATACTAGGCTAGCACTCTGGGGCCACGTGCAGCGCTGGGGGAGCCAGCAGCAGGCCTGGGGGAGCCAGCAGCACATGCCCGGAGTTGCCACACAGGGACCCCAGGAAAGCCACACAGCTGAGCCTGGTACACAAGCTGACTTGCTGGGTTTTCTCCAGGTCACCTCCTCCAGCCCCACAACTGCTCCAGACTTATTCCCTGTGGCCCTTTATCCATATAGCAGGCAGGGTAGTTTTTCCCTTCCTTCCCTATCTCCCTTCTTGCCTCCTCCTCCTACCCTCCCTTTATTCTTTCTTTCCTTCCTATAATTATTCATGCACCACACACTGTGTAAGGTAATGTATGCAGAGATTTCTGCTTAGACAAAAACGCGATGTCCAGTTGCAGAAGGCAATCCACATGTACATCTGAATGGTTAACGTGAGAAATCAGCACGCATGAATGTGAGTGCGTTACAGGAGCTCCACCCCTGCGTGGACGTTAACCCTTTGTGATGTGATGGCCTCTACCTGGCCGAGGTTTCTCAGAGCACTTCAGAAAGCCTGAACTCTTCAGCATTTATGGCTTCCATCTCTGAACCTCTAGGTCCTGCTGTGACGCTGGCTGGCTGCGGGTCCCCACCCGCTTCCTGTTTTTTTCTGAGTCTCATCTTGTCAGCTGCAGCTCAGGTGTCACCAGCATGAGAACTGCACTAGCCCTCGGTTTCCTGCGCTAGGAGTGTCTGGACCGCACCCAGACACACAGGCAGTGGGCGCCTGTGGGCAGAAACTCTTGGAAGGGACGGTGGTGGCGACATTAGTGCCCTCATAGTGTCCCAAGTTCGACACCATGAATGCTTCACTGGAAATACCCTGCCAGGTCCAAATGATTCCAATTTCAGCTCATTTCACTGGGTTTACCACTGTTGAGACAACATGAAATAAAATTTGAGGCAGCAGATGCAAATCGGTGTTTCAAAGCGCATCACACCTGATCTCTGACATGAGTCCATGTGAGGTGACGCACGAAAGAGTTTTTCTAAGACTCGGTTTGTCACTTACAAATCAGGAAAAATAAGGACAGCTATAGTCACAGGAAGAAGACACAATGACCCATCAGAGCAGTGCAGTAGGTACAGAGATTCCGGACAAGTCATCTGACCTCCCTGAGCCTTAGTTTCCACACCTGTAAAAGGTAAGTGCTGACTGTCTTCTCTGGACTCCCTTCCAGCTCTACCAGCCAAGTGTCTCAGAAACCAAGGTCAATGGCAATACCAGAAACTGCTGATTTCCTCTGAGCAGGAGGAAGGAAAAGGTTCACACTCATTATACAGCCCCATAAATCATTTGGAGCCCATAGGACGTTTAATATGGAATCACTTAATTTAATAGTCATTTTGACATAAGGAATTGTTTTCTTAAAGCTAGAACTAGCTGTAAAACCTCAAGTGATATTTTATGGCTTCCATATAATAAAATCATTCAGCAATTAGTGATTAATGACAGACAACGTGCGTTTTCCTGTGGTGGTCACCTCCCCTCCTGCTGTTTCTCTCTTGTCTTGCCCACTTTCCAAGTCAGCCATCCCATCTGGCATGAGAAGCCTCTACTGATAATCAGGGGAGACTTCCGAGCCCAAAGACCATCACCTCCATCACGAAGTAACCGATGGAGGCTGACAGCGGGGTGGGTCAGGCTGAATGGAAGCACTCCTAGACACGACCCATGCTCTGGAGGAACGTTGAAAAGCCCAGAGTTTCTGCAGACAAATTACTAGTAGTGGTTAGTAGTGGTTTCTGTGCCAAAGAATGAAATGTCAAAAGTTTTTGTTCTTTTGATGCCAGGATTAGCCCTTGCCAGGAACAGGTACAAAAACACTGTGAGTTTAACTGCCTTCTACAGTGTCTTGCCTGAGACACTTCTGCCCTGCACACACCGGAAGTCCTAACTTTTCTATCCTCAAATGCCTGACACGCTATCACTGAGCAGGGTCTGTGCTATGGTTCACACTCCCACAAGCACCAAAAATCAGACGTGACAGTGCAGGCTTTGTGTCGCAAAGACCAGCCCCGCTGCTTTCTGATTCACAAAACATTTAACAAACTCCATGGGGCAGACCATTGGTGTTAATTCCATTTTACAGAGAAGAGATGAGGCCCTGGGTGCCTAAGATCAAAAGGCAAATAAACAGGAAAACCCTGATTGAAACCTAGGCCTTCTGCGGTCAGCCTCACACTCTAGGCCACTATGTGGTTCTGGCTGCCTGCTTGTGAGAGAGACCACAGCGACTTCCAGTTCCAAGGTCGCAGACTGTTCAGATCGCGACATCACATCCTGCCAGAGACACAACAAAACTACACCCACTTTGTATCTATGACCTTTGACAAAGGAAAGGGACCAGCATATACAGGAAGAAAAAAGACACACATCTCCATAAGCAGCAGAAGAAACCAATCAACCTCAATGTTCATGCCGCCTGGCCTGGAGACTGGAGTCTGCAAGAAGGGACCAGTGACATGGATACTCTCCCTGGGAAGGCTTGTCCCCACGATGCACACCCACCGTACCTGGAAACTGACCGGTGAGCACATACAGCCTGATGTGGAAAACAACGGGGATTTTTTTCTGGAAAGCAATAGAGTCTGCAGAGAAACAGACATAGGACAGAGAGCACTGATAGATAAATTGCACACAGACCTGAATGCAGGATTTACACTATTAAAACAAACACTTCGGCACGAAGAAGAAAGAGGAATAGATCCTTGTGCCTTGAGACACTGCTGGCTGTCCTCCACAGACACCCCCGTGAGTGTGGAAAGTACTGGATAAGAAGGCCCCAGAGCAAAATGTCCTGTCTCTTCTGCCTTAGTATAAATGTGGTGGAGAGTGCACGCCCACAGTTACAGTTCTCTGGGCTGCCTGGGTGTCGAGTTTTCAATACGGGTGGGGGTAGGTAGCCGGGTCTAGAACCCTGATGCAGATAGCTGAGTGTTCTGCTGTAAAGAGTATTCCTTTCTCCAGCCTTCTCAGGGAAAATCGTGACAGAGTTTTCATTCAAACAGCAGTGTTACACTCTCCTAGGTCTACAGCTAAACAGCTTTGCATATCTGCCTGCTACTTGCTAGAGTTTCAGTTCCCAGGACACTAGGCTGAAGTCCATCTCGGGGACTGAGACACTTTTACAAGGGTATATCTTTCTCACCAGTGGACTCTGTTGAGACCGTGGTCTGCTTGCAGTCTGGGCTCACAACCGTTGGGTCTCTACTTGTGTCTTGTTATTTATGCCTGTGACTCTGAGGGAAACCTCTGCATATTCTATTCTAACTTCATTCCTGTTGGCTGAAATTTCAGGCCTCAACACATTAATGGCTTTAAAAGTCCAACAATTCTAACTGGTAGAGCATCATACAAAAAAAGAAAGTCCAGCATTCCAGTCTAACAGCCCAGGTCTGTACTCTGCAACCTGATACCCTAACACAAGGTCAATACATCAGAAAAGCCAAGCCCATAGAGATAAACACAGAGCACCAAACAGAATAAAGACAAAGAAATATACACAAAATTATGGACCAAAACAAAAACCCAGGAGAATAATCTGAATGCAATGGAATTAAATAAACTACCTGGAACAGACTTTAAAGCAACACTGAAATTAGGAGAACAATGAAGGAACATAAAAAGAACTACAACAAAAATACAGAAATTATGAAGCAGTTCAAAATATCATTCAGAGTTAGGGAACACAATAGTTGAGCTAAAGAACACAACAGAGGAACTCAGCACTAAGTTGGAAGAAGCCTCCAATCAAATCAGTTAGCTAAGAAGATAGGGCAGTGGAAAATACTTAAGAAGATCAGCAAAAAGTGAAAAAGAATGCAAAGAAATGAAGACAACATATGAGACTTATGGAATAACATCAGGAGGAATAACATTCACATCATAGGGGTCTCAAAAGGAAAGAGAGAGAAGGACAAAGACCTTATGGAAAACATAATGGCTGAGAAGTTTCCTCACCTGAAGAAGAAAACAGACATCCATATCAAGAAGATCAAAGAGTTTTCAAGCAAAAGAAATCAACAACCAAATCTAAAGAGGGAATTTTAAAAGCAGCTTGAGAAAAACAAGTTACATACAAGGAAACCCCATAAGACTGTCAGAGGATCTCTCAGAAGAAAAACTACAGACCAGAAAGGAATGGCATGATATATTAAAAGTGCTGATAGAGAAGTATTTCCAAACAAGAATATTCTACCTTGCTAGATTATCACTTCATTTTGAAGCAGTGATTAAGAACTTTATAGACAAACAAAAGATAAAAGAAGTTCATAAAAACTAAACTAGCCTTACAAGAAATTCTAAAGGCATTTCTATAAAATAAAAAGAAACCTCAATCAGAAGCAGCAAAATATTAAAAAAAAAAAGTGGGGAGGAAAGTAAAAATGTGGACTGTTAGAATAAGATCTAGACAAATTTATTTTCAAGATTAAAAAGATTATAAGCATAGAAATTTATATGCAAACGTCAAACAAATTCATTGAAGAAAATGTAAAGGAAAACCGAAAGTAACCTAAATGCTTTCAAAGCACATGAGAAGAGAGTAAAAGAACAAAAATACAGCTGCAGCAACACCCAGAAAATAAATGTCAGTGATCACTCTACATGTTAATGGGTTAAACCCACCAGTCCAAAGGCACAGAGAGGTCAAATGGATTAAAAACATAATCCATTTTTCTGCAGTGTACTGAAAACGCATTTAAATTCTAAAGACAAAAATAGGCTTAAGGTCAAAGGTTAGAAGATAATCCTACAATCAAATGACACCAAAATGACTTAGATGACAAATTAGAACAGATGGGTTTAATAGACATTTACCAAACATTTCATCCAACAGCTTCTCAATGACTTTTAGGTAAAAGATGAGAAAAGAAGTAAAAGAGCACTTAGAGGCTCAAGAGAATGAAGACACAAGCTCCCAGATCATATGGGACTCAGCAAAAATCACACCAAAAGAGAATTTTATACCAAAAAAATCACAAATAAATGATAAAACACTTCATAAAGCAATTAGTAAAAGAAGAACAACTGAAAGGAAAAGACAGCAAAAGAATAAAAATAATAGAAATCTGAACAGAAATGAAAAAATCAAAAAGACAATGAAGAAATTCAAAGAAACAAAAAGCTGGCTCTCTGAGAAGATACATTGACTAGGTTGACTAATAAAAAAGAGTGAAAACTCTAAAAACACAAATCAGAAAAGAACGAGGGAGAATTTGTAAGTTACTTCAGAAACAGAAAATACTATAAGAGACTACGATGAAAATTCCATGTCAATAAATTGAACAACCCAGAGGACATGGGCAAATTCTTTGAATCATAATGTCTGCCAAGACTAAATCAGGAAGAAACAGAAAACATGAACAGATATATTAGAAGCAAGAAAATTTAAGAAGTAATCAAAAGTTTTCCCAAAAATAAAAGCACAGGGCTGAGTGGCTTTACTGTTGAGTTTTGCCAGACCTTCAGAGAATAATATACTGACTCTTTGCAAATTCTTCCAAATATTTGATGAACAGGAAATATTTCCAAACACTTTCTATGAGGCCAACATTACAATGATACTAAAAGCAGACTAGGACATTATCAAAAACAAAACTGTAGATCAGTATCTATAATGAACACAGATGCAAAAATCCTCAACAACATATTAATCAACAAAATTCAATAATACATCAAAAGGATCATCCATTATGAACAAGTACTATTTATTCTGGAGATGAAAAGGAGGTTCACTTAGGCAAACAAGGTAATATACCATACCAACAAAAGAAAGGAAAAAAAATATTTGATCACACCAGTAGACACTGAGAAAGTATTTGACAAAATTCAGCACCCATTCGTGATAAAAACTCTTCATAAAATAGGGGTAGGAGAAACATACCTCAAGATAATAAAGGCTATATATGATAAACACATGGCCAGCATCATAGTCAATGGTGAAAAATTTAAAGTGTTTAAGATTGTAAACAAGACTCTTATCACTGCTACTCAATATTGTAGTGGAGTTCCTACCTGAGTAATTAAAGAAGAAAAAGAAATAAAAGGAATCCAAATTGGAAAAGAGGAAGTAAAACTATCATTACATGCAGATGACATGATAGTATACATAGAAAATCTTAAATTCCTCACTAAAACTGTCATAATTAATAAATAAGCACAGTAAAGTGGCCGGCTACAAAATTAATAAAAAATTCAGCTATATTCTTTTATCTAACAATGGACAGAAGAGAAGGAAATTAAGAAAACTCACCCATTTACAATAGAAAAAAAAATAATTAAATACCTGGGACTAAACCTAACAAAGGAGGTAAAAGACTTATATAATGAAAACTATAAGACATTGGTAAAAGAAATAGAGGAAGATACAAAGAGATGAATATTCCATTCTCATGGCTGGGAAGCATTCACATTATTAAAATACCCATCTTATTAAAACAATTCACAGACTTAATGCAAGACCCATTAAAATTCCACTAGTCTATTTCAAGGAAATATAACAAAATATTTAAAATTTTTAAGGAATCCCAAAAAGGCAAAGCAATCCGAGAAAAAAGTAAAGAAGTAGAGATGTCACAGTCACAGATTTTGAACAATACGACAAAGAGATAGTGATTAAAACTGTTTGGTCTAAAATAAAAACAAACACACGGATAAGTAGAACAGAACTAATTCACCAGAAGTACACTAATACTTTTTGGTCAGTTAATTTAAGCCAAAGTATCCAAGAGAATATTGTGGAGAAAGAAAAGTCTTTTCAACAAACAGTATTGGTGAAAACTGAACAGCCACATGCAAAAAAAAAAGAATCTAGATCATTCCCTAAAACCATACACATGAATTAATTCAAAAGGGAATAGAGACTTGGATGTAAAACAAGAAATCATAAAACACATAAAAGAAAACATAGGCAGTACATTCCATGACTTCAGCCTTTGAGAGGTCTTGAAGTCTCAACTCCACGGCCAAGGGAAATAAAAGCAAAACTAAATAAATGGGATAACATAAACCTAAAAAGACATTATATCCAAAATGAAAAGACATCCTACTGAAAGGGAGAAAGTATTTGCACATCATACATCAAAAGGGGTTAAAATCCAAAATATATAAAGAATTCATAAAACTCAGTAACAGAAAAACATGTCTAAATAGACACTTCTCCAAAGAATATTTACAGAGACATGAAAATATCTTCCTCCTCTCTGGTTAACAGGCAAAGCAAATCACAATGAGGTATCACATCACACCTATGAGACTGGATATTATCCAAAAGACTGAAAACAACACTGTCGATCAGGATATAGGGAAAATGGAATTCTTTTATTCTGCTGGAGGGAGTGCAAATTGGTGCAAACATTATGGAAAACAGTATGGAGATTCCTCAAAATTAAGAATGGAAATTCCAAATGATCCTGTCATCCCACTTCTGGGTAGTTATTTACCACCCCCCCCCAAAAAAAAAAAAATAAAAACACTAATTTGCAGAGATCTTTTCACTCCCATGTTTACTGCAGCATTATTTACGATGGTGAGTGAAAACCACCCAAGTGCCCATCAACAGAGGAATGCATTAAGAAGTGGTGCATATATGTGTGTGTGTGTGTATACACATATATACACACACATACACACATATACATACATATAATGATATATTATATGTATGTATATATATACATATATATGTATATAATAATACTATACAAGCCTGTATATAATAATCCTATGCAAGCCTAATAAGCTTAAGTCCTGGTATTTGCGACAACATGGATGAAACTTGAGGGGATTATATGCTATGTGAAAGAAGTCAGAAAGAGAGAAAATTTCCAAGTACCACTTATATGTGGAATACAAAGAAACAAAGCAAATGAATAGATAAAACAGAAACCAACCCTTGCAAACTGACAACAGAACCGGGGTACCAGAGAGGAAAGGGTGAAGGGTGGGAGCAAGTGCTGGTGGGGGTCTCGTGAAGAGCTGTGGAACATTATTGATCATCTCGTGGTGGGTGCGGTGTGTTATACGTATGCTAGTGAACTGCACATCTAAACTTACATTATTTTGTAAATAAAAGTTACCTCAAAGAAAACATAAATGCAAGAATTGGTGTTATGGGTGCCAAATGCTTGACCTTGCAAAAGCCCTCAAAATGACCTATTATCATTGCTTTTTACTACTATTACAGTGTTGCTTATTATTAAATTATTATTCATTATTGTATAATGCGTTGATTACTGCTATTATAAAAATTCATCTCCTTCTAAGAACAAGGACAAGGTCAGAAGCAGATCTCTCTCCTTGCTATAGCGGACAGAGTGGTGGTGGGTTATGTGGACACCCTTCTGTCCCAGGCAATCTCTTCTCAGTGTTGGAAGCATGAGTGGCTGATGACTGTCATCTGGGTCTCTCTGGGAATTTTCCACAGCTGACAACAGTCACCTCACCATTGTCACAGCCCTCTCCCAGTGGTGGCCCATATCTTAATACAGGTCACTGTGAAAGTAGGAAGGCTCCAGTGGTTGGCTCTAGGTTGGACATCTCTGAAGGGTCATTCAATATACAGTACCCACAGGATCAGCTGCTACAGCTGAGTCATAACCCAACCTCACCCCTGTCTCCCTCTTCTCTCCACACAGGGAGTGTGCTCCTGAGAGCCCCCAGTAAATACCCTGCACACAAATTTCTCTTTCAATGTCTACTCACCATGAATATGCTGCCTACAACATCTACCAACCAATATCCCACCCCCCAAATAAATCCAGAAATAAACAAACAAAAAAACACATTCAGGCAGCACTGTTTCAGTGTCTTTTTACATTGGGGGAAACTCTGCCCAAGTCCCCAGCATGGCCTTCTACCAAGTGTGTACATAGCATGATGAATCTGAACACTCATTAAAATTTCTATTTGGCAAGACTAGAAATCTGTTGTCACCATAACTTGCTGATTTATTTCCAAGAACTTGAGTTTTTAGATCTGATAGAGACAGGAAACAACATGCTAGAACTGGAGAGGAATTTGGAATTATTTTCTATTCTTCATGATGTTCTTTTTCTTTTTTAATTGCAAAGCACATTTTCTACAGTCTTCTAGAGTTCCTTCTCTTTTCAGTACTCACTGCTCCCAGTAATAGCCTTTTAATAAATGGTCCATTTTAATAAAATGGTCCCTGGTTCTTCTTTCTACTCTCTGCCCTTCATGTGACTCCAAGAATGATCTTCCGAAAGGCCAGTCCTGGGCAGACCTCTTCAAGGGTGCATTGTATTAACCACAAAATCTTCAACCTGGCATTTAAAACCTCAGAGTTATCACTTTAATCTTCTTTTCCAGCTCCACTGGCATCTCCTCTCCCACTAGCACAGCATTTGAACCTCCTGACAGACTGAACTATTAACAGTATTCTAAACATACCCTATTATCTCACATTTTTGAAGCTTTCCGCCTGCTCCTTTCTGTGCTAAAATGGCTACCACTATGTCAACTAGCTGACCCAGGACACATGCATAAGTTCTGCCTGTCATAAAGGAACCCATCTTCCTCAGAGATGCTACCTCCTCCATGATAGCTTATTAAAGTCACCTCCCGTGGGCCCTCTATCGCAGATTGTACATCTCATAATTCTTCACCAATGTCCTCATCTCTCTTCTTTGTCCTACTAGGTATGTTAGTTTTTGCTACATATTCAGCATTGAGCAGCTATAAATTTGTTTTGCTCATAGACTTGAGGGCCAGCCAGAGACCGGTTCATCTAGATTAACTTGATGGCAGGTTCTGTTCCAAGTTCAGTATCAGGCAGAGTTTGGCTCCTCAAGAAGGTGTGGGCTGAGGGTGTCCGACACACTCATGAGAGAGTCTGGGGTGAGAGAGCACAGTTACTGTGTGATGGCAGATGTAAAAGTACACCCAAGTGGGAAGGCACTTTCAGAGAGTTATGTCACTTGCTCAATGTGGCAAAAGCAACATACACGGATGAGCCCAAAGTCAAGGGCTGAGGAAGTACTTGCTGCCTACAGTCAAAAGGTACCACAGAGCTACACAGCCGTGGGCTTGGATACACAATTCTGCTACTTGACAGAGTTAAGCATTAGACTGGTAAGCCATACCTACTGCCCATACTGTCCATTATCTCTCTTTATATAAGTATTACTATTCACAGAGTAGGGTAGGGATTCAAACCCATCTCTTGATCAGAATTCCTCAGTAAATTCATCTAAATGGACAGAGATGAAAATCAATAATCTCACTCATGCCATAATGTTAACAAAACTACAGGCATCATTTTCATAATATCTAACATCTATTTTATAGTTATAAAGCACTTAAAAATAACGTGCAGCTTTCAAAACATACTTACGTAGCAATTCATTTAGAGGAAAGTGCATACATTTTCAAAAGATGGCAATGACTTCGTTGGTTGGAACTATGCTTTAACTGGGATTTCAAGTACTTTTGACAATGGAGAAAAGCTTTGGTGAGGGGTTTATACCACTCATAGCTCAACACCTGGTGCTCCCACCAACTTGTCCCCCTGATTTTCCAAACCATTTCTTATCCATACACTCTGGTTACCCAAACTTATATGTAAAGAAATCACCAGGAGAGAGGGTTAAAATGGAGATTCCTATGATCCAGGTCCAGAAATTGAGGTCGAAAGTTTTGAGCTGGGGCCCAAGAACCTGCCATTTTAACAAACATCTCAGGTCAGTTGCCTGCAGGCGCTCCCTTGGCTGGCACCTCTCTCCCCAACTGTGAGAGAACGCCTCCTCTACCCTTAATGCTGGAGGAACATCAGGGTATAAAGGGGTCATAGACACTTGGGATAGAAGCCTTGCACCCAAGAACTAAAACCTTCTAGTCAGGCTTTTGATTTCTACAGAGGAGGACAAAGAAAGTCAGAGGAATCCTATGGGCGACCCAAGACCTGGCCACCATTTCAGCAGCAGAAGCAGAATCAGTGTCTAAAGCCCTGATTCCCACTTGAACGTTTTTCATTATACTTCAGATTACAAGTTTTTCCTTCCTCATGTATTGAGATTCTCTTAGGTGTGGAAAAATCCTAGCAGATCTCACATTAAAAATATTTTTAAAAAAGAATGACAGAAAGAAGAAAGAGGAAGGCACAACTCCTCTAATTATGTACTATCAGTTCCAAATATCCTCTTCCATCAAAGTAGGAAATATTCATAAAGCTGAACTGCATTTGTTCTATTTCACTGTCACTTCTTTTAATGACATTTGCTAAACACAGGAGTATTAATACTAAGAAATGGAGGAAGCAGGATCTTGGACCTCTTGTTCCCGGTGTCACATGGAGAAGCACGTGGCCACCCATTTTAAACTCCCCAGTGCTTTCGGCATGGCTCCTGGGCAATTACTGCACACTTTGGTGCCGTTTATAGATCAGACTGGTTCCAGGGTCTGACCTTTTCCATGCTTCATTCTGCTTGCATCCATCCAGATTGCTGAGTGGGCAGAGCGGGGATTCCCCTGGGGCTCTCTCTCTCTGCCTCCACTGTACACAGCTCTGCCCAAATTACTTGACAGCTTCTCTTCAACACTGTTAGGGGAAAAGGCTGGAGAATGTCTGAATGTGACCCACTGGCCAGCAGAGAAGAGATGAGGTGAGGCAAGCCCTAGTTCATCATCCAGGCCATCTTTCCAAAAGAGCAAAAGGGAGTGAGGTGCTGAAAGGAGGAAATGTGTCATGACCTGGGGGAGTTTGAGGAGAAACAGCACACATTCTTGAAGCATAATTCTGTCCCTGACTACATTTGTAAGCAAAGTAGTTCAAGGTGGTAGAAGATACTGGTTGCTCAATCCAGAAATACACGAACATGTACACAAGAAGAAAACTACTGTGTCTGAAGAGCAGTCTGATGACAGCTGAAGAAGCCCATCTACCCCAAATAACGTCTTAGTTTTGATAGCCCTTTTGGAATAAAGGGGGTGACTGAATACTCCTCAGTGGCACCTTCCATTAAGTAAACAAAAGGGTCTGTTTCTCCAATCTAATCATCATGGCGGTCCATCCTGTCACACCTAGCTCTGTGAATGAGCACTCAACTTGCCAAAGCCATATTCACATGAGAGTCGACAGTTGTTTTTGTTGTCAAAATGAGGTGAGGACATTGAGAGAGAAGAGGACCATCAGGCTGTGTCATTGCCAACACAATGACTTACTTATTTTGGCAAAGATTTTAACCGTTCAAGGAGTATCTACACCAGGAAGTCAGGTATCCAGGGCAGTATATGTGAACACCAAGGAAAGACAGCCTGAAGAACGTTCTACCACTCTGAAGTTTAATAAAAAGACCAGTCTAGTCAATGATTTTGTAAACACTTTAGTTTGTTCCTTTAATGAACAGAAGAATCTCACACAGAAGCCTAATATATGCAACTAAGGAGGAAGTTGAGTATTGGCTGAAGCAAAAATGGGAGCATCTAGGGATCACTAAGCCCCCACAGACATATCACTGCAGCATAAAGTCTTAGGGCAATTTGTCAGAAAAACCGGCGGGCTCCCAACAGCCCTGCTGGATTACCCAAGAGCGGATATCCTTCAGGTCCATCCCACTCTAACTTCCCTGCAAGGCTTTAGTATAAATGAGAGTTTAGAAGTTCAGTGAACTATTTTGACACCACTGAAATGATCTTTATGAATTCTATGCATACTGTCAGAAGCTGTTTAGATTCAATATCGGTTTTTAAAAAAGACATAAAATGCACGTATAACTATTTTGTGAGAACTTCTTTCATGTATATCAAAAATTAGAAAAACAAATGTTTTGCTAAAATTGTTAAATCTTTAATACTGCTGTACCAATTGAAGTACAAGCAAAAATGCATTATTAAAACATATTGGGTATATACTTTAAAAAAATTTACAATTCCATCCATTTTTACTGGAGAGTGGAACTTGGGATCTGGATGCTTTAGAAGATTTGCATCCGTCATGAGAAAAAATCAGTAGCATATGCTTGACAGACTATTGCTTAGAAACGCACTTGAGCACCTCGAAGAAAGTGCCAAATGCTAATAAATCTTCATAAAACATGAATATCATGTCACCCTCTGCGCAGAAAATGAATGCCCTTCATCACCCAGAGAGACAAGTTGAAAATACTTACCTGGCATTTGAGGCCTCTCACTATCTGAATCTAGTTTATATCCCTAGCTTTCTCATTGCTCCTCAGTGCAAATTCTATTTCTATTGCACAATGGTTCTCAACATTGTGGAGGGACAGACCATTTTGCTGGCTAGCAAATATTTCATAATATTGGCATATCTGGAGACACAACATGTCACAACTGGAAGAGTACTGTGGGCATTTATGGAGTAGAAATTTATGGAGTAGAAATTTATGGAGTAGGAATCCAGTTGAATTTTTTTAAACTATGTTTCTACAGGTATCTCTATCCAGAACAGTCTGAAACTGCATTGATGTGGATTTTATCTGTGACCTCTTTGGACAACCAGATTTCTGAGTGAGCTGCATTTTCACATTTTTCAAAATTTAATTGAGGTAACATTGACTTACAATACTGAATATTATGCTTTAGGAGTACAGGTTCACACTTCTTCAGCTGTATGACGTCACACCACACCTACCAACAAAGTTGTAATAACCTTCCACTTCTGTCCATTGCTTCCACCTCTGACCTTTTTCCACTCTGGCAATCTCAGTTCTGTTGTCAGAATCCAAAGGTTTGTTTTTGCTTAGTTTTATCTATTTGTTTGCCTTCTTTCTTTATATTCCACATAGAGTGAAATCACCTGGTATGTTTCTTCCTTTTTTTTTTAAAGAAGAGGTACAGGGAGGAATGAAGTCAAGCAGGCAGGCACATAGGAAGAGAGAGGAGGAAGAAGCACTTTATTTTATTTCCATTTATAATTGCTCACACTGGTTGTTTCCCCCTGGGACCTGGGACTCAAACCCACAGGTCTGTAGCCTGCATCCTTTGGAGGCAATTAACCTAACCACTACTCCACTAGGGCATATCTACCTGGTAGATTTCTTTCTCTTTCTGACTTCTGTGCACTTAACGTAATTCCCTAAATTTCTATCCATGTTAACACACATGGCAATATTTCATCTTTTGTAGAGCTGAGTGGTATTTCATTACATGTGTGTGTATTTAATATCTTCTTTATTCAGTTACCTGTCAGTTGGCATTTAGGTTGTTTCCATTTCTGGCCATTGTTAATAGTATTGCCATAAACATAGGGATGCACCAATCTTCTCAAATGAATGTTTTTATATTCAGATAGATTTACAGAAGTGGAATTGCTGAATCATATGGTAGTCCTACTTTTAAGTTTTTGAAAAACATCCATACTGGTTTTCAAAATGCACAGGATAATTATCCAACCCCAATGTTAAAATGCTGTTTGAGAAACCCTACTCTAGTGACTCTATTAACTGCTTTCCAAACATACATAACATAGGTTGTTTGATTATTATTCAGTTATTCCCCCTTCCCAAGAAAATCTGTCTTGCTTTCTACTCTCCAGTTCAATGCGCTCTTCAAGATAATTCAAATCCATCTCGTCCCAGAAGCCTTTGATGGGCACACAGGGCTAACCTGAGCTCTTCATTCTCTGAATAAGCAGAATACTCCCATTATGTTCTTTTTTACTTCCTAAGCCTGGTCATGGTTCTAGGAAAGCTACATGTATTTCTATCAACATCTGCATCACATCTGTTAGAGCGCACATGATCGATACAAAACAATCTTTAGTTTATGGTCTTATCAATTTTATTCAATGATATTACCATCAAGCTAGAAACAATTTTCTCTAAAAATAGCTTTAACAAGGTCTAGTAATAAGACATAAGCTGATAGCTGTAAAAACAGATCAGAAATGCAAACACTGACTACTACTAGGCAATGATATTTAAATATACGTATAAAAAGATATTCAGACACACTCTACCTTGTTAGTTTTCAAAGAAATGCTAAGTGTCGTGTGCCACCAAATTAATGATGGTCATTTCTTCCAATTGTTCTCTCGTAAGTTACTTTAGTATTAATTTTATAGATAACTTTTATTAAACATTTAATATGTGCCAGGCTGAGAAGACTGATATCCTGCGAGGTTGAGTACACTATCTAAACATAAAGTAGTAAAAGATATCATCACAGGAAAAATAAAATGATTTGATCCACTTTTTCCAACTAAAAAGTATGCTTAAAAATCATAGACAGTTAAAATCCAAAGAACAAACTGGGGACAACATTGCAGCAAAATGAGAGACCACATAAAGGACTCAGAATAAAGAAGAAGCCAAAACAGATGGTCATATAAAAGAAATACAATGGCTAATAAATACACAAAACAAGTCTAAACTCACCAGTCTGACAAGAAATGCAAATTAAAACAAGGAAAAGTCATTTTTGCACATTAAATTAGATTACTTTGCTAAATTAAAATTTTATGAGGTGTAGTGAAATGGTATTTTAGTAGCCAGAGTGGAAACTAGTTTCAGCTTTCTGGCGGTATTTTGGCCTGGCAAATTTATAAGCATATTATTTTGGTAGCCAATCCTTAAAAATTAAAAATAATCAGAACCTGCACAAATGATTACTTATAGGTTTCCCAAACAACATTCCAATGCCTTCTTTAATAGTAAAAGTTTAGGGGCAAACCCAATGTTAAATGATAAAAGTTATTTAATTATTATATAGCTACCGATTAGAATACAACGCAAGTAATGCAAGTTTTAAATTATGTTTAAAGTGTGTAGCAAACGGTACAGGAAAACATTAAAGTACATTTTATAAAGATATAAAATTTTATAAACAGCATGATCTCAGTTATGAAAACGTAAATATCTGCTTAAATTATACTATATTACAATAGAAAAAAAAGTCTGAAGACATCTGATTTTTTTTTAAAGTAGTATTTTCTCAGCAGCCAAATTACAGGCAATTATTTTCTTTTCTTGCCTGTCCCTTAAATATCTAAAACAAGCTTGGATTATATCTACAGGCAGCAAAAGTTCAAGTGTCTTTTTTAAAAAATGACTTTTTCAGCTTTGTCATTGCCTCTTCCCACCAGTTTCTGCTCCAGAACTACTCTGGCGAGAGCTTCGCTATGTCTGCTTTCCTTCTGAAGCTCTTCCCAGCTTTATACCCTGATGTGACTCTGGTGACTCTATTAACTGCTTTCCAAACATGCATAACATAGGTCATGTGATGGTGTTTGTGAGAGGGGGCCACTGGGAGGTAATTAGGTTTAGATGAGGTCATCGGGATATGGCTCTCATGATGGGACGAGACACCAGAGTTTCCTCTCCCTCTTCGCCCTGTGAAGACACAGCAAGAGGGCAGATGTCTACAGAGCGCGTCAGAAACTGGTCCTGCTGGTTAGCGAGCCCTGAGCTCAGACTTTCCACCTCCAGAAACGGGCTGGAAAAATGGTCTGTTGTTTGAGTTACCTGCTCTCTGGTATAATCTTGGCAGCATGAGCAGATGGACAGACCCTCCTAGTCCAAACCGGACCAGAACACTCAGAATTCCTGCATGAGAAGAAGTGTGATCTCTCCTGCAGGCACATCTACACTTTAAAAAGTCCCCGGTTTTCAGTGTGGTACTTTCTTCTTGGGCAGCTCAGCTCAACATCCTTCTCTCTCAAGGCCTCTCCCTGACATTCCAACTCCCATATTCCCTGGCCACGAGGCTTCTGGGCAGCTCAGGGTTATCCACGAATTCACAGCCCCCATTTTTCATGTAATGAGCAAGCCATCAAGAGTGAACAATTCAGTATGTATAAACAATGGAACACTACACAGCCCTTAGAAGAGATGACATCTGTCATTTGAATCAACATGGATGGAACTAGAGGGGATGATGCTCAGTGAAAAAAAAAGTCAAAAGAAGAAAGACAGAGACCAGATGACCTCATTCATAGGTGGAATGTGAAGAGACAAAACAAAGGAACAGATGAAACAAAACCAACCCTTGAACATTTGCAACAGAACTGAGGTGACCAAAAGGGAATGGGGTGGGTGGGGACAAATGGTGGTAGAGGCCATGGGACAATGGTAAAGAACAATTGATTTGGTGGAGGGCAGGGTGTGTTGACATATATTTAAAGGAATGGGGAACCTATGCATAGGAGGTTATATTAACGTGTAGAATAATTACTACAATAAAAAAGAATGATTTAAAAAAAAAAAATCATTACAATAAACTATAACTCACCTCCCAGGCAAAAAAAGAAGAAAGACCAATTCAAGTTTCAGGAAGACAATACTGGACTCAGCTCTACCAAGGCAGAAGCTGCAGATAGACAGTACTCTACAAGGCAGTTCTGATCCTGCCCTCTGGGCAATAAGGACTGACTCTCACCTACAATGGAGACAACCAAGTTAATTCCCATCTAGCTGCCTTATGATCAGTAAGATTCTGCTGTCTAGGAGCTGAATGAACACTTCCATGTTCTTGGAATTGTTATCTGGGTGGAATAAGCATTGGAAGTCACAAGTCTTGCATTCCAGAGACACTGGCCAAGAAAGTTTGGGAAAGAGGAACAAATTATTTTTCCATTTGTATCTTGGAATTTTGTTAAACTGGATTAAGTGAAAGGATGTGGCTACCTTTGAATTTCATGTTTAATACAAATGAATCTTTTCAGATTTCCCAAGTCAGGGCCAAATACGACCCTCATTTCTTCACTGTTAAGAAGTCATTAGGTGTAAAGCTATATATGTCTCCTTATTTCCCTTTGTCCGCAGAACTCTGTCACCTAAGCAAAATGATCACGAGTCCACTATATCTTGACCCTAACCAAAGAGGTGAGCGTTCTGTCTTCCACGTGCACTGGCTGACTGACGGCACGGACAGAATCCAGGCACTGCAGGCTGCACTCAGCGTTCAGAGAGCTCTTCCAAGGCCAAGACAGGACCAGACATACAGCATGGGCAGCCCCTTACCAGCAAAGGAAAACTGGTTTCTGCTTTCAAGTTGAGCTTTCCCATCTCCCCTCCTGACCTTGCATATATTATTTTAAATGTAATGTATTTTTAAATTGCTGCACCATTTTAAAAATGTAAGGGAGAGATAAATTAGATATTATTTGCGGCATTCCCTGGTTTGCATAGGGCTTCTAAATCTGATCCCTTATATCAGATCAATGCCTAAATCCCATTACTTGAGATTGCAAATGACTGTGTTTGCAAAACTGTAGATGCACATTTAGAGGCAGTTTCAAAACTTCAGCCCATAATGTTAACTTTTTTTGAAAAGACCTTGATTTTCCGGGAAGCAATCTCAAGCCATGCTGCCTGGTCCTTAACTCTGACTCTGTCGTGGACAATGCATTAATAATTTAAGGCCGACTTGGCACGTGGCTCTCCTGGAACCATAGGCTAGGGTCTAAATGGCTTTCTGGCTAAGTAGAAGGAGACTGTTTGGAAGAAAAATATAAGAGATATTCCAGAACAAGTATAATCTACAAAGTTTAAACTGAGGTAAAGGTGCAGTAGCGTTTATTCCAGTCATGTTTCTCAAGGTAATCTTTTCCCATTTTCACTTCCTGCTTCTCTGCCCAATGTCCTCAAGACACAAGAAGTGAGTGGCTGTCAATCACAAATAACTTGATACTATTGTATGTTATATGTGGGAATAAACAACAGCACAACGCTATGATTATATTTTGAAGAACAGATATTAAAATACTCAAAATGTGTTATACTGAGACCTAATTATTCCTCTTGTGGTAATTAAAAAGTGAAGACATAACAATTATGAATTTCCCCTCCCCCGCGTTCTAAGGGATGTAGACCTAAGGAGTGATTCACGGGTCAGCTGGGGGTGGGGTGAAAGTGACAGGGGAGGTGTCACAGCTTTGTGACTCAGATGGCTAAGGTGGGTAACTGCAGGTCATGTAAAGCCCAAGGCCCTGTGTTTGGAACCTGGAGACAGGGGAAAAAGAGAGGTAAAAGAGTGAGGGTAAACCGTTTCATGCAAAAAAGTTATGATTCTTGGGAAAGAAGATGCACGTATGAGGAGGACTCGATGTGGGAATGTGCAGCGGGCCTAAACCTCTGCGTCTGAGAATCGTTTTAGAACCCATGGAGAGAAAAGGAGATGATGAGGCAGCAGAAAGCAGCTGTCACAGTGACGAGAACTTTACGTGGACAGGCATAGACACAGGGGTTTCAGGAAGGCCGTGCCATGTGGGCTAAGGCTGCTTGAAGTCAATGCAGAGTGGAAAGCTGCCCTGCTCTGAAATGCTCCAGTATTGAATCTGGACGACACCGTTTTCACTGTGACACTCCGCTGAGACTGGGGAAAGAATCAGCTTTTCATTTGGGCTACCTATGACACTGGTCCCAGCAAATAATCCTAGATATTAAAGACATGCATAAAATATTCATGAAACCGTTGTTTACAACAATGAAAAACATGACATTTTTCAACGGCCAATAAAAATAAAACACAGTGATACAGTCTATAATGAAGTGTCGCAAAGACAATCTTAAATGCTGGTTATGAAATTTTTATCAAAACATAAAAATTGTCATCATAGAACATTAAGAGAGAAAGAGGCAGATTACGCACATTCACAGGTAATAAGTTTGGGTACAAATGAGAAAGGTATATGCATCAAAAAGAGACCAGGAAAAATGAGAACAGTGAGCGGTTAGACAGGAAAGACTGAAATGAAAGGTCTTGTAGTCTGTTCTCTTTTTTATATCGTTCCTCTCTCCTTTGAAAGACATGTCCTGTGACCTCCTGTCTACACACATGGATTTTCTCTTCTTCCTACCCTACCTCGTGTCCTTTCTGAAAGAGCATCAGAGAAGCTGCTATCAAGCATCGCTGGAAATGAAAATGTAGGGCAAATCATCTCAACCTGAACAAAGTGCCGCAGGCCTGGGCCACATCGTGATGGCCCCTTTGGTCTTGTCACTCACCTGCCTGCACCCAGGCATCACAGTCACTCAAAAGAGCAGTCTCCGAAGGACCTTCTCTCTGGGTGTCTTGGAAAGGACTTGTCTAGTGCTTCACCCACCTCTGCTGATTTCTTTAAGGGATTCTTCCCCTCAGGGTCAGTCCATGCCAACAATTCAAACAGAGTAAAAAGAAAAGGGTAAGATTTTAGGTCCCTGACACCCCCGATGGTGTATTCGTCTATCAGAACACTTGCCGGCAGTGATGGTAGGAAGAGGAAGAAAAGGATGCTGATCTTTCAGGATTAAAATTAAGGAGAGGTTAGTAAGGATGGGAAATGAGAGTCATCCTTTATTTCTGTCACGATACTATACATGACGTGAATGCTGTCAGAGGCCAGTCTAGTCATACAGAGAACTCGGCAAGACACACGATGTTTGTGACCTTATGGAAGCTCAACGAATGCAAACACCAAAGGAGAGCGAGGGGCCATGAAGGCAAAGCTGTGAGTCCTGACTAGTATTCAGACTGGATGTGCAAAGGAAACAAGCTTTGCACTGTGGAACGTGCCTGCCTGCTAAATATCTCCCAGTGGAGGAGTGGAAATAGTATTCATTTGCAGCTCAGCAGGATGTTAAAAAAAACAAGCAAACAAACAAACAAAAAAGTGACTGAAACATTCTTCCCCACAATAGCTCTGTCCGAGCAGAGACTCGGAAGGGATTCTGTTAGGGCACATCTTCCACTTTGTGCTTTCCCCGCAAATTATAATTGCTGAAGTCATTGGGGTGGTAAATGGGGGCATAAGAAAGTCTGAAGATCTGCCTATTGACCAGGCATCCAAGGAGAGAAAAACTCACATAGAAAGGAAAGCCCATATCATATGTCCCTGTTTGGGTGCCTATGTTTGTTGGCTGAGTCACTCCAAGGTGTAAGATTCCTAAGTGACCTCTCTTGATGGGGGTTAGAACATCTGGAATGTATAAAGAAAATCTAATTTCTAGATGAAGCTGTTACTAATGATGTGATTTATCATTGTGCCCTGTGTCCTGTCTCGCTGGAGGCACTGTGAGGCACAGAGGAAGACACAGATAATCATGACCACCTTTACGATCACGTCATACTTTCACATCCATTACAGTGTCTGTCGCCATAAATGCCAGCGCAGACCTGAGGCAGGTGCAGGGTCTCTTCCTGCACCCTTGGCAGAAATTACTTCTGGATCACAGAGCCCTTCCCATGAATTCCCTTCGGCTGCTACTAGACATTTAGAAATCTTCAAATTATAAATAACACTTAAACAATGCTTCTCCTGACTCATCTGTTCATTCTGTTTGCAAAGCACAAAACAATAAGGATGTGCACCGTCTTTCATTGCAATGTCTTGTCTACAGCCTGACTGCGCTCCGAATATCTCCCCACAACCCCAAACATCACGTCACTCTGCACCATCTCTTCCAAAGAAGTAGTTTTAGGGGGGTTTTGCTTTGATTTGTTTTGTTTTTACCACTTCATAAGAAATATGACTCAACAAGAGCAGAAGACAATAAAGTTAGGTCAAGATGTGGATTCTAGGCAGTAAATTAAATTGGAGCCATTCATTGGGCTGCTATCAGAAGTTCAGGCGCAAACAGTCTCACCAGGCATAGGGTTCAAATTTATGTCTCAGGAAAAATGATGTCTCACTTATGTGCCATGGTCTTCAGAGTAGGACTAATATTCTAATATAAATAGGACTTAAAGGTACGAATTGGAAATCAGAAACATAAAATATAGAAATGAAATGGCAAGTATCCCATTAATCATATCTAGTCCTTCCAACAACCCTAAGGAATCGACAAGACTTCTGTTCCATTGTATAGATAAGAAAGCCATGACTTGAAGAGACAGTCTCAGCCATGGCCATGGCCGCCATCCAGAGAAACGGATGTCTTTTCTCAAGGAAGTGTCAAGTGAAAGCTCTCCTTCTTAACCCATAAGGGCTGTCTCTTCCATGTACAGCTTCAGATAGCCTTGGATTCTGTCACTAGGAAAAAAAGACTTTGTGTAAAATAAGATCTTCTTCTATGATTCCTATGACACCTCAAAGAATAATCACGGCAGTTAAACATCAGAATCGGAGAAGGGCTAATCACCAAAACAGAGTTTTCAGCCACCACTTGGCTAGCCAGCACAGGCACGAGCTTTTATACTTCCCCCTGGGGACATATATGAAAGAAGCACAGAGTAAAGGAGAGATGAAACAATCATCAGGACCTGGGGATTTATTCTTCCTGCTTCACAAAGGAAGAGGGAGGGCGCGCAGTGGCTGCAACACTCTCTTCCCTCCTGCTCTTCGTGAAAGATAGGGAAATGTTGCCCCATGTCCATTTAATTTCATTTCCTTCAGAAATGATGACAAGGCTTATTCAGTCTATCTTACTTTCCTCCTTCAAAACCTTCACCTTCCAGTCGACCAGCTGCTCTACCATGTCAAGAGTTTTGCTCACTTCTGAGTGATGGCGCCCTGAGAAACTCCTCAAACTTAGCTGAGCAAAGTGTTGTCGTCACATAGCTAGGATAACAGAGAAACAAGTATTGTTCTTTTTCTGTCTTAATCTACTGAAAAAAAAAATCATAACAGTTCGAAATACAGACAAAATAACAATTGCAATAATAGACCAAATAATGGTTTGAAAAGGAGATAGTTCAGGTGTTGAGCTGCGTACTCTCCCAGTACTCTGAAGCATGTACCAAAAAACCCAGTTGATTTTTACAGCATGCTCCGGCAGTCCTCGTTTTTCACTTTGGACGTGGTTTTGCAACTATAGAAGGCCTGGGTGAAGCTGCTGCTTTTTAAGATGTTGGTGTGGATGTAAATCTGTACAAGATACTCATCACCACCTCACACCACAGAGAGCACACACAACACACCTTTGTATAAGGTATACACGACTGCTACGACTCCTGGAGGGAACTGAACTGCAGTATTTAAAAAGAGACATGGAATTGGCACTACTTTCAAGAATTCTGTATGGAGCTAAGAGCAGCTGGTCATGAATGCAGAGCTCTCTAGTCCAGTGCGTCTCTAACTTTAATGTGCACACTGAATCACCAGGGATCATGTTCGGTGCAGATTCTTCTTCATCTGTCCATCTGGCTGAGATGCTGCGCTGTCTATCAAGTCCCCAGGTGACGCTCACACTACTGGTCTGTGAACCGTACTCTGAGTAGCAAAGGGCTGGATCACATGTCCCCCTGAGAGCTGAAGGTGCTCTCCAGACTGCTCTGTCATCTGATAACTCATTCTCCTGTGGGTGGGGCTTACCAGTAAAACCTGTTAGGTGTGACGCGTTCATGCATGAGCTGCCACCGTCTTCCAAAGTCCATGGAGCTGTAGAGCTGCAAAACAGCGGAGGAAAGAGAGCATGAGAATCCACAGTGCTGTGCGATGTAAGTGTCTCCCCTCCACCCCCAGAGAAGAACATTTCAAAGCACCAGAGTGCCTAACACACCCGTGTAGGCATCCCAGTTATCCGATAAAAATATATGACAGCACTAAGCTTATTATGCTACCTTTTAGAACCCAGTAGGGGCTCAAAATATATCCAGGAGACTGATGGTTTTGAGTTTAGTTTAAGCCCATTTCTGATGCCATCCAACATTCTCTTCTTTAGGGGTAAAACCTTTAGTTCAATTACATTTTTCTTTAAATTTCATGAGATCATTAGTTACATCTAAAACAACTTAACAACATTTATTTTAAAATGATTTATTAAATAACACCTGTGTGTAGCCACACTGTGGTGGATATGAAGATAAGAAATAGATTCTGTGCTTACAGGAAAAGTGGGACAATGTGTAAAAATGCTCATCGGCTGGTATCTGAGTCAGTGTTAAATATGTACAATATTGCATACTTACTTTCAGTTTTCTCTCTTAATGTTCCTACATATAATATAAATAAAATTAACTCTTCAATGACACTACAGATACCAGGTTCCCAGTCTTCGTAACATGGTAAGGATAGGTGATTCTCAGGTCCAAGTGAAAATGCCCATCTTTGCTGGCTAGCACCAGTGTGGCTTCCTTCACAACCCTTTTCTGACCCTGTTGACTGCTCATCTTTCCTCTGTCTCAGCTGACTGCACTCATCTGTTATCTCTATTGAGCACTAACCTGGGGTAAGATACGGATATGTCATTCAGATTTGTCTGCATTTGTATTTCTTGAATTTCTATGTTTATATTTCTAATAAGTTTTCACTATTTGTCTGTTGCATAAATCAAAAATTAGGCAGATAAGAATGAACAGTGGAGGGGCTGCAGCAGATCATCCTAAATCTCCAAGAATTGGTCTCTTGAAGCTAACACACCCTTATGTGAAGAGTGGAACAATGGAGGAAAACCCTGGAGGCAAAGGAGAAGCTCTAATTCTCCTTCCCTTAACAAAGCAGACATCTGACACTCCCAGGGGCTACATTCTTCCCCTAATTCAGAATGGTCTTTGTTCCCTTTTCCCTTATAAGAATGTATTTTGAGAAAGCGCTAATCCATATTAGTTCATCTGTAAACAGTCCTCTCTCAGAAGTTTATTTCCTAGTCACTAGTGACATTTCCTCTTTCCTTCAACCCAATCCTCTTTCCATGTCTCATCACAGAATATAAATCATTGGTCTGCCTTAGCTACCTTAGAATTTACTGTCATGTAAATTTTCTCTAAGTATGTTATTAATTGCACTTTTATCTTACTGATCACACCTAACGTTAATTTGTTTATTTGTCCAGCTTATGAAGAAACTCAGAGAAATGGGGGATCTTTTCCTAGACCCCCACAATAACAACTCTTGGAACAAGAAAAAAAATCTACAAGAGCCTCAAGTCTTGGAAAAACAAAGAGGAATCCACAGCATGCCTCATGGAGTCAGATTCCTCATTTTCTTTTTTTATGAATGTCCAGTCAGACCCTTTGGAACACTTCATGAAAAGGCCATTTCCTGCTAAGAAACTAGACTGGAGTGTGGGTATTATTTTCAGTTGAGTGCCTGAAAGTACAATATATGATTTTCACTGATAATAATAATTAATGAAAATAATAAAACAAAGAAGGAGGAGGAGGAGGAGAAGGAGGAGGGGGAGGAGAAGGACAAGGAGGAAGAGGAAGAGAAGGAGGAGGAGAAGCAGAAGGAGAAGGAGAAGATATGTGCTTCCCAACTAAGACTTTGGTTAGAATCTTCTATAACCTTGGTCAGTGCTTCTGGTTCCAAGGAGAGCAAATACAGCCCTACATTCCTCCAAGTAAAACCCAGCATGATTGTGTCTTCCTCTGCTGCAAACACTAGACACAGGCTAGGGAAAAACCAAAGGGGTCACACTGACTGTCAGAGTCTCAATGCCCCAGGGAAATTATTTGTCCTTCCATTACGGAAGATCCTGGTTGTGGCAGAACGCCAGCTGGGGCTCACTCTTGGGAGAAATATGGCTCCTCTCATCTCATGAGAGATCTACTGCTGATCTCATCCAAGTCTGTTCCCCCTCCTGCCTTCCTGGTCTCTGATTTTGCTTTTTCAGCTCTTCAGTCTGACTGATGGGAGAAAAATTAAATTGAATTCTCTGCCTAGAGGCTGATTCAGATGAACAGAAAAAGCAGGCTCCTATTCATTAAGAGCCTTGGGTTAGCCACCTTGTCTCTCAATCTATAGTATGTTGCTGAGTCTGAAATGAATTTTATTCTACCACAGACTAGATCTTTGAAGCCTCTCCATTTATACATGTGCTCACTCATTTCTTCATTCATTCATTCACTTATTCACTAGAAGTGTACCAAACAACTACTATGCTTTAAACACTCAACTAAGTGCTTAGGTTACAAAGATTAAAAACACCATGAACATTATAAGACAAAAATCTAAACAATTATACTGTCATGTAATATATGCTATAGAAGTAATATTAGGTATCTTTGCTATGGTAAGATTATGGGCAATTAGTATTTTCTTCTTTTGGTTATCTAGATTTTTTAAAAATACTATAAATGTCTATTACTTTTGAAGTTAAGCTATTAAAGCCCTAACAATCAAATAGAAATAAAACACAAAGACAACTATCCAGTAGAAAATGCTAGATTATCTAATGATATGAAAATATTCATGATGAATTATTTTAAAAATAGACTTACAAATGTGTATATATTTATGTCAATTTTATTCAAAGCATTAAAAAAAACTTGAAACACATTAGAAGAAAATGTTAGCAGAGGTTATCTCTGAGTAGTAGGATCATGGAGAATTGATATACCTCTCAGAGTTGTCCACCATCTTCAAATTGCCTTACAATGGACATATATTTTGACAGTAATTCATGCCTATATTTTATTCTACTTTTCTAATAATAATTTTCTAACTATAATGTATGCATTATGCTCATCTTCCGACTACCTTTTAAAAGGCCAAGAATTAAAATTCCAGTTTTTTCATAAGGGAACTAGAATTAGACAAAGAAATTTCCACAAAGGAGAATTTCACATAGATTATTATTGATGGTGGTGACTCCTTCCTCGGACAGGCAATATATTAAT
Source organism: Solenodon paradoxus (assembly GCA_004363575.1). Taxonomy (NCBI): domain Eukaryota; kingdom Metazoa; phylum Chordata; class Mammalia; order Eulipotyphla; family Solenodontidae; genus Solenodon; species Solenodon paradoxus. The sequence continues at coordinate 152,420 of RJWH01001354.1, read as the reverse complement.
TCACGTGGTGTCTATATAGTCTTTCATGACTTCAACTCAACGTGTTTTATATGCTTTAAAATAAAGTACGTTTTTCAAGCTTTAAACATCTTTTAAAACACTCCTTGCTTACATGAAGTTACATATCTGAGATCATGATGGCCTCCATTTCCCAACTCATGATGTCCCCTCCAGACCAAAATGTTATTCTTGGACCCTTCCCAGAGAACAGTCCACATTCTCTTTTATCCCTTCTTTGTGATATGTCATGGCCTCATTGTTCTTAACAAGCACGTACTCAGTAGCAACAGACACAGACACAGACACAGACACACACACACACACACACACACACACACACACACACACACGCACAAAGCCCCAAACAAATCATTGGAACAGCTGGAAAATATGAGCGAACATGCTCTTTCCTTTATTGATTCAGTTATTAGTTCCCTAATTACATCAGCCTGCCTGAGAAAAGTATCTGAGAGTTGAAGAATTAAAGAGGCAATGCAGCAATGTTCAACATTCCACAAGAAGAACAAGTGATTGTATGTGGAAAGTTTATAGTCAAAGAACAATTTGAGAGCATTTGGAGGTAATGAGTTGAATTGTGTCACCCTGAAAGATATGTAACTCCGGTATCTGAGAATGTGATCTTATTTGGAAACAAGGTATTTACAGATGTAATCAAGCTAAAATATGTCAGTGTGGGCCCTAATCCAACATTACTGGTACCTTGGAAGGAGAAATTTAGACTCTTAGACAGACATAGTGGGAACCAATGTGAAGACACACAGATAGAAGGTCACACGAATACAGGATCAAACTGATGCATCCACAAGACTGGGTATGTCCAAGACTGTTGGTCAGTCACCAAAAGCTGGAAAGAAACAGGAAGGATGTCTCTATAGGTTTCAGAGGGAGGATGGCCCTGCTGACGCCTTTATGTTGGACTTCAAGCTTCCACAACGGTGGGACAATACATTTCTGTTGGTTTCAGTCACCCTCTGGTACTTTGCTATAGCAGCCCCAGGAAATTAATATGAGTACCTCACACCTACTACTAGACATTGGCAGCTGGAAAGAGTTAATGACAGATCTTGCCACATTTCTCCAATCCTAAGTACTTGTTTTCTTGTCTCTACTCCTAAGTACTTAGTTGCAAATCCAGAAGCCTGGTTTACAACCAGCTAATTGTCTCTGTGGTTAAGAGTCAAATTCTCATTTGCCTTAACTTCTGTCCTCTGCATTTTGCACACATTACTAAGGATATTTTCTAAGAATAAACCGTATATCAGGAACCAGACAATGATAAGAGGCAACAATATACACGTCGTTTGGTAACTTTTGGTAGTCACATCTGCGTCCCTAGAGACAGCACAACTTCCAGGTCAAGGGAAGGCTGGTTGAGAACACATTGAAATAAAATCTCTCCCCGCAGGCAAGTTCAAGCTTATAACATAACTATCAGATTTTTTTTTCTCAAACCCTATGGTCCAGATGGCCAGGTACTGTCCGAGGACCATCAATTTGTGACCCGAGTCTGTGGAGACATATAATCATCTGAGTAGAACTATTTGAACTGGAAGTAGAGGTGCCAGATCAAGCAAATAGAAAATACATAATTCCCAAGGAATTTGAATTTAGATAAAACCAGTAATATTTTGTGTATATTTGATGTAACATACACAAATGGAAATATACAGATATTTTTAAAAGTTCCATGATCTGAAATTCAAATGTAAATGAATTCCCTGTATTTTATCTGAGAACCCTCTCTTAAAGTCTCCCCCATCCCATTTCTAAGAGTCTCAATTATAAGACACATCCCATTATATTATGCCTTTTTGCTTCTTTGACACAGAAGGCCATCAACAGAATAAAGACATTATTGAGATTCCCTGAAATTATTATAAATGCTCCCTTGATTCAATTAACTCAGATCATTTTATGCAATCGCTTCTGTAGTATTAATTCAGTGACTAGAAAATGCTGGCTAAGTGAGAGGTTCGATGATATAATGATGACTAACACAAGGTCTGATCTCCAGAAACTAAGACCCTGATGGGAAGAGACGCACGTCAACATATAAAAGCTGTGTACAGGAGGCTTCTGCTCCTGCAGTGGACGAGTGACAGGGACTCAGATTGGGGGCGGTGAGCTCAGTCACAGAGGATTCCTAGGAACTGGGCTGCAGAGAAGTCCCCATCCAAACACTGCAGTCAGCAAAGGTGAACATTTCTGGTCATCAGGAGCGCTACTGGAAACAAAACCGAAACATTATCTCATCCTCCTACAAAAGTACAATTCACTTGGCCTTGGATCCAGGTACTCAGATCTGCCACATGTGAAAGGAGAGTGAGCAGAGCTAGAAAAGAAAGCAGACAAGATCACCTAAAGGATTCAAGAGGGAGAGGAGCAAACAACTCCACAAGAGTATGGGTGTGAGGATAAAGTGAAGACTGAAGATGAATGGCTAGAGGGAAATCTGTAAAACAAGAAAAGCGTACGTAGACATAAATTTGTTTATCAAATTTCTAACCTTTGAAACCTAAAAGGGAAGATCACAACATGAGGAAATACTTTTAAAAGCAAATTCATAAAATTAATTACTATAAAAAGGTGATGAGAAGGGCACAGAATAACCTTATAAACAGTATTTAAAAAAAAAAAAAGATTGAAGACACTCGATGCATCTGAAGTTTTCCATCAAAATCTCTCCAATGGCTGAAGGGAATTAAGCATCCCACCAGGAATCTGGGGGCGTTGACCTAAAGCAGTCAAACATTAGAACAAATATTCCCAAATTCTCCCTTAAAATTCTATGACTATTTTGCAGTCTATTTTATAATACGTCTAAGTTTGGAATCAAAGGGAAGTTTCTTCACAATATTTCAAGTAGACTCTCCAGAAAGATACTCTAGAATTGTCACACTCCCCTTTCACCACTGCCCCCAACAATTTTAGCCCTGGTTTGAAAAAAGAAGGGACAGTGACAGTCAGACTGGCTGGTGCCAGGGACTAGGCATTGTAGACAGGGAGACGCATGCAACTGTCTCAAGGATGTCTTGTGCAGGGCAAGTACCGGGAGCTGTGGTCATTTCTCCGCGCTGACGACAATGAAATCCTTGATACGAGGAGACACCCTATGGGCAGGGTTTTCCTTTAAGTCTCCTGGATTATAATGAACCAGGGAGAATGAAACACGTGGCTTTGGTGAGGCTCTACTCACAGGAAGATGATGCCTGTCAGCCCTGTCAGCTAACACGGCAGGTCCCATTTCTGTCCTGGCTTTTGTATGACTCCTGAAACTTCTCCTGAATATGCTTCCAGTTTCAGAGGCCACATATATATTTGGATACTCAAAGCCTTCTGCTTCTCAAGTCAGTCTCCTAAAGGCACGGCTGACTCTAAAGACCCATTTGAGGACAACACGAGACGGATGGCACTGGTCCCGCACCCCCAGGCCCCACCCACATACAGACGGCTTTTCCCAGTTGAGTCTGCAGAGCCTGGCTGATAATGACACCAATGTCTCCACTCCGTCAGAGAGGTGGCAAGATGTTTGTTTCCCTTCTGCCACTGCCTCCAGGATTTTCTTTCCCGCTTATTCTCCAGCTTCTAGTCACACCTTGGTCTTCCTTCGGCTTCTTCAACACGCCATGAACTCAGAGTCTGGGAGTTCTGAACAAGCTGTTCTTGCTCCCTAAAATGCCCTTCCCTCAAGTCCCACTTCCTCCTCTCTTCTTCTTCATGTACTGCCAAATAGCAGAGAGCAGAGTCTCAAATACTTGCTGAATTAGTACATAAATATCCCCTTTCTCCTTTTAAAGTTCAGTTTCTTCCACCTGAAAGCATGCCCAGCCCTCTTCTCATCCCCAATCCATCTACACCACCCTTCTTCCAATATTTGTTCAAATTGCCTCCTACCAGTGAAATCATCTTTGGCCATACTTGGCCCAAAGAGGTGAGATTAAAACATGGAAACCAAAGAACGATTTGAAAAAGCAAATTCATAAAATGTATTACTAGGAAGAAGTTGGTAAGACAGGAAGAGTGTCCTATAAAAAGTCTCTCTCTTTTCTCATATTTAAAACTAATTGTCCAACCAGATTCTAATAATAGGTTTTTCTTATAAGCTCTTATTGTTTTCATTTAAATTCATCTAAACATTGATACTATAATTTATTCACTTATGCATAAAAACTTCAGGTTATCTCTTCAAATAGATTAGAGGCTCCTGGATGGGAAGAATCCCATCTGATATCTTTGTCCCCTCCATAGAAACGTTCACTGCCCAGCCCAACAAGAGAGAGAGAGAGAGTATAATACATATTTATAGATGAGAGTAGCCTTAAAGACATTCCAGAAAATTATTTTTACATTTGGGGAATCTAAGGCCTAGAGAACCTAAATGTGGAGCTGGAATTCAAACCAAGGACACTGATTCTCACTCAATGCTGTTTTTATTATATTGTACAGTACTTTTTTGTTAACACTTTGATTTCAAACGAAAAACAAGTTAACTCACAGGAATAATGGCTCATTTGGGTAAACCATGCTTAAGTGACACCACCTTGAATTTATATGGCAATTTTATTTGCAAATCATTTTCATGATTCATTTTATCCTTTTTTTATAGTGAAAGGTATTTTCTCAGCTAATAGTCACAGAAGACAATCTCATAAACAATTTACATCGTATTTACCCAGTACCATTCTTTGTTTCCACAGTCCTATTTTCTTGACCATTTTCCTTTGCAATCAGAGTCTATTCATTTTTATGCATTATATTTCAGAAAGATTTAATATTAAACAGTACCCTTTGGACAGAAATGCTGGTGTTCCTCTGTGAGCTGACTTATTCTGCCCACATCTTCCCCACCCTTACCTATGTTTTCTGTTTACTTAATGGTTTTGGTTTCACATCACATCCCATTATTAACATCTCTTTTATTGCCTAGTCTCCTGGTCATTTCACTGTGTCCAATTTGTCCTTAACTCTTTTTCCATGTTGATGTGTTTTTCCTTCTCAAAGACCTGAATCAGAAAGAATGGGAAAGAACCGAAATCTCTTAGTTTTTGGTCATTTATGTAATTTAAATGACTATCCCTAAGTATCAAAACAACACCTGCTTCAATTTGGAAGAAATGAAAACTTTACTAACCCTACCATATGAGATCCCATTTGAAACATATCTCCAGGTAGGCATCTAAATATGCTCAGGATTTCAGTATTGCAATATGGCCAGAAAATCTAAGAGCTCATCAAATCCACAATAATGTAAGAAAAATGTGTGTTGTGTGAAGTCTGTACTTAAAAGGCTATTCTTTCAGAGGACTAAGAAGAAAAGAAGCAGCAGCTAAATTGATGGTGGATGTACATTGACAGACATTTCTGTACATGTTGTCCAGATTAATTGACATAAAATAAGTACTCTAAGTACTGTTTGATGGTTATTTCTGTCTACACTTCATGGAGGCCCCATGAGTTTTATGGATCTGTTCATGATCTCAAAGCAAATTCCAAGACATCTGAGTCCAAAATCTACGTGCATTTTAAAACAACTGACTGCCACTGAAGAATGAGTGTTCTCAAGAAAATAACCTGAGCTGCGAGGGAGCTCAGACTATGTCCCAGGAGAAAAGCTGTAGAAAACAGAAAGACAATCAGCACAGAAAGATGATCAATAAGCCAAGAAGTTTATAACTATTTTCAAATTTGGAAAAAATGTGATTCTGTGGAAGGACCATGAGACTTTCTTTTGTGCTGACATAGAGGACAGAAGCAGTACCAAAAGGTAAAGTCTAAACAGAAGGACATGTTGGCTTGATGTAAGGAATAATCTTCTATTGGAAAGAACTCCCTGAAGATGGAGGATGCTACTTCTCCCATGCCAAGTTCTCCAGGGAGTTACGGGATGTATTTGAGCAGAAGACGGTTGAGCACTTTATTATGGTGATACTGTCAGGAAATTAAAGGTTTAAACCAACGAATTCTTAGGTCACTTCAGATATATGATTTTTGAGTCTTCATCCTAGGAATAGAACACAAGGGAATATTCATGACTGATGCTGCCAAACATTTACAAAAGCTGGGGTGTGTGTGTGTGTGTGTGTGTGTGTGTGTGTGTGTGTGTATCTGTATGTTATCTATCCGTATATGTGTATACAAAGGCACTCAGATGTTGTGAGAAATGACTAGGACTCTGTATGGCAGGGTCAGCTTTGGTAGGGTCAGTCTGCCTCCCTGTTTCTTACAACCTTTGCAAAGGGATTTTTTTCCCTCCTTACCCCCTTGTTTTGGCATCAGAATGCAGTAGAAGGGACAATCTTCCAGGGCTGGGGTATTTTCTAAGACACCTTGGACATTTCGATCTTCAGAATGCTGTGGCTCACAGGTGAACAGACCTGTCTGGTTGCTGGAAGAGGAAAGACCTCATGGAGGAGAACCAGCCTGAGAGGTCACAGGCCTGCAGACAGCCAGGAGCTCTGAATGTGAGACACTCAAACAACTGCGCACAACTATCAGTTCAACCAGCCACCCTGACCAATGACACACGAATGAGTCGAGTCTAGTTGACACCAGAAACATCACCCACTGAGTTGTGGGCAATAATAAATGTTTCCTGCTGTAAGCTTCTAAATTTAAGGCGAGTTGGTTACACAGAGCTGGCTAGCTGACACAGAGAGCTAGATCCAATTTTTAGCTCTATCAATAACCAAATTGGGCAAATTTAAGGAAGACTTTAAATTCTTCAGTCTTGGTCTTGTTATCTAAGATTGATGAAGGGTGTTTGTTTTTGTTTTTGTTTTTGTTTTTTTTCAGAACAGTGGCTCTCAAATTTCAGTCATCCAGTTACTTGTTTAAAGTATATATTCCTGGCTCCTCTCAAGAAGTTCTGATTCAGGGAGTGAGGAGTGAAGTCCAGAAATTTGCAGTTGAACAAGCAATCAGATATTCTAATGGGGAACCACACACTGAGAAACTTTAGATCACTGCTAAGGAAGCTGGGCCATTTAGAACTAAGCTCACTTCCCTGTCTCAGCCAATCTCCACCCTCATTACAGGCAGACAATGTCTGCGTGACTACTGGAGTTCCTTAGAAATGGCACTGTCACAAGCTGGTGCAAAGGTCCCCTAGAGAAGAATGATTTAACCTAAGTCACACACTTTTGATTTCTGGTCTTGACAAAGAAAGCTGCCAGACGGCTTCTACTCAAAACGATTCTGTTCATCTGGCAATGCTGGAGCACAGTTAAATGGCAAAAAGCACAGTCTCAGCTAAAATGCACTGTAACAGCTGTACTGTGTTCCCTGAAAGTACAATGCATTCATTACACAGATAATTAGACTTCCCTCTAGATACAAACTGATATGGTCTGTGCACTAAACAAAGGGGACTTACTGAAGCCTGGCCAGCACCAGCCCAAAGCCCTCAAACAGTGATGATCCCTGGATTCAAAAATGGGGCAAGCGGGGACTAGGGTGAAGACAGGAAAACAGCAAATGCTTTAAAGTTCTATTCTATTCATAATTTAAATGATCTAAATCAATGGTTTCCATCAATGGTTGTCTGAGAGTTTTCAACAACACTGATGCTTGAATTCCATCTCAGAAAAATTAAATCAAAATCTGGGGATAGACTATCAGGCATAGATATTTTTAAAGATTCCCAGGTGATTCTAAATGTGTGGACAGGTTTCATTTCATTATTGGCAAGAAAACTTGAATCAGACATAGCTACTTATTCCTTTAGAATTGAATTGTTAGGACAGAAATCCCATGACTGGCAAAACCTAAAATATTTGCAGTTCAGTCTTTTACAGAAAGTTTAACGGCCCCATTTCTTAGTGACTGATCTTTTGTACTAATGTAGGGTTCCCGAGACAATGATTTTTTGTCCTGAGTGCCTCCTGGCTTGCTCTCCCAACCCCATGACTTATTTTCCCAACACCAGGAGCACAAAGTAAACAATAACAGTAGCAACTAACGTCTAACAAGAAACTAGGTCGAGAGATTGGCATCATCCCAACCACCCTGTAGGGGACGCTGGTTGCCTTCATTTTATAGAACAGAAGACCTGGCTGTGGAGAAACACAGTATGGGGGTTGGATTCAAACCAGACCGTCTGATTCCCTGGTCCCTGGCCTAATAGCCACTCCAGCCAAGAGTCACAACGTGGAACCCCGGTCAAGTTCTAGCTGAGTCAGACTAAGGAGAGCTTGCTTGGTAGGCCACTTGGAGGGCGGGCAGCCTAAGAATGCCTCCCTAACTTACAGGGCTAACACAATGACAGCATGCTGTCTAACACAGCAAAAACGTGTGGCAGGCTAAATGTATTGCTCTGTCAGATATTTTTCTTGAGATAGTCTTGATTATATTTCACCTATTTTTTTATCCACTAAATCACTTAGTCATTCAGTGTACATCTTCCATGAAGCAGGCACAGTTCTAGAACAAGATGTTGGGAAACACAGTTACTAAATCCTGACTCCAGAAAGCTTGGACGGCAGTGGGGTTATTAGGCAACAGGAGGACAGATATTTATATATACATACATATGGACATATCCTCTGCAGTTATGGCAGTTATGTTCTTTCCCAGTCATTGCAAACACCGATTTAGCAAATACTGAACAAATGTTCCCTAGAAAACAATACAAGCTTTGGTTCTGGTGAGTCTTTGGTCATATTTTCATCAAGCAGTCAACACAGAACCCTGATAATGTGTGCTTCAGTTTGAAGACACCTTATTAAACATATATTATTATTGCACACAACTCAGTGGGTGATGTTTCTGGTTTATGTCTACCCAAGATAGATCTAGGGACCCCTATGCATGGTGGAAACACATGGAAGTATTTGAAGGATGCGATGACCTGCTTAAGTTCTAAAGATCACTGCATGTTCTATGGACAGTGAGGGAACAATTCCAATTGAACAATTCCATTGAACTCATGGCCAATAGCGCCATGTGTGAAGGAAGTTTACCAACACATACATTTTCTCTTTAAATCATTCACAGTTATCTCACACTCAGGAACACCAGACAGCCACTCAGCACTACACTTGGGAGTGTTTTAAACAGCAAAACCACCAAAGAAAAGTATATATATATAAAAAAAATCACCAAAAGGACAACTGTTTCTAGCATAAGAGTTCAAACAAGAAGTTAAAACAGTGCTTTGCTCAACCCGAGCTGGAAACATGACCACTTGAGCAGCTCGAGATTTTTGCCACTTTCCTCATGCCCACGAATTACCAGGACAACATTTTCATTATTGACTTGGGGTCACCAATAAAGGTAGCAAGAGGTAAACTCAAAAATCAAAATCTGCTAATAATGAGGTTTGATTTTACACTATCATTCTAATGCAACTGGTAAGAATAAAATTAAAGTAGGAGAAAGAGGACTGAGCAAGACTACAATACTGTCTTTGTGAAGGAAGTCAGAGAAGACCTCTCTAAATAGCTAACATTTGAACAGAACCATGAATGACACGATGGAGCAGGTGACATGAACATCTGAAAGCGCACAACTTCAGATGGAAGAAAGGCAGGGGTCAAGGCCCTGAAGTGGGAGCTTGAGTAGTGTGCTCAGGGACGTGGCAGGTCAACAACTCTGAAGTGCTGTGAGCTAAATGGAGATCAACTTAGGCAGAAAAATCAAGGACAGCATCATGTAAAAGGTATGTCTACCCAAGATAGATCTAGGGACCCCTATCCATGGTGGAAACACATGGAAGTATTTGAAGGATGCGATGACCTGACTTAAGTTCTAAAGATCACTGGATGTTCTGTGGAGAGTGAGGGAACAATTCCAGTTCTCTACAGAGAGTGGGGGAACACTGGATGCTCTATGGAGAGTGGAGAAACAAAGGGAAGCGTCGAGACCGAAGGAGAGATGACTGGTAGTCGGGACTGAGCGGTGCTAGTTGGACTTGGATGTCAGTGGTGAGGTTGTCATCATGGAGGGGCTTGTGAAATATTTTGGAATTAACACAGTAAGATTTGGTAACCGAGCTATCCCACTCCTGGGAATATACTCAGAGAATATAAAAACTCTAATCAGAAAAGCATATCTGCACCCCCGGATTCATAGCAGCATAGTGCACAAGAGCCAAACATGGAAACGACCTAAGTGCCCATCAACTGATGATGAGATAAAGAAGCTGTGGCCAGTATGCTCAGTGGAATCCTATGTGGCTGTTAAAAAGAGGAAATTATGGCTTTTTAACAACCTGGACAGAACTGGAGGTAATTCTGCTAAGCAAAATAAGCCAGAAAGACTAACAGACAGGTCTATATAGTCTTACTCATATGTGGAATATAAAGAAATATAAACGAGATGGGCCCTGGTGACTCAGCAGCTAAGTCTGTGGTTGTGGTGGTGTGGTCCACACAGAGCCCAAGGGCCTGGGCCTCAGAGCAGGGGCAGGAGTGGTGAACAGTCTAGACGGACAACAAAATAAACAAAAGTGCTTCTTCTGCCTCTCTGTGCCTATTTCCTTCATTCCTGACTGCTTCCTTCCTCTATGAAAAAAATTATACACAAAAGAAGAAAAAAGTCAAACGAATAGACACATCTCCACAAAATTCACAGGACACGAGACTGTGGCGAAGAAGTGGGTGGGAGGGGAGAGGCTCTGGAACAAGGTGGAGGCGAAGAAACTAGAACTCTGGTTCTGGGTGTGGTGTGAAGTGCACACAAGACTGCGGTGTGAATTCCATAGCCTAAAAAGCATATAGTGATGTGAACAAAAAAAAGTAAAAATAAAACAACTTTAATCAAAGATTTGGAAACTGCAGGACTGTGAGGTCTAAGAGTAAAAGAGAAGTCACAGACTGGCACTCTATGCACTGAGTATTGCAGGAAGAAGGGAAAAGAGATCATATACAGAATATATTCTGAAGGTCGAAGGAAGTGACAAGATTTGTTGTTGTACTGGAGTTAGGCTTGTGAGAAACAGAAACCTCCAGGGGTGTCATTTACCTCAATTCAAATATGAGAAAGGAATGCATTTGTGGGCGTGTCGAGAGCTGCATGCATTAACTGATGCTGCAAGTGTGTGAGCATGTGCAACAGAAAAGAGGAAAAATGATAGAGTAGTAATAGGTGTTCATAAAATATTTATAAATTATCTATTGTGTGTACTCTGCTAAGTGCTAGGGATACAGCAGAAACAAAACTCAGCTACCCAGGAGAGCTTGAAGCCTAACGGGAAACAGACAAGTAAACAGGTGGTTATTGAAAAAAATCTCAGTAGAGGCTCTGAAGCCAGAGAAAGTCAGGCAGTGCTGGAGGCTAAAGAGAAAGAACAAGAGACTGGGATCCAAAACCCTAATCCATAGGAACTCCAATTTCTCCCAAGAAAGACCCGGTGATTTTGCTGGTGTCAGAAACAGTCAAGAATTTTCAGCTCAGAAAGCTCAGCTGGTGATTAAATTGCGACTGAGGTCTCCCTGGGAAAAGGTTTATGAGCATCCTAACGGGGCAGGCCATCAGCCACCATAACATTAAGTGCCACATAAATGTCTCTTGGCTCTGAGGACAGCCCACAGCTATGAGGACCAGCGCCCGGTATTCACTGATTCCACATCCTGAGCTTGTTTCCAGGGGTGGTGGGTGCTTTTAAAGAGGAACCAAGAGCGGCTCCGGGGCACCATACCCAGTTACAACCCCGATGTACCCCGATGCATGGGGAATCGCCCCCACAAAGCACAGTTTCCTCCAAAGGTTGAGCCAGGAAAAAAACAGCTCTCTGGAGGAAAATTCCTCTTGAAGGCAGGATACTTGCTCCTCTGAGTTTGTTTATCTGTTTCTCTTGGCCCCGGCACTGACAGAGACAAACTGAAAAACAAGACACAATGCTTTTCTTTAGTCCCCTCAGTATAGCTGCAAGAGGCCAGAATTTTCAAAAAGAACTCAGGATAGAAAGCCAAGAGGGAAATAAACAAAGAAAATAGGAAGACTGTAAAACTGTGGAACTCACAAAGCGGAGGCTCCTGACCCTACAATTGCTGAGGATGTTGCTTACAGGACGTGGCTTGTTTCCTTACACAACGTTTCTGAAGCTCTGCTTTCAGCCAGCACCTCTGCTGGATGCTTACACTACATTTAGACCCACTCCTTGCAGGCGTCATTTCTAAATAAAGTCCTAGAGTAGAAAATCCAGCCTAGCAGCTGTTTGGGGAGGAACTGAGTGGTTTTCAGGGCTGCTGACTCTCCCCTTCACAAGCAATGCGAAACTCAAAATTGTTCAAGCCTCTGACAACAGAGACATTAGTTGGACAAAGACTTGAACACCTCTTCGCCATTTCTTTCTCATCTTATTTCACGAAAACATTGTGTTTGGCGGCTAAGATCAACGTCGAAACCTTTTGAAGCCAGTAGCCCTAAGAGATGGGCTTGCAGCTCTGATTGACTGCAAAATGGCCCCATCATCTCCCAATGCTGGCATTTCACACTCAAAGCACAGTGAAAGACAAAGGTTAAATGACCTCCTAACTACGTCTCTGGAGACAAGACCAGAAAAGTGTGCACAGCACTTGAAAGAAAACCAGAAAGTTCACCCACAGAGTCACACAGGGTCTATTCAATGTGCTCTCACAGAGTTTAGTTGGCGTTACCTACATCACCTGTGGAGGAAGAATCCTCCATAGCTATAGGTGTTCCCTTCTTCCATTTTATTTTCCATTTGGACCTCAATGTTATTCCAACAAATACACTAAATTGCAACTGTGCTGTGTTGACAGAGTCCAACTATGAAGAGGAAAATAATTAAGCTGGGACTAGAGGAAGCTGGCTTCTCCTTGGACTGGAGCCTTCCCATCTCTTTGTCCGCATGGATAGGTCCACGGAACCACTCAGCATGTGTGTACACCTTCCCATTTCCAGATGGATTTTATGGTTTGATAGTCTCTTGCTATTTGTTTCTCCCCATCTAGAGTTCACGATTTTGCCAGGAAATGTAGAATGTATTGCCATTTCTTCCTCCCTGCATTGCTCAGCAACTACAGAGATGCCTCAGACTGATTTTCCAACGAGCCCTCCCCCAGCATCCCCAGGCAAGGGATGCAAGTTCCTACTGGGCCCATCATTTGGACGCGCTCATGTCCTGTGGCATGATTCATAGAGAGGCTGTCTCAATTACAATTTCTCTTACTCCTTACATTGACAAAATGCTGAAAATACAGAATTGCCAAGATGGCACGGTACACAGCCTCCGACTCAAACAGCTCTCCGCAGAGAGTCCCAGGCATAGAGAAAGCAGAGGTGCCAACAGCGACGACTCGATCCATCAGTGCCAATGGCGGGAAGACTGGGAGCCATTTTCCTAATTCAGAAAGGTGGTCTGACCATCACAGCAGCCTCTCTCCAGCCAACGCGGAGAACTTTCTGCTGCTTCAATTTGGCTGGGGGCTTAGAGCCAACACTGTTATGGGCCAAGCAATTTTAGAAACAGCAGCCAGCAGACAGGAACAGGGAAATTAAAAAATAAATCTGCATATGTGCTGCTATTTCCAGTCCTTGTTTACTTACAGTCATAAAAAAAAAGGCAACCAGTAACTGAAATGAAAACAAATAGGCCCATTGATCTAGCGGCATTGGTTCTACTTGTGTTCTGTTGATTTGAGCCCCGTGAGAACTCTAAAACACCACTGAAGCAAAGAGAAGAGTTTGTGGGAACAGCTTAGCCTGGCTCTCCTACAGGAAATCAGCTGGGATGTGTGCAGTGAGCGGGTGGACAGGGTCCCCTGATGTGTCACGGCAGGTGGGAGAGGGAGTACAGTAAAGCCCAGGTCTGCCTTTCCCAGAGGTACACAGAACCTTTTATAAAAAATCCTGTGTGTCCAAGTCATTTCACCATCACTATAATCACCATCATTGTACTTCAGGACTAGTTGTTTTAAGAACTCCATTTTCCAGAAGAGGCACAAGGAGGAAGTCACTGTCACTCTGGCTTAGCCAGTCTATTCTCAATGCACTTAACCCATAGTCATACTTGCAATGTCCTTGCTCCAAGCTCCCATAGCGTTCAAAATGGTTTTCTGGGTAAAATTTCCAAGATGTCATCACCTGATAATTGTGATATATTTACATTGCATTAATTATTTAAATTCATACTTGTGGCAGTTTTTAGTTAAAAGACTTTTGGGGATCAGTTTTAGATTTATAGAAAAGGGAATGGAGAGTATAGATAGGAGGTTGCTACGTTATGCTCTTACCTTCCCACCATTAACATCTTCCATTAATGTGGTGCATTTACTACAATGCATAAGCCAGCAATGAAACAGTACTAGAAACTAAAGACCGTAGTTTACATTGGAGCTCACTCTTTGCAGATATTCTATGGATTTAGACAATGTCCAATGACATGTACCCACCATTATAATATCAGACAGGATAGTTTCACTGCCCTAAAAATCCTCTGTGTGCTACCTACTCATCCCTCCTTTTCCTCCAGCCCCTGGTAGCCACTGACCTTTTACTGTCTTTCTATTTTTGCCTTTTCCAGAATGTCATATAGTTGGAACCATATCATAATTGACTTCTATCACTTAGCAATAGGCATTTAAAATTTATTCCCGCTCTTTTCATGGAACAATTGTTCTTTGTTTTTTAGTTGTTGTTGGCTTGTTTGCTGGAACTAGTAACTTGTAAAAATACAGGCCCAGACCAAGACTAGTACTTTGTAAAATTATAAAATATCTCCCAATCTTCTGTTCTCTTAACTTTTATTTCTGTGGCAGATCAGAAATACCATGAAAAACCGTCAAATTAGAGTTTGTGGTGTTTCCTATATATGTTAGAAAAAAATCACAAACACACATGTAATAATATCCAGACAGCCTTATGGCTATGTCAAATGAGTCAACCAAAATGATCCTCTTTTAGGGAGTGTTATATTTAACAGTTATTAGAATTATTCATTATTAAAGTGAGAAGGTGTCAGAGTTCAGGCAGGAACCAAAAGGTACCTGAGTCTGCAAAATAGCACAGAGGAGACATTCATTCAACTGACTGGTTAGTTCCATTTGAGTGCACACGCACGGTCAAGCACCAGCTGTAGATTTGATCTGGGAAACGGGCAGGGACAGGGCCTGTGCAGCACGCACGGGGAGCCTGCATGGCTGAGATGTCAGTCCTCCACTTTAGCAAGCACATGTCCTCCTGGGCGTTAGCATGTGCTGGGCCCGGAGAGATACAGGTGATTAGTGTCCCATGAGCTCAGACAAGGAAGGGAGATCCTTGTCTGGAGAACATTAGAAAGAGCAGAAAGCCGTTCAGAAAATATTGATAGTGTGCCAGGATGAGAGTGATAGTGAAGACGCAGGAGGTGAAAGAGTCGTTATAGGTCCTCAGCACCCCCATGAACATAAGTTAAAGAGAGAAAGTGAGTGAGAAATTGAGTTTCCAGCAGGCAGCCATAACTAGTCAGGAGAGAATCTGGATGAGCAGTTATGGCTTCTCCTAGGCTCCACTGGATTCTACAAGACTTACTGAGTCTGTATTCCATCATCACTACGATTCTGTTTTAAAAGTAAAAGATGAAACAATTAACAAGGAAAACAGAGCCTTCCATGTAATACTTTAGAATTTAGAGAAAAAATGTCAAATCCACGTTACTACAAAAACCTGCATGACATCTGTGTTTGGTGTCTCTGGTTTCTCTTCTCTGTGTTTATTTCTACTCTTCCAATAACTCTGAGTCCCCCAACCTCCAACTAGCACGCGCGACTGGTGTGGGTCTGCCCGCCACGCTCACCCGAGAGCGGGTTCGACATGTAAACCGGGCCCCAGGTGACAGCAGCGGCCTTGCTGACTTTCGAGGTGGGTCTGTGTAGAATCAGAAGCAAGTGGATCTCGTCCCAAGACTTTGTCCCAAGGAACCCTTCTACCAGCAGGACTACGGAGAGCCTAGGACCAGGGCCTGGAGTCCTGGCAGCCATCTCAGCATTCTGAGGGGGAAATTTCCTAAGAACAAAGACACTTTCTGGAAAAGCAAACGACCTGAAAGGTGCAGTAAACTAGAGCACTGCTGTCGCAGCTTAGACCCAACCACACTTGAAGCTGCGCTTCCCTTGAATGTCAGAGCTACCTTTCCCGGTAAATTCCCCCTTGCAACGTCAGTTTTAGATGTTTATTTTCTCACTTGGATCAAATATTGCTTCCTCTGCAGAGCACAGGCCACATATAACACTAACATAAAGAGGCAAACCCAGACAGACTGTTCTGCTGCCATGGTCGTCAGTGAGCACTTCGCACAAGTCTAGTTCTTGAAGCCTGGCTCACTGTGTGCTTTGGCTAATGACGTTTTTATTGGGTCCTGCGGGGGACATAAAAAATTTCCTCAGAGCAGTTCCTGCTCATTAAGGACCTCAGGATCGCAAGAGCAGAGTAAACAAAGTTTAAGGACACAAAGAATGTCCATCGTTCATCATTTACCATCTCTGCCGTCTTGGAATAGCAATAATACTAGAGGGATCATAATACTAGAGCCAGAGTAATACGACTAACAGCAACAATAATAATAATAAAGTCATCTATGCGTCCCCCTGTGTTTTCCTTTTGACTGGGCTATGAAATCTTGAATTCCATGCTTTACCCACACAGTAGACTCCACAACACTCCACCAGCAAACCCTTCCTGGCTGACCAATCCAGCCAGAACTTCTAGTTAACTGACCCTCTCTCATATCCCTCGATTTCCAGGGAAGACGGTGTGTTTACCTGACATTCACTGAAGTGCGATTGCCTCTCTGCTCTGCCCAGAGTCCTGTGAGTCAGTGAAACAGGGCCGCCCACGCAAGGGAGGGTCTCTCCCCCACGGCCACTACGTTGCCTTTGTGGCGTCCCCCACCCGCACCGGTCCCCGGGCTCATACGCCCTGAGTACAACCACATCACTCACAGGAAAACAGAGGAAGCAGATGGTGTCCTCAAAAAAAAAAAAAAATTCCCATCATTACAAAAGCAGATAACCTCGATAATTACCCATAGCAGGAGAAAGAAAATATTACTAGCATGGGAAAACAAGCAAAACTTAATCTTTAAATGAGACGTAACGGAGTTTCCTGCACTGCATCAAAGTCATTGTTAAAAATGCTGTCCTCCAAATTAGAACACGGTTCTCCTGATTCCAAGAGTCCAATCAGTTCAAACACATCTTTCCCTAGAGGCAGTTTTCAAGATTAATAATATTGTCTATGCTGTTTTTGAAAACTTTGACTTTTTTTTTCCCCCTGCAACTGAGAATAACATCAATTTTGTGAGCTTTGAGCAAGCCAGCCACCCGTTCCTTCCAGACACACCGAGCAGGCATGGCCAGAGACTGGAGAAGCAGAAGGGAAGAACACTGACTGCAGCGAGGTACACATTCCACCCCAAATGGTAGCGCCTCCCCAGTCTTCCTCGTCTATGACAATAATTTACATTAAAGAGAAAACCCCAAAAGTCATTACCACTTGGGAAAGGAGTTACCGATTACAGATGGTTATATTTTTGTCACTCAGCAATTAAATTACAGACGTGGGGCTGAGTTCTTCGGGCTCTGGTTCAGCTTTTTTTAAACCCTGTAATATTTTATTCTTATGAAATATAATACTTGTGGCATGCAATATTTAATATGCATGTAAGCTGTGATAGCTAACAAAACCAACCTGTGATCTGGCCACCAAGGGTTAAGCAGAATCTCATATCTACCACTGAAGCTGTATGTGTCTCCCCTGCCCACCGCCCCCAGCAATTTGTCCATGTCTGTGCCTGTGTGCTACGTGTATGTGTGTGTGTGTGTGTGTGTGTGTGTGTGTGTGTACACAAAATGAACAAGGGTACAAATAAAATTCTCATTTGTGAGATTTATCAGTTTTTTTCAATCTCAGTATAACAGCATACATTTTGTTTCCTTTAGTTAGGTCTGGCTGATTTGGGGGAACTTTGCTGTCTTTTATGTCTTAGAAAACCAGCTTAAACTGAAATCTAAGTTACTGCCACAAAACTCATCTGGAATTTCTACTATTTTTTGTCCTAGAAGATATATACCACATATTCATTGTGATTCAAAAATCTACCTGGATAAAAATGATGCACATTCTTTCAATAAATGGAATAAATTATCAGCTTGATGAGTTCCTAAAAGCACCGGCTGATACTCTGATCAAATTGCATTAAAACAGGGCAAGGAAAAGAATGGAAATTTCTGTGACACTGAGGTTTCCGATAAATACACATATGGCATGTTTATCTATTCAGTTTGGTTTCCTTTAATATCTTTACATACAAATTTGAAGTTTTCTCCATAACAATCTGATGCAGCTTCATTCTTGTTGGACAGCAGAATAGTTGTACCATGTAAATTGTAATTTGAATTGTTTTCTAACTCTTTATTGCTAAAGAAAAAATTCCATTTGATTTTGCTTGGCATTTTTAATTTTAACAATTTGTAGTTGGAGTTTTATAAGTAGTGAATCACAGTATATACAAAAGATGACTTTTTTTTTTTTTCTTTTCTTATCTTATTAGGTTGGTTCCAACTCCCAGGGCAATACTGATTGAAATCTACATGGCAATCCTTGTCTTATGATTTGAAAAGAAATGCTTCTAATTCAATAAATTTAATTTTCTAAATGATCTTAATTTACAATTAAAATGGTGTATTTTGGTTGATTATCAGGTTAAAGAAGCACTCCTCTATTAATTTCCTAAGAGTTATTTTTTTATTTGTTTTGCTTTATGTTTTTGTTTTGGAAATCACCTGAATTTGTAATTCAATGGGTATTGAATTCTGTTCAAAAGTTTGAGTCCATTAAATTGTGAATGTAGTTTTTTTCCCCCTTAAGTCTTTCACATGGTGAATTTTATCTTAGATTTTTCTAACATTAAACTGTTTGCGTTCTAGAAATGAACTCAATCACAACATGCTCCGCTTCACATACACTGTACGTTTCAATCAACGTGGCTGCCAGCAATCTGCGTGCAGTGTTCTTTCACTGTCTGACCTGAGTGAGGGCAGACCTTGACCTCAGGATCGTCAGGCCCCAAAAATCAAGCCGCGAACCGCTGCCTGAGCTCTCTGAGTGCTTTCACATTAACACTCATGAGCTTTGACAGGAAACATGCCCATCGTCTCCGTCAGTACTTCTGTTGCTGAAACAGTAAAATCCCCACCGGTCATTAAATTACATTTGGCAAGTAGAACTTGAAAGTCAACTCTGTGTGTGTGCGTGCATGTGTGTGACAGACAGAGGACTGGAACCACTGGCATTAAAATGACAGAAGACCACATGCTCCCTGAGGGAGCAATGGCTGGGTCTGCTGCCTATAGTTGAGCACGGTCCACAAACATCCCAAGGACCCAGGGTCAGGGGAATGGCCAAGATGAACAACTAAATAAAATACACGAATACAAAATGCTTCCTTCTCTCTCTTCCTGCCTGCCTGCTTGCTTTCATTCCTGCTTGAACTTTTCCTTAAAAAAAAAAAAAATTGCTGTAAAACCAGAAGGAAAGATGTAAATGAAGAACAAATGCCTTTTGGGTTCATTAGGGGTGATGACTAGAAGTTATTCCATTACCATGCTCATAGGAAGGGGCCTCCTTCTATCTCCCTCTCATCTAGACTAACTACGATGTGCTCACACAGTTTGACACTTGTCACAGTCCCACCACAGCCAACACTTCAGGGAGAGAGCATATTCATCAGGAAATAATGCTCTTACCAAACCCATGGACCAAAGTCCATTTGGGTTTCCTCCTACGTACACTGTGCCTTCACTTTGAACATGTATGGTTTTTTACTCTTTTTTATTTTCTCCACGTCCTTTTCTAAGTCAATCTCCAGAACTAGAGACCAGAGAGGACCCAAATGAAGCGGGGAGAGCGCCCGTCTCTGGGAGGCAGAACTCACTAACGGGGTGTCATGCGCTGCATCCCTCCTGTGCTGCTGGAAGCCCGCTCGCGCTCCAGAGATGCTGTTCTCTCTGCTCATCCGTGGCACAGCGGAGGAGACCCACACTCTGGCGGAGGCCTCTGCCAGGCACTGGTTCTCTCGGCTATGACTCTCGTGATGAACACGACTTCCAGACTGCTCCTCTCCCTTCCAGCATTTATGACCAACGGACCATATGTTACTGCCAGACCAGCTAAAATAATTTGCCAACTGTATGAGACCAAGTATAAAGAAATGTCGTAACATTTATTGCTTTATTTGACACACATAGCAAGCTTCGTGAAGGGAGAGATTTGTGTCTGTTTCTTTGTTTCAGGATGGACCCAGGTACTAGAGCAGTGCCTGGAACACAGCCAGTGGTTAAGGAATACTGAAAGAAAGGGGAAGGGAAATGAGGAGGGAAGGAGGGAAGGCGAGGAAACAGGCTTCCATCTCTCACTGTGCGACTTGGATTGGGAAGCACCGATCAGCACTGTTAGGAGCTCAGCCTGCAGTCTCCTAAAACGTGGTAGGAATTACCCCGACTTACACACGCATAGCTGCCTTCCAGACACCAGTTACAGTTATGTTAAGACCCCATAATCAACAGATGGTAATGAAAGGAATGGACTACTTGCATGCACCACAAGGTAGAAAAATGAGAATCCGAGTGAAAGAAGCCAGGCATACAGAAGAATACATGTCTGACCACCATTTGTGCAAAATGCAAGCTAATTGACAGTGATCAAAAGCTGAGTAGCACTGGCTGGGGCCTAGAGGAGCAGGGAGAGAGGGGCTGCAGTGGCTTGAGAAACCTTTGAGATGCTAGACCTGTCCTATATCTTACTGGTGTGGCTTCACAGGCACTGACAACTGTCAAAATTCATGGAACTGTGTACTTTAAATGGATGTGGTTTATTATATATAAATTATCTTTCAATAAAGTGCATAAGGGCAAAAAATGCCATAATAGGCATAGTGAGGGGCAAATGGGCCATGAAGCTCAGTTTCCCACCCCAAACAACAGTCAGACTTTTGACCAGTCATCAAGGCAGATGCCCACACAGTGCAATGTCAACCCTGAAGTGTGCTGGTTTCCTCTCGCCTGCCCCTCCGCTTCCTCCGGCCCTCAGCCTCCTCCTGAGACGAAGAAACCCTCTAACAGCATCTCACGCATGCACCTGCCCCCTTGACTTTGGAACCACTCTAGGTATTGTTTGTACTACTTGATAGTCCAACTGCTGCTCTACTGGGCCACGGCGATCCTAATCCCAGCATGTCCTGGGAGCATCTCAGCTTGACTCTACTCTACCCTTCCTGCTCTCTTAAAAGTGTTTAAACATCAGAAAGCACCACAGGAAAAAAAAAAAAAGACAGTGTACTTCCAATAGAAAGATTTTTCATTTAAATGCACTTTATTGTGTGATGTATTCCTTTAATTAAAGTGTGTCTGGGTGCCTTGGTTGTTATTTCAGTGCAATCCCTCATGTTTATTGAATGCAACAGTAGCTGGGTCAATGCAGCGGAAACTCACGTGCTGGCCAGAGCACGCCTTAAAGCCATAGTTCCCTCATCTTTTGAACTTCTAAGAGGCAGATAATCTTCAAGGTCATTTTGGTTAGTGGTTGATGGTGATGAGATTCTCTCTCTCAATTTGACTAGGTCTGGTCTGAAAAAGACACTTTCTTTCTTTCCAAATATAACTGTTTGGCTTGCTTGTGGTCCCAGCCTGGATCGCATTCTTCAACTCAAGAAGAAACGTAGAATTGGAGAGGGGAGTGGAAGAGACTAGAAAGCTTCTTGCCCCTTGAAATGGCGGCATAGGGAAGAAGAGTTATTAGCCCTCAGGCTACTCATCGGAGGCTCACCGGGACCACGACTGCTGCGTCTCTGCATGGACTTCTCTTAAAGTTTCTTCGCACCCACGCTGACTTAGGAACTCAGACTCAGGGACACAGAGAAAGGAGCAGAGGGAGGTTCAAGCCTGACCTTGGACTCTGAGTCCAGTGCTCTTTCCAACACTTTAGAGCTGGAGGTCTGATCTCTGATCCGGTTTTGCCGTGAGTGATGATTGACTCTGGGACAAATATTGGAATCTCTCTGGGTTCTAGCGCTGAATTGATAAACATGGAATATATTTCAACTTCCCTTCAGTGCTCAAATTCTGTGGGTCTCTATGTTCCCATAAACTGAGGAATGAGAGACCAAAGAAGAGGCTTTAGTTCAGACTCACCTGGGAGGTGCTGGTAAATTTCCCTCCTCGCTAGGATGCCACGAGAGGATGAAGAGAAGCTATCTCACCCTTTGGTGATGCCCACTTTTTTGTTTAAACTCAGTGAGAAAAGATGTCATCACAAAAACATCAGATTTGAAAATAAGTCATTAATCATTAACTCAAGTAGATCCACTGTTTCCATTCACTCCAGTAGATCCACTGTTTCCATTCCCTGTGATCTGCCCTGGGTCTTGCCATCACATCTGCATGTAAACAGGCTGATGAGTCACCCCACTACTTCACGAGGAAGAGTCACCCTTTTATCTCCTCTCAGGCTAACACTGTCCCTTCCTGGGCACTGTCCCTCTGCCTGGCCTGCGAGCTTCTCTAGGGCAGAGTGCCTGAGAGTGTCTCCTTGGATGCACCTCAGCACTTAGTGCCCTGGCCCAAAGCATGGAAGATCTCAATACTCATTTACAATCCTCCCTCTTGAATTTGTCCTTGCACAATGAAAGCTCTGTTTCTTTTCCCAGACTCTCCTAGTAGAATCAATTTCTCATTTTGGCGCTGACATTCACAAGATCTCAGTACAGGGGCGAATTCCACATTTCTCTATACCATTTTAATTTTTTCAGTTTCCGAAAGCAAACATCAATGCCCACCACGTCCAGTGGGTTATGGGGCAATAAAAAGCATACAGAAGCAAGTAGACCAATATCTAGTACACAGTAGCTGCTCAATAAATGTGTTATATCTGAGACTATAAAACAAGGCATCTGTGTGCACAGTTCTCCTTAAAGAGAAGAGAGAGGGAAAACATGGACAGTTGAAACTTGACTCCATCCTATTTCTCCAAACTGGATATCATCGTTCTGCTGATAACATTTAGTAGGATGGGCAGGATCCCCTAAACACAGGCTATGAACCACCTCCCCAGAGAACCATCTTCTCCTCTGTGAAGGAATCAAAAAACAACGAAGTTGTCGCTTAGACATCACATGACAGCTTAGAGCCACTGGAGGTAGAGACACGTCCTTGTCTCTGTACAGCCTTCAAGTTCAGACTGGTTTGAATGTCTCTCCTGAATCAGAGGCTGCTGAAAGGAAGGCGATTCTCTCCTGGGGAGTTTCTACCAGACATAGTGAAATGCAGGCCTTCATCTAAGAACGGTGTGCTGGGTATTAGGGATTCACAAAAGGAACGACCAAGTATCTTAGGGGGTGGCCCACAGTCTTGTACAAAAGGGGTGGTTTCCTCTGAAGTGGTAGGTCTAAGGTGAAAGATTTCTGCAGAACAACGAGAAGTGGGACTGGCCAGTGAACTGGGACCCAATCCCAGCCATTCAGCGACACTGAGGAATCTATGACATTCACTTAACATACAATCGAGTTAAAGAGAAACTAAACTGGGAGACACGTGAACTGCACCAGTTTTCTTTCACTGAGACAGGAAGACCTGCGATCCACCTGACAAGCTAGCAGACCCCATGTCATTGCCACACATTTTACAATTATTACTGGCTGCAAATACCAACCCTCTCCCGCCCCCACGTCACCTCCTGCTCATGCACTTTGTAGATACAATCTTTGTCCCCTCACCCCTGTCAGTGGGGAGAGTGGATCTGAGAGAGAGCAGGCCTCCCATTTCCTCACAGCACCTCTAGATAGTAAACCTATTTCCTTTCATCAATACCCTCTTCTTAAGGATCACTTTTTTCAGGGTGATGTGTTGTGGTCCTGGTCCAGCCACAGAAGGAATATCGGACTGTCTCCTAGAGATCCAAGAGGATGCCCAGAGAAAAATGAGCTGAGTAGGAATCCGTTAAACAGAAATCAAACCAAGCAACCAGAAACCCACTCTGTCAGTGATTTTTCGGTTCGTGATCCCCCATTCCTCTCCAGGGGTACAATTACCATTTACCGTCTTGTAGGCCAACTTCAAACCCCTCCTTTGTGACATAGCCAATCGTTCCAGCGCAGAGGAACTGCCTCTCTGAAGAAGCCTCTACTTCTGGCCTTCCAGCGGTTAGCCTGATTTCAGGTGCATGTCCCTCGGCCTTCTGAGACTTCAAGGGCGTGGCCCATACCTGGGGATGCTCCTCATTGCTTATCTAGCATGAAGCACCCTGGTCTGGGATACAATGCGGTGAAAGAGACAACCAAGGAATAATCATCCTTACGCTTGTCCATGTCACGAGCTGATCTTGTGTCCCGGTTTTGTGGGTTCAGAAAGCATGGTCTTCCATTATGGTACTGAGAGCCAGGCAGGTGGTTTTGAATCTGCTTCCATTGCTTAACTCACTGCCCCATCCTCACAATGTATACGCTCTCACTCACCTTGGCAAAGTGACTTATGAGAGCATAAGTCTCTCTGCTTTTTCTCATCATTTTGATGGTTCTTTCATGGGCAGCAATGGTACTTTTCTCAGAGTGTTATAAAAATTAAGTGGTATTCCAAATGCAAGCATGTGACACAGTGCCTGGAATAGAGCTAATAATTTTATTGGCTGAAGGGGTTACTGTTGTAAGTGTGCTTGTATGTGTATGTGTGTGTGTGTGTGTGTGTGCCCGCTCACAGGCACCTGTATGTTTCACCTCACCTGGACAGATCCTTAAGAATACATATTATATGACTAATGTCTCTGAATCTCTCATAGCATTGAACACAGGACTGCTCACAAAGCAGATGCCCATTAAATATTCAGCAGCCAGTTAAAAAGTCCAACTATGAGATAGGACTGTAGGAAGACAGGCAGCCAGTTCTGCTGGGAAAGCATCGGTGAGCGCGAGCGTTAGCTCTGGCATCAGAATGTCTGTCTGGAACCCGGCTCTGCCTCTTAGCAGTTGTGCTTCTGTGTGTTCAAGATTTTTAAAATCTCTCTGCTGTTATTCTCTCATCTACAAAATAGAAGACAAAGTTGAACAACAAAATGGGGAACATGTCAGAAGGCACTCACCCTGTTCTAGACACTGCTGTGAACTGCCTTGCTTTCATTAATTAGTGCCAGCTTCCAGCAGGTACGTGCCAAGCGTGTGCCCATTTCATGCATGTGCAAACAGAATAGGAAAGTCACGCAGCTCATTCACGGTGGGACTGGATGTGAACCCTGACAACCAGCACCCTGAATCCGTATTCTCCATCTTGATCAGAATTTCTGACCATGACATTCGTCTCACAGGGATGTTGGGAGAATTAAATCATTCACTCCTTTGAGATCTCAGTATCTGCCCGGCACAGTTGAGAACTCAGGAAATGTAGTTATTATTTTGGCCTTCAAAGAAGTTAGAGAAACTAATTTCTATTCACTTCAAGAATCCGGGAGAGGTATACACTTCATTCCCCCTTGTTAGTGGAAAATATGGTTAAGAAGAGGCCTGTAGTGGTAGACAGGGACCCTCAGCACCCTCTCCCCTGCCTGAGACTCATCTCTTTCCTTTATTTCACCTGGGTTTCCTCATCTATACTATGTGGGGATGGAACTAGAAATGTCCTGGACTCTTTTCCTGTTTCAAATTCTTCGATCCTATGACAAATGGGGCCTAATTTGCATTTCACAATCACCAGTCATGTATAAATATTAGCTTATGCGACTGGTTAATCACTTAACGTCAGACAAATGCACAGAGCAAGGTGTTTAATATTTACATAAACTGTACAAACCACTTTGTCATTAATTGTGCTTACCCAGCGTCCTAGCCTGAGCTGTCCACCGAGGCAGGGAGCTTGGCGAGGGCGCCTTGCCCGCTAGCTCTGCACTCCGACCAGGCTCTCGCTTACGCCGTGTGCTCTCTCCCAGGCACGGGAACTGGGGTTTTGAAAGTGTTTATGCGAACAGCGCAGCTCTCAGGACTGCAGTCTGTGTGAGACTGCGCTCCCCTCGCGCACTTCATTTTCCACCCAGTCAGGGAAAAGAGGGGAAATACTAGCTTAGACCTGGATGTCAACCGCCGTCTTGCCCCGCACCGTCTTCTTTAGTGTTACCACTGGAGATCCGGGACAATTTCAGGGCACTTAAGGGAAATTTCTCAGGTGTGATAAAGATTCTCTGGGTTTTGGGTCCATTGATTTTTATGGAAGTGTGGATGGCTGTAAAATCAGAGCAGGCACCGTGTAGCGGTCTGCCTGGCAGCCTAGAATGCTCAGAAAATCAGCAGGCGCTGGGGCCGGGGCAGAAGGACATCCAGAGGCGTGTGCTGTGGTTTTGTTGCAGGCTGGCCCTAGCTAGACTTGAGTGCGAGCTGAGAGGAGACCCTTCAGAGAGAGGCAGGGGTAAGGGAATCCACACGGCTAAGCAAGGCACCAAGAGAACAGCAGCGGTAGGAAGCGTCTAGATTCTGGGAACTGAAGGAGCAAGCCCAGGAAATCATGTTCCCGAATTCCCCGGCTGAACTCTGTGGACCAGGGGCATCCAACGGCTGAAGTCAGGGGACACGGAGCCCCTGCTGGCAGGCAGGCAGGAAATGGGAATGAGGAAAGACTAGTCCTAGCTGCTCTCTTCTCACTGATCAAACTCTAGCCTGTCTTCCTAAGGGGGAATCTACCTGGGGGGCAAAAAGGCCACCAGGCCAGGTCAGCTGATGTAGTCAATAGTGAGCCCTGCAGGGGTTCAGGACAGGCCCGGAGCTGCAGTGTGAAGACCAATGGAGAATAATCAGCCCAGACAGATGTGGACAGCCATGTAGTGAGTGCGACGGCACGCAGCAGGGGAGTCATGGGATATGAAGCTTGAGCTTATCAGGTCTCCCCACTTCTTCCACTGGTTTGTAATCAGCTACTTTCTAAAGACACCAGCATTGAATATTTACTGAATTATTTCTGTGTACAAGCAAGCGGATGTGTAAAAGGTCTCTACTTTGAATTAGACGGGTTTTCTTTTCAATCCTGGAATATACACTTGTTAGGAAGGTGACCTGAGACCAGTCACTCAACTCTCTCATGCTCAGTTTTCACATTTATAAAGTGGAACTGATTCTACACACATCACAGCAGTCACAGTGAGATGTAACAGACAGAGACTGCAGAACACCCAGCCCGGTGCCTGGTGTGCATCTTCACATTGACTCAACCAGGATGCTGTGGGTGGAATGGAATTAGGGCTCCTGTGTTCAGGTAGCCAACAGACCAGTTAAAAAACAAACATGGAATGATACCAATTGTCATTTATAGTTCTAGTCATACAGAAATAGATGCATAGATTTATGCCTAAATTGTTACAAAGGCAAAGAACAAAGCGATATTTATAAGAGGAGGGGAGGTTTATACTGCATTAGGGAAGCCCTCAAGGAGAAATTAACACAGAAGCGGAGATACTGAAAATGAACAGAAGCTATGTGAGTAGTGTGGAGGAGGAGGAGGAGGAGGAGGAGGACGAGGAAGCATAATAGAGTAGAATTAAGGGAATGATGGACACTGTTATTTGTATCTTCTACCTCACTGGATGTTCCTTCTCAGAAGCCTTTCATGGTCCTACCTCATCTTTCTGGCATCTCCAAATATTGAAGAGCCTTTGGACTTTGTTCTTGGACAAGTTCCCATCTCTGCCCTCACTCATTCCCTTTATGATCTTATCCAAGCACATCATTTTAAATATCATTTACTTGTCCTAATTATTAGCCCAAATTTCCCCTCTGCACTCCAGACTGGTTCATCTCCAAGTGCCTACTTGACATTCAACATGGGTGCCTCATAAATATGCCAAGTATTCCATTCTAAAGCAGACACCTGGTTTTGGTTCAGTCCCCTTCACAAAGTTGCTCTTCTCACACTTTCACTCTTCCAGACGGGGAGAGGACATTTCTCTTTATTTCACACTTCATCATCAGTCCCTAAACAAATCACATTGGCTTCATTTCTAAATAAGTAATCCAGCATCCCAACACTCCTCACCTCCTCTTCCACTGCCCACCTTCATGCTTGCCACCATTATCCTACCCTCCGTGGAATATTTTGCAGCCTTCTTCTCCCTTTCCCACCACCCATCCACTCTCCATAAAGTTGCCAGATGATCTACTAAAGTGTAAGTATTGCATGGTTCTCATTCAAAATTCTCAGATGATCCCATCTCGCTCAGAGTAAAACCTGAAGTCTCCCCATGTTCACAACCTGTCTGCCTGCCCTCACCACTGCCCCGGCCTCATTTTCTCCACCGCCCTATCCCCATCCCTCACTGTACCTCAGTCACTCACAGAAATGGTCTACAACTGTCCTAACCAACATGGTAGGCTGGCCACATGTTGCTACTGAGCATTTGAAATGCGGCTACTGCAGTTGAGGAGTGGAGTTTTGTTTATCTGCAATTAACTTAATTAATTTTATTTACTGGCAGCTAAATACATTTATTTAACATGGTTACTGTACTGAACAGCTCATCACTTCACTACCTCGGTCATGTCCTTGCCCCCTAGCTCATGGCCAACGTTCAGTAATTGCTCTGTCACTCTCTGTATGCGCCATCACTCCCACCTTTGTGATGGCAGCGATTTCCCAAGTGTGTTATCAATAAAGGGTTGTTCAAGTAAAACAAATTCATAGATGTCAGTAGGGTGAATGCACAAGTAAATGAATAGAACTGTCACCTCAATTACGTTGAAAAACAAGGTGGGTCCCCCCATCTCCCTTCCTCTGTCATAATTCAGGCACCCTTCCTCAGTCTGCAGACTTTCAGTTTTTGTTTACTCTTCTGGAGAGACCAGTGGGCCAAACTCAGAGGCCACAGAAGTCCTGACCCACCTATCAGCTAGGCCCCACCTATGTACACATTTCAGTGCATCAAAGAGAATTAGGAGCACAATCATCTCTCATCTGATTCTGACAATCACCTTCTCCCACATGCCCAGGACGATTTCAAGAACCACTTAAAATAGATCTCACTCTGACAAATGGAGAATTAAGATACCTCAAGGAGGCAGACTATGTCTTAATGCCAACTCTTACTTCTAGCTCGGGTACCTGAGGCCATGACGATGCCCTGAAATTTGGTGGCCTCATCTTTGAAATGAGAGCAGCAGTATTCTTTGCCTAGGATGACGAGCTTAGCATAATACCCAATATGTTGCACACGCTCCTGAAAAAATCCTACTTCTCCGGGCATGAGTAGAGTGACTGCAGCCACTTCTTCTACATGGCCTGTCAATAACTGATCCTGCCTTTCTTTTTTATCCCTTTGAAGATCCTATAAGCAACTTCTCAAAGAAAAGTGTATTCAAAGGGTGAGTACAAAGCTGGAACTGATCCCATATTTTTGCATAAATTTTTCAGATGAGTAGTGCAATTTCAAGGAAATTTTAGATAATCACCATCACCATCACAAAGCACTTAAGTGTCTACTTGTAAATGGGACTAAAGGCCGAGGACAATGCCACACAGCCCCTGCCATCCAGGCACACTTCAAAGAATCACTTAGATGCAATCTGTTCTCTTTAGAAAATTACCAAAACCAGTGATTTTCTCAGATCCTACCCCATCTAATAGCATTAGATTCTTGTCCAAACCTAAACCACTTTCCTTCCTTAAGTTCCACGGAATTGTTTGGTTCTGGGTTTCCTCCTGCTTCCAGGGATATTCTCCGTTGTCTCCTTCTGGCTGCTATACTTCTCTGTTCTATCACTTATTGACTGTGTCCCCTCTGAAAACTCACAGAACCATCCTGGATCTTGACACAAACTGTAAAGTGATAGTAATGCCCTTCACTACATAGCCAAGTGTTCTAAATCACTGTCTAGTGGACTCTGCTACCTGTCCCGACCCCACAACCACCCACCTCGTTGGTCACCTCAATTCTATTACCAGTGTCCAAGGGTTGGTTTTGTTTCATCTGTTCCTTTGTTTTGTCTGTTCACATTCCACCTGTGAGTGAGGTCATCTGGTCTCTATCTCCTCCATTGTGTGTATAGACCATTTATCTTCTTTATCCACAGTCACCTGATATTGGGCACTTAGGTAGTTTCCAGTTCCTAGCAATTGAAAATGGGGCTGAAATAAACATAGGGGTGTATGCATCTCTGTGAATTAGTGTTTTTGTATCTTTCAGATAAGTACACAGAAGTGGAATGGCAGGATCATATGGGATTTCCATATTCAACTTTTTGAGGAATCTCTATACTGTTTTCCACAGCGGTTGCACAAATTTGCACTCCCACCAACAGTGTCAAAGTGTTCCTTTTTCTCCACATTCTCACCAACATGTTTCCAGACTTTTAGAAAATAGCCAACCTCTCAGGTGTAAGAAAACAGCCAATCTCTTAATGGTGTCTGATTTGCCAAGACTTGTTTTGTGACCCAGGATATAGTCCATCCTTGAGAATTTCCATGTACACTTGATTAGACTGTGCATTTTTGCTCTTTCTGGGGTAGAGCTTCCTGTAGAGTCTGTAGGCCCATAAGATCTATTGCTCAAATAGGGCCATTTTCTGTTGTTTCTTTCTTCTTCTTTTCTTTTTTGCCCTGGATGATCTATCTATTAATGTAAGTGGAGTGTTGAAGTCTCCTGACATTATTGTGTTACTGTCAACGTCAGTCTTTAGTTCTGTCAGTATTTGTTTTACATATTCATATATTTATGCATTTAGATATCCTGTATTAGGTGCATATAAGTTAAGCATAGTTATTTCTTCTTGATGGATTACTCCCTTGATCGCAGTGTAATGTCCATCCTTGCCTCATGATACCATTTTTA
The DNA here is from genome assembly GCA_004363575.1 of Solenodon paradoxus. Lineage (NCBI taxonomy): Eukaryota > Metazoa > Chordata > Mammalia > Eulipotyphla > Solenodontidae > Solenodon > Solenodon paradoxus. The sequence continues at coordinate 121,616 of RJWH01001354.1, read as the reverse complement.
GTCTGAAATTTGTCTTGTTTAATAACAGTATTGCGGAAATTCCTGATTTCATCATTGTGGTTTTGGTATTTTTATGGGTGAGTTCATTCCATTTGCATTTAAGCTTTAACTGATATACAGGGCTTTATGGCTGTCATTTGAGTCTGAAACCTGTACTGACTAGGCCTCTGCTCCGATGTGTCATCAAGCCCCATCCTGCCCAGTCACTTCCAGTAACAACTGTCTACTAGGCCTCAGGACCTGAAGAACTCCACAGTGCCTCAACCCAGACCCAGGGACTTTAAAGCACATAATTTGGCTATCAGAGAGCTATGCTCACAGACTGCACCTGGTGAATCTCTCCACACTGGAGATTCACAGGTGGTGATTCACCCACCTGTGAATGTCTCCACACTGGAGAGCTCCAAAGCTTGCAAATACCACCTGAAACAGCATCTGGGGCCAACCACAAAAGGGATTCCTAGAGAGCAGAACTGCTCCCACCCTCACTGATAAAGAGGCTGGCACCTTCCACATCATCATACAGGTCGGAAGAAATCTAAAGTAAAAAGAAAGGAAAGCCACAGAGCTATGTTCAGGCAGAAGAAAGTCATGTCAAAATTTAAGTCTCCCAAAAAAACCATAATTGATCCAAAAAGAGGAAAATTCCAGGAGCTCAACAGAGAAGAAATCCATTGAAATGGACTGGGACAAACAAACAGATAAAAAGTTCAAAATAATAGTCCTAAAAAAATACTGAATGAGATGCAGGAGGCACATACAACTACCCAAAGACCGCTGGATGACCTGAGAATAAGTGACAAATCAAAGAGAGCTTGAGCCGAAGAGAGTCCTAACAGAAATGCTAGAAATGAAAGCTACCGTCAAAGAATTGAAGACAAGTGTGGAAACCTCCAGAAATAGACTCAATTACACAGGGTGACTCTCGTGGAAATGAAGAGACAAACTAGATAGAGGAAAAGTGAAGAAATCCTACAAGAAATATCAGAAAATGTGAGAAAAACAAATAAGGATAATACTGTCCAGGAAGGAGAGGAGAGGAAGAAAGGAGCAGAAAACCTATTTAAAGAAGTAATAAGCAGAATTTCTCACATCTGTCACCAAAGGTAGCCACTCTAGAGGTTCAAGAAGCAGAGAGAACACTGAAATTTCTAAATGTAAATAGACCTACTCACACACACATCGTAGTAAAACTAGCAGTAGTCAACAACAAAGAAAAACTACTCAGGACTGCTGGGGAAAATTAAAACATAATCTACAAAGGCACATCCATCAAGCTATCACAAAATTTCTCAACAGAAAATCCACAGGTCTGGAGAGAGTGGGACATTTCCAAAATATTAAAACACAAAAGCTGCCAGCCAAGAATACTTTACATTTAAAAATTACCATTCAAATATGATGGAGAAATAAAGGTCTTCAAGGACAAACAAAAGTTAATGAGTTTTTCTATCACCAAGCCTACTGTTCAAGAAATCCTGAAAGGGGCCCCACAACAGGAAAAACAAAAACAAAGAGTCACCAAGTTTCGAGGATGGTGATAAACAGGAAAGCAAAAGCAGAATCAAAGATAGAACAACAGGAGAGAGGGAAAAAAAACACTACAGGGGATAAGAAAAACAAGTATCCCTTACAAATATATAAATATTACATGGCATCATCTCATGAAAGAGAGTACAGTTAGAGATAATCCATGAATCAGCCACAAAACCCAATTCTAAAGAGATAAATAGCTGAAAAGTTGACAAAACTGACAGAAGAGACACTGAAAAACATCCAAAGGAAAAACAAATTTAAACACATAGGAAATTAAGCAACAGAGAAAAACCAACAAAAAACAAAAACCACAAATGACAGTAATAAAGCCCTATATTTCACTCATCCTCCTAAAAGTAAATGAACTGAATCCACTTAAGCAAAAAGTCAAATTGATGCTTTTCTAGAGAAGACATAGAGATGGCCTTCAGACAAATGAAAAAATACTCTATAACACTCACCATCATAAACACAAATAAAGACCACAATGAAATATCACCTCATACCAGTGAGAATAGCCTACATCAAAAAGACTGAAAACAACAAGTCCTGCAGAGTATATGGAGAAGAGGAAACCTTCCTACACCGTTGGTAGAAATGTACATTAGTGAAATCTCTTTGGAAAACAATTCAAAGATTGCTCAAAAAATAAAAATGGATCTACCATTCAACCCATCAATCTTACTTCTAGCCATGTACCCAGAGAATACAAAAATACCTGTACCCCTATGTTCACAGCAACGGAGTTCACAATAGCCAAGGTGTGGAAACAAACTAAATGCTCATCAATAGATGACTGCATAAAAAATATTTTCTCTTTTACAACAACCTGAGTGGAACTGGAAGGGATCATGATAAGCAAAATATGTCAGAAACTTCTGAAATTCAGGATGGTTTTACTCATATATGGAATATAAAGAAACAAAACAAATGAACAAATAAATCTCAACAAAATTCACAGAATGCTAAATTATGCTACCCAAGGAGTGGAAGGGAGAGGATAGAAAGAAAGGAGGGAAAAAGGTGGTAGCAAAGCCCACAAGAATTCTGACAGAGTATATAGTAGAAAATACACAGACTGAGGTGTCATTTCAATATCAAAAAGACATACAGCAATGTAAAAAAAGAAGTAATAAAACTTTCTTTAAGTCGAGAACAAAAATTTCGTATGATCCCCTTAGCCTACTCTGAATAGTTACCTGAAAAATACGACACTGATTAAAGGGATATCTGCATCCTTAAGTTCACTGCAGCATTATTTACAACAGTCTGTAGCTGGAAACAACATAAATGCTCATCAAGAGGGGACTGAATAAAGAAGATGTGTTATACAGACACAATGGAAAACTATACAGTGACTCAAAAGATGAAGTCCTGCCATTTGCAATAACATGATGGACCTAGAGGGAATTGTGCCTAGTGGGATAAATTAGAGACAGAAACAGAGACATTGCATTTTTTCACTCATATGTGGTAAAGAAACCAAACAAACAAATGAGCCCAAACAAACAAAAATAGACTTTCAGTTTATAGAATCAAATTAGGGTTACCAGAGGGGAAGGGGGAGGAAATTAGGAAACTGGGTAAAGTGGATCAACCACATGGTGAAGGATAGAGTTGGGCTGCTGGTGATAAATACAAATGTTGATTTTTAGTGATGTATACTTTAAATCTATATAGTGTTATGATACAATGTTCCTTCAATAAAATTAAATAAATGAACAGATCTCAAAGTCAAAGTGGTAGGCAGAAGTCGAATCAGTCATGATCCATGGAGTTTTGTGAACCAAATATTGGCCCTGGCAACTGAGGAGCAGGTTCTAACATCAACACCAGGAAAATACACTACAAGGTAAATGGGGAAACGACCCATATATAATGTTTGAAGTGTTATCAGATACATGACATGGAGCTTTGAAATATGTTAGCCTCCATCTGGGCAAGCAACAGTAAATCCTTCGTATCAGAGGCCTGGATTCAATAGGGTGGGAATAATAACCCAAAAGAAAACAAACCTTCAAGGTAGATACAGTTGAGGATGTAGATTTTGATGTCGTCATTTACATGATGCAGATTCACAGTAAGTAATAAATATGTACATGCATCATGTACACAGACATACACAAATCTGTCCATGGCCACTGATGCTCCCAGGACTCAAAAAAAGAAATCAGTGAAAACCACCCCTGGGAAATGATATTTTACAATTCAAGGAACCCTATAATAAAGAAAATAAACTAATGTATCTGAAGATGAGTTAATACTTAAAACACACATACATGCATACCCTAGGTTTGAAATTAATGGGTTTAATTTAGAATCAGAAAAGAGACAGGAATATTAAAATCAGTGTAAGTAAAACAGCACAATACTTAGTATATATTAAGTGATCAATAGTCCTATTTCCTATTCTCTTTTTCTATACTCTAAAAACTGGTCCCAAGATTCTGTCCTTGCCTCTTTGTATGGCACATTTTTGGTTTTGTCTTCCTTCTTTCTTCCCTTCTTCCCTTCCTCCCTCCCTCCCCTCCCTCTCTCCTTTCATCCTGACAAAGACTGTATTTTATGCTACTATCATATCGATTCATTCACCATTGGAAAAGAAGATAAAAAGATTCAGAGAAACTAACGGAAAACCAAGGAACAAACATGAGATAGGTGGTCCAAGAGAAACGCAATTTGTCTGCCTATTTATAAGAGAGTGGCTGTATGCTAAGAAAGTATGGTGAAGGCATTATTAACATTGAGCAGGGAGATGCTGAGGTATCTCTAGTTTCTTCTGTAGACTTTAATGGAACATTACTTGGACCCAATGTTTAGAGGCATAAAGTGTTCATTCAAACTCAATGTCAACAGTTCAGTGACTGGGGCATGAACCTTCTATCTCTCCCCTTACACAATATGGCTTTATTTCAAGGTTTTCAGAGTTTACCTTGTGAAATAAGAGATGTCCATGCTGAAGATGACACCCGCAAATACAACAGGTACTAAAACTATGTCCCCTATTCGGAGAGTTTTCACATGGGGGTGGAGCGAGGGTTTCAGAGAACAGAATATTTGAATTGAGGTAGCACATAAAGAGAAGCTATTTCCAATAGATAAAAGACTAAAGGAGGAAAATTTAATTTTAATGTGTAAGACATTAGCTAGTAATTATAATTCTCCAAAACCAGATTAGCTGCCGTGAGGATCTCAGATCCCTAAAATTTGAAGTGTGTAAACAACCTATGTGGTTCCTGGTCAAAGTACACAAAGGATTTTGGGAGTTAAAGTAAAGACTTGTGCAGTTCAAAGATTTTATAAGAATTAATTACAAATGAAGAAAATAGTGAGTAGGTGAAAAGCAGCAGCAAAAACAAGTATAACAATATTTACCTGAGTTATACAATGAATGTCATACCTATCAGTACTAATATAGTCCATTAAATAAATGATGATTTTTCTCTCTCTATCTACTTTTATAACAGAATGTGAGTGCCCGCATACATCCAAGCAATCTGAAGGAATGCCACCAAGTGACACTGGCACAATAGAAATGATAAAAATATCCTAGTTCACACGTTGTCATAACTTTCCTCCTCTGTGTATATTTCCATGAAAAAGAGAGCTGGGAAATCTGAGTTGCTGTCCTCAACTCTGTAATTAGAGAACATGGGCCCTGATGAATTGCAAATACAGTTAGAACCCCTGCTTGGGACTTAATGAGCAAAGATAGCCCCGTCACAGATGTCTACACTCCATATTAATCACAGGTTGATGATTTTCAGCTGGGAAATTGTCCTTAATAAATTTCTCTCAGCCAACTATTACTCAGTTGGCCTCCTTTGCTTGAGACGTCTAGCCTTTGTAATTCTAAGTCTGGATAACTAGGCATTAAGAAGACTGAAGGTTCAAATCACCTTGGCAGATAATTTCAGTCAAGAGAAAATATCTTCTGAAGTCTTAGAAAACTTAAAACTCAAAGTAGCAAAAGACGAAAAGATGGGGAAAAAAATTGCCCTGAAGGATAAGGGAATCCGAGTTAGCTCAGCAAGTTTGGAAGTCAAATCATATGAAAAGTAGTGTCATCTGCTCAGCTGTTCTGACAGAAGGCAGAGTTGGTTTATGCCGAGAGAAATTTCACAATGAAAAGGAATTTAGCACATCTATAAACCTTATCTCACAGGATTCTCCCAAAACACCTGGGAACTTTCTATCAGCTTATTTGACAGAAAGTGAAGCAGGTTCAGAGATATTGAGTCATCTACTTCAGGCAACACATCTGGGAAAAAGGAAACATGGATTTCAATCCAGACCTGTAGATTCCATGTCCAATTTTGCCTCCAGAGTCTAGCACTATGTCTCTTTCTGCTGCTTAATGGATGTGATCTGTCCTCTGAAATGTACATTATTCTTAACTGAGCCTCCTTCTCCACAACTGTCAAATACATATTGGGCACTCTGGTGGGTTCCTTTCTTTGGTAAAATCCTCCACATCTTGCAAAGCTCAGTTTTCTCCCTCTCTCAATAGTCTATAACCTTCAAAGATCTTTCCCTGCTGGTTGTCCGAAAGTCACTGATTCTGATAGCTCAAATGGTCACCTATGGATAAGAGCTATTTGCAAAAAGGTCTGAGTCTGACTCACATTACAGCCACACACACACACACACACACACACACACACTGTATAATTAGCTAAACCCTTTAAATCTTTGGTAATGACTTGCAGAATAGAAAAGTAGGCTCTGGCATGAGAAAATGAGTGTCTTCTTACAGACTCAACATGTATACATGGAACAGTCATTGAAAAAGAGGAGATCACTCAATACTAAACTGTATGTCTGGACTTCAACTGCCTTTGACACCTCCCCTGCCCTCAATCCCATGTCTTCTCCTTCTCTCAATGACAGGAGCCTTTACCAAGGGTTGTGCCTTGTAACTAACAGAAAGGTTTGCCAAATAGGTTATCATCTCATCTAGAATAAACTTCTCAATTGGGATAAGATCACTGATGGAAAGGTCACGTCTCGGACCTAGAGAAAGAGAGTCAGAAAGAAATGGTCATGTCCTAAATTTGAAATAAATGAAAGGTTCACACGAATTGATGAAAAGCAAAACTGAAGATTCTCTTTAGGTTTTGGGTAGTTAATTCATGTCAATAAAAATGAGTTCCTCAAATTATTTTTATTATTTTAACCTACTCCCCACATGGACTGTGTAAAAACTTCCATGTGGGTCATGTTAAACAAAAAACATATAATTTCCAATATACATATTAAAGCACAAACTCCTTTAACTACCACCCAAAGACCCCTGCAAGGCTGACCTAAATTTAACTTTCTGACACACTTCCTCTTAGAGGCGCACCGCATTCCACTGTGCTCCACTCCGTTATGCTTTGCAGACGTGGAGGTCCATAGCAACTCTGCACTGAGCAAGCTACAGCAACACTGTTCCCACAGAAAATGCTCTCTCTGTGTCTCTGTGTCACATTTAATTAAGATTTGTACATGTTTTTAGATATAATGCTATTTCACACTTAATAGGCTAGAGTGTAGTATAAACAGAACTTTATACGCAAATCATGTTGACTCACTTTCTTGTGATTTTCGCTTTATTGGTGTGGTTTGGAACAGAACTGGAAGTATCTCTAAGGATCCCACACTCCCCACCATGTATCCTGTGCTCCCGCCAAACTGCACTACCTGCTGATCTAAGCTATCACCCCTCCCCAACACCACCCCGAGTTTATTTAGGCTGTTTTTGCAGCCTAGAATATCTTCTTCTCTATGTGCTAATCTGACAACTTTTCTAGGAACAATACCTCCCAAACCACTTTTTTCATCTTCCATACACCCTGGCTGGATCTCCCTCTGGTGAATTCCTGCAGCTTCACTTACCTCCCCAATGGGATTTTGGGGCAGAACTCTGTACTTACTTGGCATTTTTTCTATTATTAATTCTTGCCTCTCAGAGTCCCTCTAAAGGCTTCGGATACTTCCTCATGCTTTAGGTAAGTTTAATACTTCTCTGAAACTGCTAAAAACAGTTCCACTGTACAGGTGAAGAGGAACCATTAGCTCGCTCAGTCACAACACTGCAAAATGGGGACAGTTTTGGAAGCGCTCTGCATGGGTTTGAGCAAAATGTGCTGGGCATCAACCAGATCACAGTACTTGATCATGTTGCCCAATTATTAAACATCTTTACTGATTTTTCTTTCTCCTTGTGCTATAAACTACCCACAAAGGATCAGAAATTACTTTTTAAAGATACCATTGAATAAAATTATATTTAATGCTTAGAGGTAAGTCTGACACAAGAGGTGCAAGATCTATACACTAAAAACTATGAAACATCACTGAATTGAAGTAAAGGAAGCCTAAATAAATGGAGAGCTATAATGTGATCACGAGTCAGAAGACTTAATTTTTGCGAAATGTCAGTTCTCCTCAAATTGATCTATAGACTTTCTGTAGTCATCACCAAAATTCCAGAAGGGGTTTTTGAAGGGCAAAAATTGACAAGCTGATTTGCAAATTCAAACAGTAATGGAAAATACATAGAGATACTCATTTTCTTGACTGTGGTTATGACTAAATGTATGTATTCATGTCGAAACCTACCAAATTTTTACTTTAATTTGTTCAGTTATTTAATGTCAATTATATCTCAATAGTTGTAAAATTCCAAGGAAATCTCATAAACTGACCTTTGAAGTAATAAGTATGAGCACTTAAAAGTATAAGTCTAAGAGAATATCTTAATTTTTTAATAGAATAGTTATACCAAACATTTTTAAAAATATGTCATAACTTCTCCCAATATATACTTTCAAAATTGTCCACAGTTCTGCTTTGTAACAATTATTAAAATTGCCTTCAATTACCCACTTGATCAATGATATTCTTTCTATGACAGCAGAAATAGTATCAGTGTTGTTCATTCTGAATCCCTGGTCCTCATACATGTTACCTGTTCAGTATTTGTACTGTTCAACTGTTACATGGTAACAAAGAATAGGCAGCTGATACTTTCAACATTATACACTAAAGGATTAAGAAATGGTTTTCACTCTCTATACTTCTTCAATTTTTCCTATTTATTTGATGGATATTCATTTGAGAAAAAAATTTTCTTGATATTTTAAAACATGAGTCTTTGCTAGGACTTGTTAGATTTTGGTATCTGTTAAGAAGTAAACTAGGGAAAAATGGACAGAGGTGGTATAAAATTCCATTGCTTTCAATGATTAAGTAATGATACCTGTAACGGAATATAATGAATAATATAAGCTTTTTATCTTATCATTAAACTGATATTTTCATCATCAAAAAAGGTAAAGAGATGGTAGTAACCTAAGAGTAGAGGGATGATCTACTAGTGAAATTGAAAGCTCCCTTTGAGGGGCTGGAGGTCCTTCTAGAAGATTCTATAGACCACCCATGTCTGGGAGAGACAGGATTCCTCTGCCACCTCTCAGCATCTTAATTATGCAAATATTAAAGCCTAATATTAGCACAGCAATATTTGAAGAAAAAGAAGTTAATATATTAGCTACCTATTACAAAGCTTCTAGATTACAATCCCTGATATTTCAACCAAGCACTTCAAATTTAAAAAAAAAAAATCTCCATTTCAAAAAGCTTTCCTTCAAACACGTACTCAGACAGCTAGGACTGGCTGCTGCCTCTGGCACTCAGAGCAGCCAAGGGAGGCATGGAGCAAAATGTCAGAAAAGCAGCTAAGTGGAAAGTGACCATAAAGGAAGGTCATCCCCCTACACCTTGGCAGCAGCCCCTACCAGGGTCTCCCCTCTTCCACTCAGTGCCTTTGATAAACAAGCATCAACTTTGTCAGAAAGAAATGCCCTTTGGACACACAGCCCTTGGCCTTGGATATTTTTGCAGAAAGTCAGACTATTGAATTGATGGTGTCCTTTGGCTCTTGGCATTTGTCATGGGTGGGCTTACCAGGAGCCCTCCCTCCTTCGACTTCCATGCGGTCACCAAGTCTGCTCTATGTTCAAATCATTCTATAATGTGTTGCCTTTCTTTTCAACCCTACAATTACCAACTTCATTCAGGTGCTCTTTATCTCATGTCCAGGGACAATTTAAGATCTTTGGATGTCCTGAAGAGAAAAATGTTGGTCCCTCCACTCATTACGTACTTACCATATAACAGAAAGTTTCCCAGCATGTTGAAATAAAAATAACATCTTTCTAGATTTTTTTTTTTACTCTAGAGGAGTTTTATTTTTGTAGATAAGTTTGTCTAGGGAACACTTTCTCTAGAAAGGTTTATTTGATTGAGTTTTGAAAACTCAACAGAAAGATCTAAGTACCGAGGAGGGAAAGCCTCCCAGCAGAAAGTACACAGGCCTGGTGTTTTCAGCTGAAACAGGAGGACTCTTTCCCTGCTGCAGGGGTGAAGGGTGTGCTGGGGAGAGCTGGTGGAAAGTTAGCAGGCTTCACATCGCCACATTCTGCGTGCTCAGCTAACTTTCCTCCAAACTACGGGGAAGCCAATATTAAGAAGATCTATAACATCTTCAGACCAACTAAACTTCTTTCCGTGGTATCTGGCATTACTGAGATCTAGTGACAGTTCCAAATGCAAAGAGAGGACAAAACTAAAGCACTCACAATCAAACAACACAAATCTAGCTTAGAGAAGCAGAGTCAAGAGTCACACAAATAAGTTTCTATCAGAAACTTCGCTCAGGCTCTGTTTCCCTAAAATTTCCCAGTGTTCTCCCTGAAGTGAGCACTATCTTTTCTCGTGTCCTCAATGATTCTTAACCTTATGTAACAAGGTCAAGGTCAAAAAACAATTTGAAAACTTCCTGACTAATCTCAGAGCCTCTCAAATGGATCTGGTTTCTAGCTCAGCGATAATTCCCACCTGACTTCCTTGTCTCCCAACCCCCATTTCCCATACTTCTTGGTGGTTGGTGCCATTTCATCTTCACTACTTAGCAGAAAGACTCCTCCCGCCCCCATGCAGTGTAACAGCAGCCCAGAGGACAAGACTTTCATTACTCAGCAAGCTTCTTTCTCTCTCTCTCTCTCTCTCTCTCTCTCTCTCTCTCTCTCTCTCTCTCTCTCTCTCTCTCTCTCTCTCTCACACACACACACACACACACACACACACACACACAGGTATATTATGGGTTGAATCGTGTCTCCTTCAAATTCAGATATTGAAATCCTAACTCACAGAACCAGAGAAAGTGACTCACTGGATACTGGGTACCTAAAGATATAATTAAGTCATCTGCTGAAGAAGCAGATACCAAGTGAAGGACTTCATCTGATCTGGGACAGAAGATCCACTGAAGCTGGGAGAAGGTTTGTAAGAGCATTTGCTTCCTACCACCTCTGTAACATACTACAAGTAAACACAAACTTATTAACTTACACTCTGAATTCCAAAATTAGTTTTATGGGGTTAAAATCAAGGATTCAGCAAGGCTGCATATGCCTTTTGGAGGTTCCCAAAAAGCCATCCCAGCTTCGAGAGGCTGCCTGTCTTCCTGTCTCCTGGCCACATTTTCAAAGGAATCACTCCAAGTTCTGCTTCCATTGCCACAGTTTTTGACTTAACTCTCCTCTCTCCCTCTTATATAAACGCTGGTGAGTATTGATAGTTCGAGATGAATTCCCCATCTCAAGACCTTTAACTTAATCACATCTTCCAAGTCTCTCCTGCCCCCGTAGAGAATCATATTCACAGGTTCTGGATATTAGGAGGTGAACATCTTTAGGGATGGAGGCATTATTCATCTAATAACAGTGAAGATCCCAAAGGGCATATGGCCCAGGAGTGACCAGGAACACAGGAATATCAAATGGACTGTCAGGTGGAAACTGATGTGAAGTGATCCTGTCCTTGATCCCATAAAACTTCGGCTCCCACCACAAAACCACAGAATGCCTGGAACAGTCGAGGCTCCCAGGGGCAGACATTGGACAAGAACTAAGCAGTTTATTTGGAAGATGGCACAGAAGGAAAGAAATTAACCAGGCAACAGAAGGCAGCCAATATATGGTATGTTACCAAGCCAGCTAACTTTGTGGCAACTGCAGCTTAATTCCACTGGGAAATTCTGGAAAAGTGTGAAACATATGCCTCAGAGTTGTCTTGCATGAGGAGTTAGGAACCAGTCTTCTTTTGGTCACAGATTGAAAGAGTAGCCTCTAGAGGGTTTGGAGAAAGCCCTCAGGGGAGAAAAAGAAGAAGAAAAAGAAAATAAATCCTAGTCATCAGAGGTCAGTGGAGCATAGCACTGGATATACCCAAATAGATATCAAAAAAGACATCAACATGTCTTTTAAAATTAGATTCCTCGTGGAAGTCAGTGGTACGCATCACATTGGGGTTGAAATATTGCATCGCTAGGAGGTAAGCGCTGACATCTGGGTTACACAGAGAATAAACATCAGTGGAACTGTGGACTCTGTGTTCGTGTGGTACCCTAGCCTTCTGCCATCGCCACTACTGCAACTCATCCTGTCGACCAACCTGGAACTCCTTGCGATCTGACCCCCCCATTCAGCACTTCTGTTGAGTCTCCATTACTGGCATTTTCCTGGTCTAGAGCCAGTTTCCTCCTCCGTCCCTACTCCCACTCTTTTGGCTCAGACAGGACATCAATCTGCAGTGCACAGCTCGACTGCTCTTTTCAGGAGATGAAAATACATTGCATAGCGTTTCTCTCCACCTACTTCTTCCTTTGATTAAAAAAAGAAAATTTAAAAAAGAAAGTAAAAAAAAATCCACTACTGTTGTCTTCTCTTTGCGTTTCATTCCCAGTTCTCCGTTCTTCCCTCCATTCCCAGCCATTCATCAAGCAGGTCTGAGTGTCCATGTTCAAACGCAGGAGGACAATATGTGTGTGGACACTTTTAAGTAAGAAGTCAGTGTTCTATAATTTAATTTTCTCCTCTCACATTAAACCTGCCATTCTCCACATAATCGGAGTGATAAATGCAGAGTCAGACTTCATCTTCCTGACATTAATACCCATCAGTACTTCAAATGCAAACAATTGTGACATTCGACTTTATAAAAATCACCAAGTGCGCCAACTCTGTTTAATTAAACCATTCTGAAGTTGCTTTTGTTACATTTAATGAACGATATATTATACTGCAATGAAACATGCAGCAATACAAATACTTCACAATGCTTCCAATTAAGACTCACTTCACTTATGCCAGTTGACAGCGCGAGTATGCCACACTTCATTCAGTCTGCGCATTTTAAATGAACTGGTTAGTGAGAAGGGTGCTTCTTTGCTAATGAGTTTTGTAATCAAGGCATCTATTTTAATTTCAAATTGGCTAGATTGGGGGAAATTGCTAGACTAAATGACTGGTACTAATTAGGATTATAAAAATATTCATCAAGCCATGGAATTAACACGGGGGTCTGATTTTCCTATATTTGCATATTGCTTGAGTTTTGGGGAAAAAATCTTGACAAATTGTCTTCTCTTTAGCAAATTGAACAAACACTATATCTGTTTTAGCCCTTCTTTTCATTTAAAGCATAATACATATTCATGATTTGTAAATGAAGTTAAATGATTTCAACTTCTCTCTTCATTACCATATTAAAGATGTTGTCTCCATAAGCTTCCTTGAAAAACTTCAGATCATAGTATTACCTATTTAAATGACAAACACTTTGGGTTAATCTATACCTTAGCCCAAACAATGGAGCAAATTGGGAAAAGTGAGCAAAAGTGGACAAAATCTGAAAATAACCCACAACTGCCTTGTGTATTTTCTGCTCCAGGCAGAATTCATTAGCCTTCTGGCCTATCATCCCTAAGTAGTTGGATTCCACCCCAGAAAATACCATCAGTTGAGGGAGGTGCCAGAAGAGACACCATCCCTGTGAAGGTCGGTCTGCAAGGCAAATTTTTGTGATGCTTCCCTGTTACACTGTTCTCTGCGCCAAGGCTCAGCATAAGGTGGCCCAGATGAGATTCTGCCCCAAGGTGATAAGACAGCTTTCCTATCTACTAGGGAAACTGAGGTGTGATTGTTAGAGCAGGGGTCCCCAGTCCGTACCCCTCACTGGCTGTGTGACCTTGAACAAGCTCATAGAGCCCTCAAGAGTTGATGCCCACCTGTCACTTGGAAATAACATGCACCTTGCAGATCCCTGTGGGGATTCAATGTCATGATGTATGTAAAAGCGCTGGCAGCGTACACACAGGAGACACTTTACAGACCTGCATCCCCATCCCCAAGAAGCACCCATAAGTCTAACGCTGAGAGAGGGTAAGAGTTACCAGGTGAGAACCTCCATTCACAGCACATGCCTCCACCCCTTGGCTCCAGAGCATGTGTTTCCATTGCAGCTGTCAAATCAAATAACCAAATACTAATTCAATTTTGGGATACAGCCACAAAATTCATTTGAAAAACTACAGAATAAATCACCACCACCACAACTATCTATACTGGGTGCTTCTAAATAATAAAACCTGTATCAATCGTTGAGTTGTAAATAATAGAGATTGAGGTTATAGCCAGCCAGGGTATACTTTTTGTTAGGAGAAAAAAAAAAAAATTTCCTAGAGTTTCACATTTCAAAAGGGAGCAGAGTGAAAAAGCAAAGCTGAAGAAATGAGAAGCCTCAGGCTTAGTGTATTCCTATTTCAGGGAAATTTTCCTCTTCACCACAATGCCTCTTGCAAAGGGATTTAAGTCCTAATTTAAAATAACTTTACCGAAAAATGCGTTTAAATAAAATTTAAAAGGAAATCATTTAACCTAAATTAAACCTATGCACACCAGAACTGTTTTTAAAATCACAGCCTTAAGTAATAGAAAAGCTAGAAAGCAACGAGCATTTAAAAAAATTCACAAGCATAATTCCATCATCTTAAGAAAACTCATGTGATATTTTGGAATATTTCCTTCCGATCTTTTTAAAAAAACATTTTTCTTCATTTCACTTTATTTCCTTTCTTACTTCCTTCATTTTATTTTATTTTTTTGTATAACTTCAAAGAGTACTCCTTTATTTAATATGCATTATGTATGAATGTGTATATGTTATCAAGTGATATGAGATACGCATGCATGAAATACACTAATACACGCTCAAGTTGTTCCATGTTCATTGTGACACCATTTTAATGGCCACAAACTGTCTGACAAGTGTGTGCATCATGATTTAAAGTCTCTTCATGTTGGACATTCAGTAAGTTTCCATCTAGTGTTTCCCATTATAAACGACTTTGGTAAACATTCTTCGACCTAGAACGTTGTGTTTAATTCACTGGTATAGTCTGGAAATGGGAAGTAACTCATTGTATCAATGATTTGAATAGATATATGGCTCCTGAGAGACATTTCCAAGAATTTTCCAGAAAGGAAAAATCATTTGCAGTCATCATTAAACCAACATTAGCTACTATCTTTTCGTTTCTTTTCTTCAAAGGAAGGTGCAGGCAGGAACGAAGGGCTGGCAGGCAGGCAGGCAGGAAGAAGGATTTCATTTATTTTCACTTGAATTGTACATATTAGCTGTTCCCCCAGGTCCAGCATGAGAACCTGCGTCCTTGAGATGTACGTGGACTGTGCTCAGCCAGAGGCAGCAGACCAAACTGATACTCCACCAAGGCATGCTAGCTGTTATCTTTATGGCACAGAAAGTAACACATATTTTTAAATGAAATATGTTAAGTTCATTCTAAATGAAGTGCTGTTGTTCTTTTTTTAAGTTCCTTACAATCCTTCAGGATTAGCAGAGCATACTCAACATTAATGAATTTTGCCTTTGGCTGAGTTAATTCTACAATGCTGATATTTAAAAATTCTCCTTCTATAACATACATCAAAAAGATGAGAAATAACAAGTGTAGGAGAGGATGTGGAGAAAAAGGAGTTCTCCTTCACTGTTGGTGGGAATGAAAATTAGCATAATCTTTGGAAAACTGTGGAGATTCACTAAAAAAAATTAAAAGATGGAACTACAATTTGATCCAGCAATCCCACTTCTAGGTATAGACCCAAATAATACAAAATCACTAACTAGAAAAAATACATTTACAACCCTATGCTCACAGCAGCATAATTCACAAGTCACTAGAGGGAACAGCCTAAACGTCTGTCTAAGGGGGCTGGATAAAGGTGCCGTAGTATGGATATACAATGGAATTCTACACAGCTCAAAGAAATGAAAGTGATTGGAGGCTCTGGGTTTGCTGGTGACGGTTCAAGAAGGAATTCTTGAGCAGTAAAGTGCAGTTTTATGGTGTATTAGAGAAAATGGAGGAGAAAGAAAGCAAAAGCACCAGACAGAGTTTCCTGGGCAGAGAGGGCTGCACTGACTCCTATGAGATTACTGAATCTTACCTTTGGGAGGAGATTTTGGGTGAACTGCCTTTCCAGTGTCTATAATTAGTAAGAGAACAGGGGTCACAAGGGAGTTCAAAAGCAGAAGTAGTGAGGGGATTTTCCAGAAAGCTCTCCAGGGTATAAAGTGGCCTTTGGCATTCTGGTGGCCCAGTCCCTTGTTGTACTGGGAAAACATTATGTTGATGAAGGGATTACACAAATTTTTCCAGAGGGTTAAGGAGATGCACTTTGCTTTGAGTGCTCAGGAGCTGGCCTGCGAGGTGAGGTGTGGCTCAGGGCGCTGCAAGGTCCCCCAGCACCTTTATTGATTTGGAATGTCTTGGTCTAAAAAGGAGACCTAGAGGATGCTGCTTTGGGCCTGCATTACCCCTACAAAGGTGTGCCTTTCACCACGCCCTGGATGGGTCTGGAAGTGATAGTGGGCAAATAAGTCAGAAAAGAAAAGCAGACAGACAGGGTAGTGTCACTCAAATGTGGAGTATAATGAAACAAAAGAGACACAATAAATTAAAAATAAAAATAATTTAAAAATAAAAAGTCACAATAAAGTCACAGGATGCAGAAGTATGGCTGCCTTTCTTGTAGCCACAAAGGGGGTGGGGACAGGGAGGTAGAGAGGGGATGAAGGAGTTATTATGATGATGGTGAAGGGAGGTGAACCGCTGGTGGCGCTAGCTTGACAAACACACAGACTGAGGTACAAATTCAATATCCTAAGAATCATGAAGGGATGTAAGTTAAAGGAGAAAATAAAAAACAATTCATACACACACACACACACACACACACACACACATATTTCTCCTCCTCTGTCATTACTTCACTGCTATCTTCCAACTTTTATCCCGAAGAGTTTACCTTGCATCTATTCCTTCATCAGCATAATTAGTCATAAATCATCTGCAGAAACTAGAAAGGAACCTGACTGACCGCCGCCCTGCTGGCGGCGGAAGGTAATGACAGAAAAGTGCACAAGGAGTATTCTGGAATGCCAGTCAGGTATTTGGGGATCAGGGTGCTGGATTCATAGGTGTATGCAGTTTGTGAAAACCCAATGAGCTCCTGACATGTACACTTTTCTGTTTGTACGTCACACTTAATTAAAAAGTATGATGACTGACCCTGACTTTGGAAAACCAAGTGCTATCATACCAGGATGACTGGTCAAGACAGAGGCTGAGAATGGAAGGAGGAGAGAAGGTAGGCGAGACAAGGCCAGGCAGAGGAGAGCCCATGTCCAAAAAGGCTTGCAAAGGAAGGGACAAGCTGAAGCCTAAGTCCAGCGAGAAAACTGTTCACCTCAGGTCGGGATTTAGGCAAAGGGGCCTGAGTCAGGGACACTGCGCAGCGGAGTGAGCAAAAAGGACCAGTATGCACGCAGAAAGGAAGCAGGGGGAAGAACACACAGAAAGCAGAGAAGCCCACTGTTCCACCTCTTTGCCCACCTATGGATATATTCACGTCCTTCACCAAAATACCGCCAAGACTGAATCTCCACCACGAGACCAGTAGTGTTAGGAAAGGTTCTTAAGAAAAGGTACCTGAGGCTCTTCATTATACACATACATACTGAACCTTCAATGCATTATTTTAGCAAGTGTTCTTTTCCCTAACACAAGTGTGTCAGGTTACCAAAAGGGACACTTAGAAGGCAGAGGAAGAGAACAGAAAATCTGGGACATGACATAGAAAAAGCAGACTTGGGAAGACAAAGATGCCTCACGTGATGGTGTGGCTGCAGTTGGTCCGCTGGGCTAAGGTTTCCACGGGCAGTGCTGTCTGAGTGGAGCCCCTACAGTGCCCTCCTCACCGGGTGCAAGCGAGCGTGTACACTCAGCTTGCTTGGTCACTCAGAACTATATTCAAGCAGACTAATGCTAATGTCTGAATAACATACCGGTTGCATCACCTCCATTCTTGGGCCACGGTTTTCGCTTTCACCGTCACCACAGAGGCCTCATGGAAGCTGGTGTGTCTGTGGGGACGGAGGCAGCACATCGCCACCGCACGGTGAGAGACTCCAGCAGCGAAGGCGTGCCAGGGGAGTGAGGCCCCGGATTTTCCTTTCTCTGAGATAATGCACGACAGGTTTTAGAGGCATGGAAGAGGACCTAATGAAAATGCAATGTTTTTTTCTTTAAATAAAAGGTGCCCTTCAGTCCTACTCTTATTCCACGGGGGATAAGCTGCAAAACCCAGATCATCCTTCTTTAATCCCCAGCGCTTTATCCCCACCTGGGCGGGAAACAAGAAGCAGTTTCTGCCACTGGCTACTGAGGAGAGTCATCATCACCTGTTAATCCGGGAGGCTCTGAATACAATTACATTTCTAATCTTGAGGGTTTATATGAGAATATAAATGAAAGGAACAGCTTCATTTGTGTCCAGCATCCCAGAAGTACATTTTGAAACTTCTATTGAATTTTCAGATGCTCCACACTCCAGAGGCACTTTAATTCACCAGTCACCTGCTAACACATTGTGTGGCAACCCGGACAGGGTCCCATCAGCACCATCTCCTCCACTGCAGACCCTGCATTAGCAGGAGCCATGCCTCAAACTGTCTCTGTTTCTTCACCAGCTTACCAGTCTGTCAGATACTCTTGAACTTGGCTGTTAGCAGGTGATCAAAATAACGACAACGAAGAGAGCTGCACACCTACCTGCCCCAGCCACTGTGATGGCAACCTTTCACGAGGGGCTCGTGTTTCAGAAAGTGGCTTTCATGTTGAAATTACTGATAATTCCAGACCCGTCTACCCAGAAGTGTCTGAAAAACAAGTCTAAAATCCCACTGAGTTCAACTCTGATCTCCAAAGCCAGCTGTATTTGTTAAAGTTTCATTTTGCCAAGAAGATAAATGATAAAAGAGAGTTTTACAATCCCACCTCTCACGCAGAAAAATAGCTTTATTCAACTTCCCAACTCCTGCAGAAGGGCCCCTGTGCCAGGATGTATGCATCTGTGAATATGTGAGCATGTGCCCATTTTTAAAAAACCTGCATGAAGCCTCTTGTCAAAATGAGGGATATTTAAACATCCAGCTTTCTACAGCAATGAAAACAGCACCTATCTATTTAGAGAATTTCCATGTTTCCAAAACCTATTGGAAAGTCTTTCAAACATTCCCAGTTTAGTAAGATTATTGAGCCCTTTGGCTAATCCAAAACATTACAGTGGAAAAGGTTACCACTATCATTGAGGAAAGAACCTTATGGCAACTAAATACAATATGACCTCTTAAATAACTGGCAAATGCACAGCTTTCAAAGATGCGCAGAGCTTTGGTTTTGAGAGGAGAGGATGATCTCTTCTTATCTTCAATTCAGTCACCCATATCCTATTACTTCCACTGATTTCCTTTTTTAATCTCAAAGATTCTCGTGAAACATCTCCAAAGATACTTACACCCAAGAAATAATCTCTTATCCTTACTAGGTACTGAGACCTTTTATATTAAAATGCAAGATGGGATACCACTGGGCAGAGAGCAGCAGCTGAGGAAGGCCGTGGGAGAGCCAGGAGGAAAGGACTGGGTCAAAAGCCCAAGTTAAAGTGAACAGAGAAGCAAGGACTTCCATGGGGCAGCTCAGAACTGTAGATACAGAGGCGGGAGGACTGCAGTTACCTCATGGTCTCTCTGCGGTCTTGGAGGCTGGGGGCCTTGGGTGATCCTCACCCACAACCTGGCCTCGACCAGTACAAGGTAGTCATGTTTCCCAGTTGACTCATAAACTGTATAAAGAATCTCAACTCGCACAATGTCATATGAATCTCCTAATTTCCAGATACAATTTTGTTCTATCCATGGGTATTTCCTTTATTCTCCAGCAAAGCTTTTTACCAAGTGAGATATCCTGGCCTATCTCCTGCAGCTTTGGGAGAGAAACTTGGAAGGTAAACTCAGCGGCTATCGTCTTTAAAATATCATTCAATTGGGTCTTTTGTAATACATACAACACAACGACACAGGCTTACAGATTCTAAAGAAATTGCAAGTGCATTTCATCAAAGGTACAATAATGGAAACATTGATTCACTCCTGCTGCAGTTGCCTTAATGCTACACTTTTCATTTTTTCCAGAAGAAACCAGCTGCCTCAATACATGCACATCAGAGAAGGCTCCAGTCTAAAACAAGACATTTGTATATCAATCTCAGCCCTGCTTGTGCCTTCATTCGCTGCTGCACAGGACCACTCTCCTTGACTCTAAACCAATAAATTACCCCAAAGTAAAGAAAGACGCTGCTATGGCCAGAATGACTGGGGCCAGGTGTTTTACACCATCTCTGCAAACCACACAAGGCATCAGCTGCTTCCTCACACCATTTATTTAAAAGAATGGCAGCGCACTGCTTAGAAACTTTATGAACCTAAAGAATATCAGGCCACTTTATGCAGAAGATGTCAACAAGAAAGAGTATCTACGGAATAATACAACCCAAAATGGGCAGCACAGTTGGGGGAATCTGTCAAAACCACGGCCACGTTTCCAAACACTTGTACTAAGAAAAACAGTTGCCACCAAGTCTGAAAGTATTTTGAAAGCATTTAATCCACCACGGTGCTCCACCAACAACGCCCCAGATGTTCCTCGTACTGTGGAGATGGAGACAAGGAAGATTCCTTCCACACAAGGTACATTGCATTTGTTAACCTTTTACCATGAGATGTCTGTGGCTTCCAACTCAGGTTGTCGCTGTATAACTAAAAACAGGGTTTAGGAGCATCACTTAAATAAATTACCATCCAGTCATCTAAAAACACCCAAATAATTAGTTGTTGGGTTTTTTTTCTTTTCATGATAGCTTCAAATTTTCTGTCTATACTAAGCATTTAAACTCACCGGCTATCTGACATTTGGCTAAGTCTTTCATACAATATCCACTTGATGGCATGAAAGAAATGTATTTGCAATGACTTTTGCTTTGCAAATGTCATGTGGGTGTCCTTAGGGGATTGCTTTAAGCACCTGGCGCCCACCATGAGGCCCCTTAATGAGAGCTATAAAGGTTATGTTGAAATTATTGTTTAAAGGTTCTGACACCTCATAACACATACACAGACACACAGACATTCACGTACATTTTAAATCACATATTCAAATATCTATAGAGGAGCAATTATTTCAGGATTTCAGAAAGAGTAGAGAGAAGCTATTTCAAACAAGGTTATTCCATAGATATCTCTATTCAAGACAGTGTCTGTAATTCTGTTTCCTTTCACTGATTGATTCCACAACATCCCATAATAATTTGGCATCCAGCATTATGCTAAGACTTTAGAGATGGCAGGAAACGCCAAGTCCCTTTGCTGAAGTATAAGTGAATCAACTCTCAAGGGTTCATAACCATGGCATATATGCATTCATCCACTAATCTGTCTGCTTAAGAAATATTTACTGAGCACTTACTAAGTACCAGGAACTGAACTAGAAACAGGTATCACAACAGTCTTCCTTCCTAGAGCTTGTAATCTAATGAGTTATGCAGATCATCCCAAATTCACATCAATTAATGAAAAAGCTCAACCATGACAGGTGCCCTGAAGGGGAGGGACGCACGCAGCACTGTAAGAATAACACCAAGGAGGATTTAACCCCCTCAGGGAGTTTAGAGAAGACTTTCTGAGGAGGTGATGCCAGTCTTGAAAACTGATAGTGATGAGGTTGACTTTGGGAAGCAGATTCAAGGCCCAGGAAAGGAAGCAAAAGGACAGTGGAGGTAAGGGACTGAAAGAAGACCATTAAAGGGGAGGTAACAACAGTGAGTCAGGAGAAATGAAGAGACCAGACCAAGTCGGTGTTGATCTCACTGAGATCACTGCTTTCTGTGAGCAGTGAGAAAAAGCTGAAGGAGCTTAAGCAAAACCACGAAATCACAAGATCTACATTTGGGAAATACAATATAACATTACTTAGGCTACAATGTGAACACACTGGAAGAGACTGGCAATAGTTCCAGTGGCAGATATAACTTACATCTGAGTAGGGGTCATGGTAAGAGAAGAAGTGGATGGAATCAAAGGCTATTTAGAGAGAAAACTATCTTAGAGACCGTGGGTTAGAAACAAGGAAGGAAACAGCCTTGGTTTCAGAGTTTTGCAACTCAGTGGATAGAATTCCTTGCAATTTTGGAATCGCAACAGAAATACTGGAAGAGAATCAGCTATGTTGGAGATGGGTGGGGAGATGAGGAGTTTGTTTCTAGAAGATTCTGAATCAAGAGGCATCTCAGGGATTCTGGAGACAAGGTCGAGCACATGGCTCGATAGATGGAGGTGGCGCTCAAAGAGGACACAAGAGCTTGAATGCACTTCCAGCAAACACCAAAAGATCCATGCTTGAGGCTTTCCTTCTATTTTTAACCAAGAACAATGGTCTATCTGAATTTTACCAAATCCAGGTACCATGGTGGGCGGAACATGCCCGTGGCTTGAATAAACGACATACATTCCAGTCCTAGCTCCTCAGTTACTAGCTGAGTGGGTTTGAGCAATCACCTTCATTCTCCTACACCTTTGTTTGCTACAGCCTCTGCAAATTATGATGCATGCACATTTCTTTTTCACTTCACAGGTTGTTTTAAAGGTCAAATGAGTAAAATTATAGAGAAAACCATTTTCAACCTGCTCAATGATAAATAGTATTGCCAATAAATGAAATAAACCTGTCTGCACATTTTAATACTAAGGAGTAGAAAGCAAAGCTAGCTGCTACAGACAAAGCCAGCTTGATCGAGATGATGAACTGTCACTGAATCTGCCCCCAGAGGTGGCACTGAGTCATAAGCACGCTCTTCTTCAGAGGGGGTGGGGTACCTAGATGACAAGGTGTAAAGGAAAGATGTGTGTCCTCACCTTCTGATCGAGACTGTAGGCCAGCACCCAGTCCTCCTGCCTGGGATGAAAGAGCAGACTCTGGATGTAGAAGGAGAGCCGGTACTTCTGATAGGTCGCCCCTTCATCTGAGCTGATCAATATGCTACTCTCCATTTCAGGGTCACTAAGAAGCATGATCTAAAGAAGGAAGAGAGAAGAAATTATAGATCGAGCTGGGGGAGAAAATAAGTACACGAGATTAAAGTATAAAAATAAAGTCATCTTTACTTCTACGCCACAGCATGAAAGGAGCATCTGGGCCTCCATGTGGCATACGAGTATTTTTCATCCTGATTTAGCCCTTCATTGTTGAACTGAGTTGAGTACTGGGCACAGTTAGGGCTGAATGCTAATGAGGTTTCCTTTTGTGATGTCCACCTTTTACTTTCATTTTTGATGTCCATCTTTTAAACATGTAGAGCATATTATTAACCATCTTTAAAATTTAATTTCATTATTTGCTCTATGATGTTTAGAACACCGAATTTCATTCTTAGTCTGTGTGCAAGTCACACCACATCCACTACCAGTCAGAGTCTCGTTGGTGGTCCTCCGTCCCTGACCCTGGAACCATCACACCTCTTCCTCCCTCCAACTCTCCCTGTCCCTCCTTATCACATGAGCGCCCTTACTGATCTTTAGCCAAGGAAAGGATTCCCCTGCAATCCCACTATTTGTATTAGTTTTGTTCTTTTTGAATTGTTTTAGCGATTTAATAGGTTTTATGATACCTCTGTTTTAGATATTTTCCAAAGCACATCTCCTCAAAGACCCTTGAGACAAACACAGCTGCCTAAGCCAGTTTGTCACCCCATGTCAGAGGGACAGACTGGTAGTTTTCCAAGTCTTTGGTATCTGGGAAAACGGGTTCAGTCTCAGCACTTCTCCCTTCACAGCATGTCACCTTGAAAAGTTACTTAATGTCTAAAAAAAACCAGTGACCACAATAATAATTGAGTATGACCATGTCCAAATTGGCTTTGTGCACTTGCACAGTCTATATTCTTGACAAGGTTCTAGGTATTTCCACCGCACGTTCTTCGCCATGAGGAATTTTTGCCACACGAGTGATTGACAAGGAGGCACGTCTGCTGGCAAAGAGAACTGGTTGAAAGTCTGGCTTAATAGCTTTTCAACAGTATCTTACACGGATGCCGCATCCCAATGTGATAATGTGTAAAGCATTCCCATGTTGCATGGAAACCACAGGTCTGCGAGGTGAGGAGAGGAGGCGGCAGTCTTAAAACCGTGGGTGGTGACGACTACATATATCAACATGATAGAAAATCAGGTGATAAAACTTACCGAAAGTGTGAAACAGGAGTGGAACACCAGATTGCACACTCTACTAGAAAATGTTAACGTAACAATTTGCGAATTCTTCAGTGAGCATAGCCATTCCTCCCACCCCTCAAAACCAAAAGTTTACCAAGCTACAGCAAATATAAGTGAGGCAGCCAGTAAATCACAACTGTTTTCCAGAGCATTAATTATCACTGCATTAGTCATTTGAATACAACAATGATTTTTGTCATTTTATCCTTTTTAAGAGAAAAAAACTGACTTATGACCAAATAGCTATGCAGCAAAAATGTGAATATACCAGGCACGTCTTGACAAGTGATAGCTCTGATTAAAATATACCCTTAGTAATGAAAAGCCCCCTTCGATCTGTACAAATGAGCTTCTACTTAAAATATTCGAAGACAATGATCTTACTAAAAGCATGCTTGCGTTTCCAGTGTTTAAATCCAGAAGACACCCAGACACTCTGACTTTCCCCCCAAGATCAGCAGTCTTTGGTCCCGCTGACAATTCCTTCCTTGGAGCATTCTTTACAAAGAATGCTCATTGGTTTTCCTTTTCATTTCTTTGAATACTCAACTTTGTCTGATGATCCTTGAAATACCGTCATTCCTCCACTCTTGGTTTTGATCTCTTTTTACACACATGCTGTTCCTCAGAATGCTCTTCCACTCTCCACTCCTGCTTTTGTTTCATTTCTTTTTGAATTACCACCTTTCTGAGGACAACTCGTAAAAGAAATCTTAAATTGAAATCTCCTCTGTTTCAATTTAAAAACTTGGCTCCTCGGTTGCTCCAACTATCTGATGTCTCATAAACACCACACACTCAAGACATCCCAGAAAGGAAGCCTCTGCACAGCTTCCCCGCCTGACTCAGGGAGCGCTACCACCAACCTTCCGCGTGAAGCCCATCACCGGCTCTGCGTTTTCACTCACCTCCTAAAATAAATCGGAGTCTGAGCCCTGCGTATTTTATACATCAGCTCCATTCTCTCTATGCCATTGTGATCTACTCATACACAGAATATAAGAAAACAAGCAAACCTAAAAGACATTCACAGGACACAAGACTGTGCTACAGGGGATGGCAGAGGGGAGGGAGGGAAAGTGACAGGAATGGACACTGAATTCTGGTGGCGGGGGTGGTGTGCCGTGCTCACAGACTGAGTTGTGAATTCAATGTCCTAAAATGGATATAACAGTGTAAAAAAAATAAATAATATTAGTTTTTAAAAATATGATGATCTCTGCAGGGAATGACTGTTAGACACCTCTGTCCATCTAATAGCTTCAGTCATACTCCTTCCCAGCCACTTGACACACTGGGGCCAAAATAATCATCCTATGAAACAAGTCTGACTCAGACATCCTCTACTTAAAACTACTCAGTGGTTCATCACTGAGCCTGCTATATTTTACAATTCTTAAACTAGCCTGGCATAACCCACCCCTTGCTTCTTCTCGGCTTTCATTGTCAGCACAGTCCATTTGACCGTCATCATCCAGCTCACCCAACTTCTCTGAGTTCTTAATACTTGAGTGACTACATGAGTGAATGATTTTTCCTTGTATGATTTCTCCTGTCTTGAGCTATCCTGACACCAGCCTTACAGCTATTCATTCCTGTCTAAATCATGGGCCCCAAAGTACAAAATTAAGGCAAAAAAAAAAAAAAAAAATTTCCATACCTTAAAAATGAAACAAATAGCAGAATTTTTAAAATGTTGCCCATTGCATATATTAGCATTATAAAGAAAGCCTTAAAACAAATTCAACCCCTTTAACTGCTAAGATTCATAGTCCTTTCCTGCTATTATTTCTTTATAACTTCCAAGATAAACTGACTTTCTTTTTCTCAAATATTTGTTTTGGCTTCATTGAAGTAAGTTATTGCTTGCTATCATCAAATTTTTAAGAAATGGATGCAGTGTGACATACTTTTTCACTCACATGATGGCCAATCATAGGCAGAATGCCTTTCTCCTCCCTTGGCACTGTGACGAGGCAGGGGAGGAGGGGCGCATCCCTAGCGCCCTTGAGAAAACCTTGGAGGACGCACCCACGCCTGAGGCATAGCCTGAGAAGCCAGACACTGGGTAGGAGGAACGAGCTTTCCTCACTGTGCTCCTGGGCTTCACAGCCTGTACTGATGGGCTTCGTAACACGCAATGAAATCATTTTTCCCCTGCTGCAGAGAAATTAAACTACTTATTTTATGCAGGTATAAAGCAGCTTCATGCCTATGACTCTAATTAGAAGATAAGACCAACATCATAAAATGGACTTTATTTTATATACCACGAGTTACCATCTCCTGAATAAGGGTTCCCATCAAATATCTTGGGCAGTGCATTCTCTTCCTCGGGCCCTGTTTCCTGATGCACACACACACTGCGTACACGAACAGATTCTCTACCAGACACGCCACGTGTATGTGTGCACACACACTTTGATGGTGCGTGTGTGCACACACAGCATGTTGATAATGCATGGTGGTTTCAGGGAGCTTTTGCTGGCAAAGTTCATTTCATCGCCGCCTTTCTCTGACATTGCCTACAGAAATCCTTTTCTATACTTGGCTATCAATCGGTTGTGTCTTTATTCAATCCTGGCTTCTGAGAAGAACAAAACGAAGGGAACTAGAATCCTACAAGTCTAGGTTTCTAATCTGTGCTGGGCACTTTAGGGAAAGGGCACATGCATTTTCTGGAGTAAGTGTGTGCTTTATAGAGAAAGGAACTTGGGCTTAGAGGAGCAAGCCAACTAGCCTCTCCCCTGCTCAGATGGACTCAGCACCACCACCTCCCCAGCATCAGTGGACACGGAAACCTCTGCACTGGATTTTCTTGACCAAGGAACAAGGAGAAGTCTGAGGAGCAGGTCTTTACCCTCCTTTTCTGCATCTCGAAGACACACACACACACACACACACACACACACACACACACACACACACACCCGAGCTCTTCTCCTCTACCTTCTATCCACTGCTGGCAAAAAAAAAGACACGAAGAATTAGGTGCAAAGGAATTCAAAGGGGAAAGCAAATGTCGGTGCTCAAAATTAACTAGTTAAAAGGAGGGGCTCAAAAATAACATAGCAAGAGAGCATGTGACACACCAGATGTTGTCTCAGGTGAAATTGGACACCGCATATTAATATGTTTGATCTGTTTTACTGTGAAGCGGAGGATGTAAGAGGGCACAGCAGGGGCAGTGAGGCAGGGAGGGTACAGTGAGAGGACTGTGAGGGCAGTACCAAGGCGAAAGGGGCACATCTTTCCTCAAAGCATTCAGCACTGGGCTTTTAAAGAAATACTCCGTGCCCTGATGAAAACTGCGCGAGGGCTGAAGTTTGGAACAATTTGCACAAAATCAAATAAACACAGCCCGCTGGTGCTGAGGGCAGTTGGTGTCTAGCAGCTCTGCATTTATGCAGTTTTGACCATGGGAACAGACAGAGCTTCCACCGGAGATTTTGCTTTCGCTTTGCTTCTGTTTCATGCGGCTTTGACTCTCCATCAGGCTTGTCCGGGCAGAAGAGCCGCAGTGCCCGGAAGGGGAGACAGGCTCCTTCCAGGCTGGATCAGCAAAGAGAGTAACAGAAATCCTCGGTGGATGTGTCCATGGGAGGATGTTACTCAAATGTTGCAGGTCTGTTCTGTACTTAAAAAGGGAGACGATCACTGCATCTAACGCACAACGTTGTTGAGAGAAATAAATGAGAAAAAGACTGAAAGAGCACAGCACAGTGTCCACCTGCTAGATAAACATGAACCCCGGCCTTTAAATCGCATGGAATAGGGGCTCAACAAAGTCAGTGGCAGTGGCAGCAGCTCAGAGACAAAGACGTGCTCGGGGGCTGTCTGCCTCCCCGGGCACCTTCAGGTCTGAGCGTCGGGCATTAACAGGAAGGGCTGGGTGGTGGCGAATCAGAGCCGCTGCTCGGTGAGTATGAGCTTCAGTCACGAAAGACGACAAAGCTCACAGCCCTGCCCCACAAGTGTGACTGCGAACGAACGGCACCATCCTTGTGGAAGTTTGTTGACAGGTACGTTACTGTAAAGCACAGCACGAAAGGGCGGGGAAGAAAACGAAACCTACATTTTCCCTTTATTTTGCATTTTTGCTAATGTTTTAAGGAAAACTCACTTTATTAGTAAATAGCAACATTGTCGAAATGAGCACCGTTCATCAGGAAGTAGTCGACAAATTCCATGGCTGCTGAGTGACCACCGCCATCCTGCCCTGGGAGCTTCTCTTCACGAAGGGACCATAAACATACCTTTTATGTAAAAAGTCCACTTTTAAGTAAGACAGTTCTTGATTTCCACACTGAATAGAATTGGTTCCTGCTGCTGTCCGTACCCCCTTTCGGGGACAGAGAGTTCTAGCAAGGGCACCCCCACCCCAGTCATGAGTCCCTGAAGCCCACAGTCCAAAGTCCTGCTGCCAGGCGTCAGGGGAGGAGGCTCCAGAAGAAACGCCTGGCACCACGGGTGGAGGACGCCCCGCGCACAGGGCCAGCATGTAGCCAGTTCACACAGGGGACTTCCTCATGGCAGGTGGGGGGGTCTTTGGGCTTTAAACCAGTCCTGCAGATTTGGCAGGTCATAGTACATGAACTTTCTAAATCTCAGAAAGAATTGGGCAAGCTTAGAGTTTACCATATATATGTGTGTGTGTGCATGCGTCTATGTATATATATCTATATGCATATATGTATATGTGTGTGTCTACATATAAACTTGAAATGCTTTTTTTGCAGCAAGTTCCAGGGAAAATTGAATAACAGTGGCCTAATTTTAAAGGGTGTGTTGCAAATTGTGAAGAGCAAAGGGAGGGCAGGAATTTGGCAGGGGCTGTTCTTAGTCAAAAGCATGCTTTCAAAAGCCTGTGTCTCTGCTTTTAAATCAGTCAAAATTAGCTTTGGAGATGTCAAAAATCTCTCCAGAAATCTTTCCAGAATGTACCCTATCCACCACTGGGTGAGTCTTAGATTATCATCGATGAATATGTTACTGTGTGCAATCTATAAAAATGGTTGGGTGTGGGGTATTAAAGATTTCTTAGTCTCTCCCTCTGCCAGAGATTCCAGAAGTGCAAAGGAAGCAAATCTAGTTCAATGCTTTCAAAACAGTCTCAGGAGTAAGTAGACTTCCTCTGAATAGAAAAGGAGAAATGCTATAATTTACTGTATAATTGAGTCCTAATGGGGACCCTTAGCACAGTTAGTGCTCAATAAGAAATAACAATAATATCAATAGAAGCTTACAAAGAATATAAGAGGGATATCTTTTAGGTTGACCCAAAACCTATTGACATAATTGATATGCTGTTGAATATTGACTTAACATAAATAGAGCCTGTTATAGATAAGGTTTTAATCACAGAGCAACAACATACCACCATTTGTTCTCATCCTCCCTCTTACCTCCCTTGCTCTCCCCCTCCCCACGCTCCTCTGTCTATCTAGGTTCTCCTCTTACAGCAGTGCTTTCCAACAGGAGCAGGGGACAGGTTTCGCTTCTGCAAACATTTAGCAAAGTACATTTTAATTGTCACAAGGAAGGGCAGGGGAGGGAGTCTCTGGCATCTCGTGGGTACAGACCCGGATGCGCCTCAGGATATTACAACGCCTAGAATAGCACCCACAACAAAGACCAGCAATGCAGAACATCAGTGGTCTTGGAGACACCATGCCATTCATTCATACTGACATACCTCACCTGCGCACACCACACACACACACACACACACACACACACACACACACACACACGTATGCATACACACACATACATATATATCCTATGATGGGAAAATATGTAAATGCCTTGTACATTTTATTGATACGAGATCAATACCTCTTTATGCCTGCACACATGCTCTTTCACCTATAGTGACTAAACATGTCATTCTCTTTGCCAAGATCTGACTCTTCACCTTTCTACCCCAACCCATTAAATTAAATTTACTCTTACTTATCTTTCAGGATTTCATATACACATCACCAATAATGCAACAGTCACTGAAGTCAATTAAGTAACAAGTGAAAAAGAGCAAAAGCTCAAAAACAATTTAATTTTCAAAAGCAGGCAAACAAACTGAATAGACATTTAAAAAATATTTGTAAATAGTCTAACTGCACATGAAAAGATACTTAACATCATTAATCGCTAGGGAAACGTAAGTCAATTAGACACATAAGATACAACCTCACCTGTTAGGACGGCTATTATAAAAAGAAAAAAAGAAGAAAAAGAAAAGAACAGAGTTCACAAGGATTTCAAGAAACTGGAACCCTTGTGCACTGTTGGTGGGAATGTAAAATGGTTGCAGCTGATATGAATAGACAGTACAGTGGTTCCTCAAGAAAATAAGATATAATTACATATAATCCAGCATTTTTACTTCTGGGCACATAACCCCAAAGAACTGAAAGTAAGGGTATCAAGAAATGTGTCTCTACCGTGTTCATAATATATCTCCCCAATAGTGAAAAGGTGGCAGCAACCCTAGGGTTCATTGATGGATGAATGGATAAAGTAAGTTATGTAAATATAATAGAATTTTATTTTGTTTTAAAAAGGAAGACAATTTTACTACACTACAGCATGAATGAAACATAAAGACAGTGTGTTAAATAAAGTAAGCTCGTCACAAAAAAGACAAATACTGCACTGTTTCCATTTATCAGTGGTACCTAGAATAATAAAATTTATAGACAGAAAGTAGAATGGCCGTTGCCAGAGCTGAGGGGAACAGAGAATGAGAAGATGCAGTCTGATGGGTTCAGACATTTAGTTTTGCAAGACAGAAGGAGTTGTAGAAATCAGTTGCATGACAGTGTGAATGCACTTAACATTAATGAACTGAATACCTAAAAATGGTTAAGATGGCAAATTATGTATATTTTAATCACAATTAAAAATGAAAATATAAAATTAGACATAAGATGACGTAACATAAGGTACTGAGGACATTTTAAAGCTAATCAAACAAACACATAAACACTTTTCATTCGATCATTATTTACTGAGTCTTTTGCTTTTTGCCAGACTCTATTCTAAAGG
This sequence comes from Solenodon paradoxus, assembly GCA_004363575.1. Taxonomy (NCBI): domain Eukaryota; kingdom Metazoa; phylum Chordata; class Mammalia; order Eulipotyphla; family Solenodontidae; genus Solenodon; species Solenodon paradoxus. The sequence goes on along the minus strand of RJWH01001354.1, from coordinate 90,455 downwards.
CTGGAATACGAGCAATAATCAAAATACTTGTCCTCAGGGAGTTCACATTCTAGAGAAGGAAGAAGAACAATAAAAAAGCAGATGAGCAGCTTATGTAGCTTATCAGACTGTCCTTCAAAGTAAAACAAAGTAGGGGAAAGGAAGAGCAGGAAAGATGATAGGAAGTGTAAGAAAGGAGACAGGAAGTACAGGAAAGGAAACAGGAAGTGTCAAAGGAACATCAGGAAAGGTCTCATTTGAAAAGGCTGTAGGAGTCCAGGGAGGCAGAAAAGACTTGAAGATGGTAGAGGTTTGGAAATGGAGTCAGTAGATGATAAAAGCATCTCAAATTCATCCCAAATTATGTGGAAAGACCGGTAGGCTTCTAACAAGGTACTGACAGGCTCGGCTTATATTTTGATCCCTTCACTCTGGTTGAACAGAGCACAGTGGGAGGTAAGTGAAGGCCAAGAAAGAGTCAAAGAGGCTGCTGGAGGTCACTGTAATGAACCAGATGGGTGAGACAAGAGGGCTGAGCTGAGGTGCTGATATGTGGTCATTCTGGGTAGATTTTTAAGAAAAAGTTCAAGGGGTCTGTATAAAGATTAGATGTGAGATGTAAGAGAAAATGAAGAGGCCCGTTAAAAGGTGATATATATATATATATATATATATATATATATATATGTTCATCTCAATGCCATTAATAATAATTAAGCATTGGAAATAACTCAGGTTATCCAAGCTGATTTGAGTCTGAATCACAGAGAAAACAGAACTAGTGTTTCTCAATAGGGAATTTGGTGGGAGGAACCGATTAGAGGCTTTGAGAATAAGAAATCTGGTTTTGAAAAAGTTAGGTTTTAGATGCCTAACAGACATCTAAATGAGGATGTTAAGTAGACAATGGCTGTACAAGGTTTCTTTTCAGAAGGGTAGACTGGCTGGCAGATAAGAATTTAGGAGATGCATTGTGTGAATAGAGCTTAAAGACACGAATCCAGAGATCACAATGTAGACAGCAAATATGGACAGAAGAGTCTGGAGAACTGAACTCCAGAGCACTATTTAAAGGTCAAAGCGATAAGGAGGGATCAGATCCACAGTGTGAGAGGTAGAAGGGAAACTCAGAGTGTGGTGAGCTTGAAACCTGGAAACAAGGGAAGAGAGTGTGCTGGGGAAGAAGGTGATCAGCAGTGTCAGACACAGCTGGCAGCGGAGTAAGAGGAGCACCAAGAAGCGGCCACTGCGCTTCCACCCTGGAGAACACTGACAGCCCTAAGGAGGCAGTGAGGCAGGCAGCGCTCATGCACATAGACGTTGGCACAATCATTCTGTGAACAGTGTGGCAACTTGGAAACAAGACTCTTACAGATATTCTGAAATTTCTTTTAGGGATTTGCCCAAAGAAACAATCAAGGACCTAATAAAAGGTTTACATACCCACATGTCCATCCCTGTGTCATGTATGATAGTAAAACAGAAAACAACTCAAGTATTGGATAGACTGACTAAAGTATGGTAAATCCATCAAAGGAATATTAGACAGCCATTAAAGATAAACTCAAATAATAATTTTTTGACATGTGAAAAATAATCCTGTGTTTAGGGCATAAAAAACAGGATGAACTACATGATGCATAATCTCAATTTTGTTTGAAAAACTTTATATCCTATATCTATATTTGCACAGATAAGCAACTCGAAGGAAAAATTCACAATATGTTCAGGGTTGTTATGAATGTTTGGCAAGATTATGAATAATTTTCATTGTTTTCTTTATACTTTTGTTCTCCATTTTTCTCTGTTTTCCTAAGTATTCTGTATTAAGCAAATATCACCTTTATAATAATAACTGACAGTGTTTTCCCCTTCTCTAAACACAAAACACACACATAGGCACGCACACACACACACATATGCGCACGCACACACACACATATGCACACACACACACACACACACACACACCACACACACACACACTTTCCCAACATTAGCCCTTCCGAGAACTCTTAACAAGACTACATCGCCTGCCTGTGGAAAAGCTGAGAAACTGGGTACAGACTGTCCACAGGTGAGCACTGCTCCGGGACAGTACAGACGTGGGAGAGGTAGGGGAGTAGCGGGACCTCAATCTATTTCACAATGACAATGCCTCCCAACTCAAGGTAAGGTGTCCCTGCCCTCTTCTCTGAAGCAGAGATCGCTACAGACCACCCTCCACCCTCAGCTCCAAATTATCCTGCCCACCTCACACTACATGATGAATCCACCCAGTCTAGTTCTAATCATGACATTTCTGGTCCACAAGCAACTCCAGTAACCTTTATACCTCATAAGAAAACAAGTCAAGCAGCTCAGGTACTTAACTGGTGCTCTCAGACTTAACCTCTACAACACAACTACATACTCGAGCCAGTCATCCCCTGAAAGCTTTTTGTTTGCTTGTTTTTCAAATCACTATTCCTCCTGGAACATTCCTAACTTTGCTAATGACACTCCTTACCAAGAAAGACCATCATGTTTCTCGCCCATGACTTCCTTCAAGGGCCATTTAAATCCCGCCTCCTTCCACACTGTCTGCTCCACACCCAACAGAGCACGCTCTGCTTCCCGTGAACTCCACAGGAAAGCATGCTATCATCAGTCTGAAAGGATCTGAGATATAATTCTGAGTTATTATTTCATTTACACATTTGCAAATGCACAGATAACACTGCATATTTTGAAGTATCAGTTTCGCTTGCATTCGTCTCATGCGGCCTCCTATATATCAAGGTCCTTTAACCGCAGCTGGAGTTGGAGCGCACACTCTGGCCTCTTTGCTGGGTTCAGGGCAGTGGATGCTCAGTGGACATCGGGTGTTTTACTCAGTGAAGTCTGTTTGTCCAAATACCAGTACATGCTGTTTGCAGTCTGCCAGGGCTCTGACCAGGGAAGCTGTCTTCATCTCAGCAGGAACAGCCAGCAAATCCTTTCCCTGAAACACTGCCCCGCTGAGAGCCCAGGCATCCCCAGCCTCACCTGTGGAAATCTTCATTCAGGACACTTGTCCCCTGTCCCCTGCAGTTCCTCTTTTGAGAAAGACTAATAGAGATGCATTTAACACATGGATGCCCATTCTATTGTTCAACAAGACGTTTACTTCCAGCGTTTTTTAAAAATCAAGACTAACTCTGAGTGAGAACACTGAATTTCACAATTTAAAAAAAAGTAGACAAGACGGGTCTGGAAGTACTTTTCGTGACGTTGAATTGTTATGAATGTCTTCTTGTGATTAGATCTGTCTTGTGTGTTTTTCTTTCTCCTCAGGAGGACCCCTCAGTAAACTGCAAACACAGACCATCCTCATGACAGGGGATGAAGACTGGAGACGCGGGGAGAGGGGCTAAGGACACGGGATCCGCTGCAGGTTGACACAGGCATAGATGAGCAGCGTGCTGAGGAAGGTTGTGAGAAACATCAAGTGAGTTGGATCAAGATGACCCAGAAGCTGCTATTTCCGGCACCCAAGCTGCCAGGGTGCACATCTGGGACACATCACACCAGAGTCGAGTCCTCACTCCAAATCCTAAAATCAGAATAGCAGTGACTGTCTGAAGAGACGACGACAACACGCTCCTGAAATAAGCCTGATTTATAAGCATCTTGTAGAAGCCGTGTGGGAGGAAGATCCTGAGAAGATTCCGAGGCACCAGGGATGGTAAACGGAAATTAACTGCACAGTGCCCATTATGGCCATTTTAGAATTGCAGATCGCTACTGATAACAGTACTTATTTCATGTGTTCTCTTCAGTATTTAATTTAGTGAGCATTAAAAAAATGAGACGGGCTCTTCATAGGTCACCTGCTAATCCTAGTTTTTGTCACTGGGTCTTAAATTCTTACTATGAGAAGACTTCGACCTGGATAATTATCAGGGACCTACTCGCAGATATTGAGGAAGGATTATTTTCGTAAGGAGAGACCAGCTCTAGGTCATCAGGGAAAACCATCAAGGGAATAAATATGCTTGGACGCAGCCTTGGCCTGGACTAGCCAGAACGGACTGTGCGGCCCCGAGAGCTACTAGAGTTGGTAACAAGGTCACCATATATCCTAACCCTGTCGTGCCCGGTAAGCATGATGACTGTGTGAACACGGGTTAGAAGTCAACTCCTCCATCCAGTCCCTGCCCCATACTCTGAGGGGCAAGAACAGACTCGCTGAATGCTCAGTGGGCTGGGCAGCTTCCTCCGGCAAAAATCCTCTGGGCCAACCTGCCATGTGAGAGTCAGTCTGCACGAAGAGACAGAAGACGCCTGCGGGCCGTTTCACCAGTGCAAGGAGAACCATGAGACAGAAAGGAAAGGGGGCACTGACTCCATTCCCCCAGGGGAGAGACATTTAACCCCCCGAAAGAGAAAATAGGGCAGAGTGGGACCATGTAAGAAGATGGACAGACGCCTGAAGCACTTGGTTGATTTGTACCTTCTCCCCTCAGCTCAAGACACCCTCTCCGCTTCCCTCCACCCTCAGACAGATTCACCGAGACTGTCCCGGAGCTGCGCCACTCTCAGTGTCTGTCTTCCCACGGATACTCTCCAGCCCGAGGCGGGCAGGACAGGGTAGGCATCACTGTATTTGTTTCCTGCTGCTGGAAAATACATCACCACCGACCTGATGTTTTCAAACCACCTAATTTTACTGCCTTGCAGGTCTGGATGTCAGAAGTCCACAACTGGTCCCATGCTGCTGAATCAAGGTGTTGGCGGACTGCACTCCTTTCTGGAAGCTCTGGAGGGGAATCGTTTCCTTGCTTTTTCTACTGCTAGAGGCACCTCCATTCTTGGTCATGGTCTCTTTCTTCTTCGACAGCAGAAATGGCCAGTCCAGTCTTTCTCACACCACGTCTCCCCGACCCTTCTTCCAGCTTCCTCCCAAGTTTCAAGAGCCCTTGGGATGGTGACAGGCCCCCTGCAGAACCCGCAATTCTAGGCTTTTTTTTAAAGTCAGTTGACTGAAGACCTTAGTTTCACGAGAGCTTTCATTCTCCCTTGTCACATACCCGGACATAGTCTCATATTCCGGGGATCGGATCAGCATACCTGAGGGAGGTCTTTATCCCACCTAACACTCCCCATTCTACAGGCGGAACTACCAGGAACAGAGCTGAAGACAAGCGGAGGTCACCGCCGGGTACCACCTGTGCAGACAGTTTCCACGAGGAACGTTACCTCCCACAGTGAGTGTGTCATCGTCCTGGCTGTGCTCTGGTAGGGACACAGTGAAGGAGAGAGGGCAAAACAAGGCAAGGAAAGAAGGTGAGAGCAAACTAAGGCTGAAAGAATCCAAAGGAGAGCTGCAGAGATTAGGAAGGCTTCCCCCACAGGTGTTCTCTTCTCCTGCCCTGCCCACCTTTTGTTTGCATTTCTTCTACTGTCAATTGATCCCCATGATCCCCAACAAAAAATGCCTGTGCCCATGTGTGCGTGTATGCGTGTGTGTCCCCATTGGGTTTTTAGGGTGTTCTGGTTGTTGGGTCTTGCTGCATCTCTTTCCCTGTGAAGCAGAAGGGGAGGAGACACAGAGGTAGCAATTTTGCCAGGCAGGTATTCTCCGTAATGATCCATCATCCCATGCCAGGTGGTCCCCAGACAGGCAGGGAAGAGAAGGCCACAATAACAGTAATAAGCAGAGAAGAGCACCTTCCAAGTAACAACATAATGAGGAGCCCCAGCGGCCTCAGGCGGGGAGGGTGGGGAGAGGCAAGAGAGGAAATACTGAAGGGAGAGACAGACGAGGGACAGAGGCTGCCGGGTTCCAGCTGGTCCCAGTGACGGGTCTTCGAGTGTATGGTGTGCTTCTTTCCTCGTGGCTCAGAAGAAGAAAGCACACCTCACCACTCTTGTAAACTTTCCGTTGCTGATAAGGGTAGAGCAGCACATTTGTCAAAAGGTCCAACTGCCACTTTCCATTCCAAAGCTCGGCAAAGGATCCACCCCTATGGTGATTTAGATTAATCGCTTCTCATTAAGAGCCAATAAACAAACTGCATTCCGAGAGCTGCTCCCAGCCCGGCCCACTGTTACCGTGTATAATTGCTGGGAGGGAAAGCTGACGTGCACCAGAGACTTGTCAAATGTAATTTATAGGTTTTTAAGATCTAATCATTTTCTATAATATTAGATTAAATGACAGTCTATATTAAAGAGGAAATTACATTTCACCTTGATTTCTTCACTTCCCTCCTTTTCTAGCTAGGGTTTTTGGAAAAGCTCTAGTCCTGCAGCAAAGGGCAGGTCGAGAAAAGGTCCTTGACCATGTACGTGAGAAGCATCACCCAACGGACTTGCCTGCCCGCAGCAGTCTGTCCAGAGCAGCGCGACAAGAGAGAAATGGGAAGATTCTCATGGCTGAGCTGACTCTCTCCAGGGCCCCCATGAGGTTGCCATCTCCTTCCCTCCATCAGAGTTTGGTCATCTTCCCACCCACCACACACAGGCCATAGTCACAACCCCAGAGGAGTCCCACTGGTGTTTGTGTAGCTAATGAGATCTGGGAAAACCAAAATTCTCACTTTGAATTGGGCATCGAACAGACCTGGCTTCTTTCTTTGATCATTCTGTCGTGTGGCTAGGGCGACACTCACTTGCGGAGGCCCTAACCAGGCGCCAGATGCCAGGACGGGCACAGGATGAATGAGGATGCCTGCCAACCCCCTCCCTGCTGATCAGCTCCTCGACTTCAAAGCTTGCGTTTTCCTCAACTGTAAAATAAATAAATAAATAAATAATAAATAAATAAATAAATAAATAAAGGGGAGTGCCCTCCTCCCCTATCACCACCGTGAGTTTAGAGAAGATGAGAAAGAGAAATAACGCTTGGACCCCTCCTAACACGGAATGGCATTTGGCAAATGCCAGGGCCTTTCCTTCTGTCCTGCTCCTGATGGTGATGGGGAACAGTTGCTCTCAGTAAAGAATCATTGTGTGGAAGGAGAGGGCTTGCTCGGACTGCGTAGCTGAGATTCACACTAGAGAAGCAAAAACCCAAAGACTGATGACGACTGTTGCAGAAGGAGGTGTCCAATCCCCTTGCACCAGAGTGAAACAGTGAGACAGTCACCTGCTGGCTGGGTCGCACTTGGTTTATGCAGGTCAGATGATGAAGAACCGACTTGCTAGCCTAGAGGTCTGTCTAGGTCCTTAGTTACTGGTTCCAACAGAAGTTTCCACGCCCATGACCATGACCCCAGAATATCCATACTTCCAGAAATAATTGCCCAAGTCCCCATTCCCCAGACCTCCCACTGCCTCACTCCATGTGTCTAACGCTGCCTGTCCTTTAATGCCACGTCCAGAGCTCTCCAGGAAAGCTGGTGGATTCCTCCTCTTCCCCCGTCGGCTGTGTAGCGTGCACAGCTACCTGCTTACATTAGAATGAAGCTGTCAGCAATGTGTCTGGCACGGTCCCCACACGTTCATACCCCAGAGTCCAATTTTGTGTCTTTGAGAGAAAGCACAAAGCCCGACCACTCCCTCCATGCCGCCCGAGCTCACGGACCCAGTGGAAAGGAGTGGCTGCAACCATGCCCGCAGGAACCCAGGTGAGGGAACGGGTGAGAAAGGCACCTCGCGACAGTGCACCGGTTTCTGTTCACTAGGGGCACTGGTCACCTCCACTCCTGTCTCAGTCACTGGCCAAAGCCAAGTCTGTTCCCTTGAAGTGAGTGGACACTCCTCCCAGAGGGAGAAGCCCAGAGGCAGGGCGGAGGCAAGAATATTCTGTACAGACAATATACCCAGACTCTGCTTCTAACAGATCAAAACCGACGATCGAACAGACACATCTACATTCATTTTTATGGCAGCACTAGTCACCAAATGTGGCCAAAACGTGTGGAAACAGCCCAAACATCAACGGATGGAGGATAAACAATCTCGGTACCTGCAGAGGGAATATTACTCTCAAGCATCAAAAGGAATGACGTGTGGATGTCCGGATCAGGATCAACTCAAACTCGCACTCAGTGAAAGGAGCTGGTCACAAAAGACCCAACATCATCTGACTCCAATTATGTGAAACGTTCCGAACCACTAACTCCAGGGAGACACAGTGCCCGCTGCTGGCTGCCCGGGCCGAGTGCTGACGGGAATGGGAAATGGCTGTTTCATTCTCTCTTTTTGAGGGTGATGAAAAGGTTTCGGAATTAGAGGCAGTGGTTGTACAATGCGCTGAATGTATTAAAAGCCACTGAATTGTTCATTTTAAAATGGTTAATTTTATGTTATGCGAATTATACCTCAATCGAATACAATAAGCTTGCTTATGGACCACTCTGGTTGGCTGCAGCCTCTCTCACGCTTGCCAAGAAAGAGTGGGAGGACGATATGAAGCTAAAGATACTAGTAAGCACAAAACGAACTCCCATCTTGTAAAGGGACTGGCCTCCTAATAAAGCCCTCTGCGTACTGGAAAACTGGAAGAAAGCAGTGGGGCTAAAGAGAGTCCACAGGTCACCATCAAGATGGCCAAACGGCTGCACCAAGCTCAGAAAACCGCCAGCTACAGGATTGGCTCTGGGTCTGCTTTCTGTCGAGATGGCCTCCTCCAGTTTGGGCACAGCCCGCAGAGTGTCCACGAGTCCAGGTGAGGTCTGTGATGGTTCCAGGTAGACTGCGCTTGCCGAGAACAGATCTGGTTCTAATTGCCTTAAGCCTCCTCTTCCTCTTCTTAAAAGCTAACACTATCAACAGGTCTAATTAACCAGCAGAGGCCCCACTTCATGCCTAAATGCCAGGCTCGAATGCTCCTGCTTGAAAGGATGACGTACAGGTGTCTTATACAGCTTCACGGGGCATGTGCTATGAAAGTGCCTCGCCCTCGTGGGCTTTTAACACCATGCAGTCCCCTCAATTCAGTCCCATAAAGTCCCGGAAATATTTATATGTGAAAGGTGACTTTCACTAGGATTTTTATTATTGGATAATGAACAACAGGACACACAGCCTTCGGCACTGCAGACAATAGAATGCACTACCTGTCATCTAAACTTCTAGTCACAGAACCACCATATTTTCTAGAAATGACACAAATCCCAAGTCTCTTTTGAAATCCCTTGTGGCAGCATCAGTTTTCTTCAGACTTTTGTTCCTTAGTGACCAAATCTCATGTAAGTCAGAGGAAAATCATTTAAATATTCATATCTATCTTTTCCATCAACCACACAGCCATAAAATTCTGAGATTCATGCTATAAAACAAATTCAGAGATTGATGCTGATTGCTGTAGAAGGATGAGGCTGATCCACAAAGCGAAGCAGAAGAAAGGAGTGAGACATCGCCCGTGACTGGGTCGCACTTGTTTTCTGCCAGGTCAGACATTGGGGACAACTTGTCCTTCCTCTGTGACCAGGAATTCCCCAAGATTCCTCACCTCCCCTTCTGTAGGTACCTGTAGACCCACGGAAAACCTTCAGAGCTCCATTCAAAGTCCAGGTCCCCTCGGGTCCCCTGTCCTATGGCAGCTGTTACACCAGCCGGTATGCTCAGTGCCATTTACTGCTCTGTGTCTCGTGTCCTCAGCAGACTCTCTGTCTGATTTATCTGCATATCCCAGTATTCAGCACAGTATCTGTGTGTACACAGCTGAGGGCACATGAGCGCTTCAGCCGTCTTCATAACACCCCACAGCTATCGAAGGTATCATTGTTAGCCAACAGCGGGCCCTTCGAAGAGACCAGTGGAATTGCCTGACGTGCTGGTTAAACACCGCGTTTTCCTGACTTGGAATCTATGAAGCAGGTAGCAGAGCCCTGACTTTGCCTTTTAATAAGCACCAGGTTATCCACCGTGCACACGAGTGTGAGCGCTGCCCTCACGCTGGCTGCACATTCCGGCTCCCTGCAGAATGGGGGGAAACCAGGGGGTCTGCTGGTCCGCCCCCACAGGGCTCCTGCTTCATGAAGTGGAGTGCGAAGCGCAGATGCAGCCTTCACTGCGATGGTTCAGCTTCCTTCCAGTCAGTGGGGTCACGGCCGCGGGGGAGAATGGTGTGGGACCAGGGCCAGAGCTAATCACGAATTGCTAGGATGTCCAGTGTCCTTCTCTGAATACCCTTGCTCCCCTGCTACTGTCAAAGGTGCTGGCTCCAATACCCGCTTTGTAACTCCTCCACTAACGACACAGTAAGACCCCGGGAGGAGAGATTTAATCCCCGAAAGAGCCTCACTTCAAACTTTCTAAACACCACACTTTTCCTCAAAACGTGATTGGAAAGTCATCAGTATCAGCCGTGGAGCAGTGCGCCGTTTCTTTCTGCATCTGCATTTAGTTGCTAGAATAGAAACAAGCAGCGATTAGCTATTGCTTTCCTCCTTCACAGGAAAGACGTGCCATCCACGAAAGTTTACAGGTTAACAGCCTGTGGCTACTCCCGGGCTGTTGTGTGTAGACGCAGTGACATCAAAGGGAAGTGAAAGCGACTGGTGTCCGCGCTGCATTCAGACTAGGGAGGCAAGCGTGTGGGGAGGGAAAATGGAATCTGATCGGAACAGAGCAAACACAGCTCTCACACTAGTCCCAAGGTGGAAAATGGAAGACGTTTCAGCATTGTTCTTTTACACAGGTGACTGGAAACCCCAGGGATCACAGAAATCTAGAATAGGGTTAATATAAGACTAAGGGGAGAAAAGAGGCAGTTTAGAACAATGCATTTCAATCTTGAATATACTCGTGAATGACCAAAGATTTATTAAAATAGATTCTGATTCAGTGGGGATAGAGAAGCATGTGAGACCCTCCATCCCTAACAAGTACCTAAAGAAGCTGTGTTTCTTTTCTGAAGACTGTACTTTGCATAGCAAGAACTTAGAGTAAGGACTATTAGAAAGAGCTGGTGTCGCACTGGGCTCCTGTGAATGTGAATCACCTAGAGGGTTAGTTTCACCATGGATGGCTGGACCCCACCCACAATTTTGAACTCAGGATGGCTGGGCTAGATCTGAAATCTGCTCTTTCCCATAATGCTGATGGCTCAGGATAAACACCTGAGAAGACTGATAGGGAGAAGAACACCAGACCTGGAATCCGATCTCACTGTGGGGCTGATGTGCTCCGTTCTCTGAAGCTGGCATAAACAGCAATGGTAATACATCCTGCTTGGTGTGTTGGTTTGGGTGAGAGTTAAAAAGATAATGTCCATAGCATTTAACACAATTTGTTTGATCCTCAAGTTTGGAAAATATTGAGCATCCTCCTTCTTGTTATGCTAAGCCAGAAAGAATTTTAAGAATATCCAGGAATGTGGTTTCACATCAAAAGACAACCTTGTCCAGGATTCCAGACGATCACTATGTTGTGTCTGCTTTGATCCGCCCTCTTCCATGGCCCACCTTTGACATGTAAATTGCTAAGTATGGCCGACTGATGGGGAATCCACTGAAGTTCCCCCTCATACCAGGCAGTGTGCAAGGTGTGACTGACTGGAAGTGAAGTTGATGATTTCTGCCCACAGGCAACACATATTTTCATAGAGAAGGGGCGTACAAATCTACATAGCATGCATTTAAGGGATCTGCCATGTGCTAGACACTTCACAGAGATTACATAAGAAAATATAAATATAATATGCAGCAATAGTAAAGACGAAGAAGAAAAGTATTTGTAAATAGTAAGGATTACCATAAAATATTTTGCCAGTGCCCACCAGAAATGTCTAAAGGGCTCTTTATAGGAATAATTATTCCCCTATTAGATAAACAAGTCAAAAAAGTAGGTTTTCTACACACAAAAACTTAACATGGTCCTGCTTATCACATTACTTTGCTGGAATCACTGATAGTTAGGACCCAGCCTTTTAGAACCAAGATCACTAAGAGAACAAAATTTAACATACGTGTGTGGGTTTCAACTTTAATATACGTAAAAATCACATGTAAAGTTTGGTAGATCGTGCAGAATCTGGGCTACATGCTCTGGAGACGCTGTCTCTGGATGTCTACGGTCAGTATATAAACCTCGCCCCCACATTTTTTTTCCAAGACCACATGTCCCCAGTCGCAGCCTGATGGAAATGCTGCTTTTCCCCGAGTCACTTAGGCTAAACCTTCGATTCGAGAGGAAATTTCCAGCAAGTTTCCTCTGAAAACGATTTATAAAACATTTTTGTAACTAAACCAGATCTATAAAAATAGCCTTAAAACTATAACAGCAATCATAGCAGCTAATACTCCTTGTTCCAGCTAAGTGCCAAACTGTATGCTAAGATTTTTTTACACGTACTGCTTCATTTAAGCCCCGCAAGGACCTTATGAGTTAGAGATCTTTATTACCCACCGCTTTCAGAGGAAGGTCCAGTGAGGCAAAGAGACATAACCCCAAATCATACAGCTAGTGGGTAATGTTGCGGGAACTAAAATATGGTATTTCTCGCCTCCAAACTTACTATTGTATACAGGTCTAAAATTAGCAATGTGTTTGACCCAAAAAAGCAAAAGGTAATATATCTCATTGGCTATGGGTGTGCTCACACTCATGGCTTCTTTTCAGAGGATGAAATTTTGAAAAGATCTGGAACGGGATGGCAGGTGACATGGAAATAAAGCAGGAAGTTATCACAAGGAGAGAAGAGAGGCATGAAGTTGGGGAAGTGCTAAGGAACCCTGGTTTTCTACTTGGATTGCTCCTTATTTTATTTTTGCTCCGCCTTCAATTTCTCTCTTATTGTCCTGGTTTCTAACCCTGCATTTTAGATGGATGCTGCCTGGGACTCACCTGACACCTGTACAGGTGGGCTCCTGAAGCTTAAACAAAAGCCACACACAGACTAAATCTGTGTAAATCAAACTGTATTCCTCCACTGACTCATTACTGCTTCACTTCAAATTGATATTCAATGTGCAATTTAAAGTTTCTCTCCTTTAAGTTCTCCGCCACGTAGCTAATGATCAGCAAATGAACAGTGAAATACACCAAGGAACTGACAGGTAAGTTCACTGTTTTCTACATCTCTCCCTTCATACATACACACAGAAGCCCCAAGGCTACACACTTTATAGTTGAAAAGATGAATTTATCTAGTGCGTCTTCTTAAGGGGAGCAGCCACACATTTGATTCTTCTCCAAAAGTCATAATGTACAGATTCAAAACCTAGGCCAAGTCAGACTGCTGCTCTAAAATTCTCTTTACTAAATACCTATCTGTGTAAAGAAAATAGATTATATATATGAAATAATGAAAGCGTTTCCAAGAGGCAGCATCAACTTTCCTAAGAAGTAGAAAAATGGAAGTCATATTTAACTTGTTTTCTTAATACTACACACCCTGAACCCGCAAGAGAATGCCTTCTCTGTTATAGTTTCACTCTCTTAGTGGGAAAAATAATGCAGTTCATCTATCATCCTCCTGAACTGCCAATTCAGACTAAAAGCCTGACTTCTCAGGTTGGAGCTACTTTCAAAACTATTTTTTCTTTCCCTATGTCATATCAGCAAAAGCTCCTTCCACCACCCAGGTCTTCCCACTGATGCCCAAACACAAACATAGTATCTGTGGGAAACATAGCAATTTAAAGACACAACGAACATAGCAATTTTAAATAAAGCCAACACTCCATTTTCTGCCTCTGGAGAGGGGCAGGTATTATGTGCATTGATTTTTTATGCGTGGAAGAAAAAACAAATGGCTTTTACTGCCAAAGCTTGGTTATTTAAACCATGGAGAAGACCTGGAAGGGGTACGTAATCCCAAATGGTGGTTAATCAAAGCAGCTTTTTCTGTAGATCTTGGATGATGATCCTTTTCTGTCACAAATTAGCTTGAAGTAGCTTGGCTACTATTGGCTTGAATTTGCATTCCTCGACAAAGGATGCGGTATTTCTGGATGGCTAGGAGGAAAAAGGGGGGCAGCCAAAGGGACATGGAAAACGGCAGTCTGCAATTAAATGCCTCCCATGGAAACACTGCTGTGAATAATCAAGGCTGGATATTGGAGGGCATGCTGCTCTTGGAGATGTTGACCCCTTTGGTCATAACCCCCAAGAAGAGACAAATCTGATGTTCACTCATTCACATCCTGCTTATTGTTCCTCTTGAGTCCCTTTCGGGTTTCCTTTGGATGCATGAATCATGGCAGGAGCAAGACAAAAGAAGACACAGACAGACATCAAATCATAAACTCAACTATACGAAGGTAACCACCTTTGTGTTTCAGCTAGTGTGTTTCTAGAGCCCCGAAGATGCTATGAAATGAATTAATTAAAATGCAAACTCTGTTCCCAGCTGGACCACTTCTCTCACCAGTACCTCCTTCCACCCCACTTACCTCCACACACTGGTCCCCGCCCACTTCTCTGCAATCACCTCCACACCACCCAGCCTTACAGCTTTTCTGCCCAATCAGATGCCTCTGTCGTGTCTGACAACATCGACACCTCGGTGCTGACTTCATCTTGCACGACGAACCATATCTGAATTTCCTGGCAATTGCCCACTAATTTGGCCAAGCCCGCACTGCTGTGCTGTGCATGTCATGCCTTGTACTTCTCACAAGCGAAGCAGAAACCTGTGGATGAACGTAAACTAGACTGAGGGGCACAACTAACCACCCCTCAGGGGATACCTGGTCTCAGTGGCACCCAAGACAGGGTCAAACGGGTCAGCAGCCTGACTCAGAAAGAGCTGAACAAAGTATAGTTAAGCAAAACATGAATCTGCAAACAGTTCCTGACTGCTAACCCTATTCTTAGGCCTGCCAGGAGTCCTCTACAAGGAGTTCTTTAAACCATGTCACTCATCTTTACAATGACAGACCTCTGGTGTCCAGACAAAAGCAATTTAGTTTGTGAATGCTTATACCCAAGGGCTTTAAAATCCACAAAACACAGTGCTGGTGGAGGAGATGGGCCCAAGGAGCACTGTCTTTCTCTGGGCTCATAAGGAGAATGTCTTACTGCAGCAAAGGGCAGCCTTGCCATCCAGAAAGGGGCACAGCTCTGTGCTGGATGTGTGCTTCAGGAGTCACTGAGCTACCTTAAGAGGAAAATGAGGGAGGCTTTTCTCTCTGTGTTCTGGTATTTCCTGAGTCTCCCTCTGTCCCAGATGGAGGATGAAATTCATAAAGGTGTCAGCCCTTCTTTCTGTTCCCCAGCGAGATGAGGGCAAGTTTCCCCAATCCGCATAAATTATAGCAGGCCTACAGGCCTCTGTCATAGAGCCTTCTTTTCTCAAAATGCAGCTCTCTCCAGCAGAGTCCTTCCCGGGTTGACTCAGGATACACAGGTTGGGACATAAAGGATTAGATGGAGCAAACTTTTTCTGTGTATTTAATTTCATAAAAAGAGGGATGTGTTGCTGAATGAAGGTGATTAATATGACAAAAATAAGTTAATGTACACATTGTATTGAAGACAAAATACATCAAGTTCATAATTCATTAATGATTTGATGCTTGATGGATTTTCACAGTAAAGTGTGTTGTATTTCATTACTGAGGCAAAGAAAAAGAACATCAGAAACTCCCATTATGTCATCTCTTTCCCAGCAATAACCACTATCCATTCTGTTAATATTGATTCACTTTGACTATTTCATAATATCAATAGAACCATATAGTAGGCACTCATCTCACTTGTATGGCTCCATATTCTATGAGATTAACCCACCTGTTGCTTGCTTACAGCAATGATTTCTTCATGGTATTCCCTTGTATGACTCGTCCATAATCCTGTGTCCATTTTACTGCTGCTGGGCATTTAAAGGGCAGTTTCCAGATCATGACTTTCACTGTATGAACATTATTTTACATGCCATGTGGTGCCCATATGCATGCCATTTCTATCAGATCCACGCCTAAGGGCAGAACTGATGGCTTTGTGTATGGTCAATATTAGTAGAGGCTGCTAGTTTCTCAAAGTGAGTAGAACAGTTTAAATCCTGCTCATCAGAGGATGAAAGTTCCAGTTGTTTTATGTTCTTTTCACTACTCACCATTGTCTATCTGTTCATTTTAGCTAATATGTTGATTATGTAAAGGCATCTCAGAGTGATTTTATTTTGCATTTCTTGATGACAAATCAAGTTGAACAAGGATTCATGCAGTTTTCAGAAACCCTCTTTCAGCGAAATGTCAGGTAAAGTCTCTTTCTATTAAGTTGTCCATCCTTATTTTGTAATGATTTGTAGTTCCTTATATATCCTAGATATGAGTCCTTTGTCAGATATAAGTGCTGCAATTATCTTCCATAATTAAATAGCTTACGTTTTCATCCTCTAATAACGGTATTCTTTAACTTAAGCTATTCATTTCTTTAAAGTTCAACATACCAATTATTTTCTTTTTGGTCAAAACACTTCATCTATAGAAAGATGGTGTCTGTGGGGAGCGGGCACTGAGATGCTGCACAGGAAAAAACAAAACAAAACAGGTTTTTAGAGATAACATAGAAAAAGGGATTTTCCTGCTTCAGCATCCGCCAGAACAACTTGGAGAAAAGAAGATGACTAACGGCCAGCTCTACAGGTGGGTGAGGGCGTGGATATTAACGGAGACTACAGAAGCAAAGGGGGGTTCCAGAAAGGAGAGGTTCACGGTGCGGACGCGATCTGCCTGGCCTGCCAGCGCGGGCTGTGCGGACAGTCTAAAGACAGCAAAACAGTCATGGGGACCTGCAGCACCCACCGGGGTTTGAGAGAGCAGGCCCCCGCTGCTGAGTCCCTCTTCTGCTGGCGCAGACTGCAGGGGCAACCCCACTGATCTCTAGTGGTGTGAACTCAGAGCAGGGAGCCGCAGGCCTGAGCCAAACGAAGCAACTCTCAGCTAACAGGGGAACCTCAGACCTGGGAGCCTGGCAGCAGTAAAAGTACATGGCCTTTGTCTTCATGTGCCAGGGGTGAGAAGCAGGAGCGATCCCCCTGCTGCCTCGCCCTTCTCCTGCTGAAAATGGCACAGGCATCTCCCTAACCACTAGTGGTGCAAACTCAGACAGAGCAGGGAGCCGCAAGCCTGAGCCAAACTGAGCAGTGCTGCCAGCAACTCTTGACTAGAAAAAGCCCACAAGGAGAAAATTGGAGACAGAAAGAACAGGAGCATACAGGTGCTATGCACCCACCACCTGGGGGCTGGAGCCCCCTGGGAATTGGGATCCAGTGACTAAGAGCCTGGAAGAACAGCCTGGAGAAAGGACTTGATCCTGATGGTTTGGTAAATACAGGGGACATAAACGCAGACAGTAGACTCATGTCACAAAGCCCCAGCCAGCAGAGTTCTACCAACAAAACAAGCCTACCTCGCCCCCAGCATCAGGAGGCAAAACTACACGCTCACAGATGACCACTACACCCCCAGTCCCGCGTCCACCCAGCAGCCATCATCCCTGACACAGCAGGACACACTATGGAAGCCTGCAAGTGTCAAAAATACAAAATAAAACAAAAATAGAGCACCCTCTGGGGTAAATTCAAACAAACAAACAAACTAGCAGATCAACACGATCCCAAATCATGGGGTAAAAACCCACAACACACCATGAAACTTCAGGAAATGGAATCACAACAAGATGACAGCTCATCAGAAATTAACTTTGAAAATACGGAATAATGTTTGCTTTTTTTTTTCTAACAGAAATAATTCAATTCTGCAACCATAAAGAAATTCAGAGAATTAAAAGAAATTCAGATAAATATAACAAAGAAATTCAAAGAATTAAAAGAAAATGCAGATAAATACAACAAATAATTAAGCACCAACAGGAGGAGATTGAAGCTCTACAGAAAAAAAAAAAAAAAAAAAAAAAAAAAGAAAAAAAAAAAAAAAAAAAAAAAAAAAAAAAAAAAAAAAAAAAAAAAAAAAAAAAAAAAAAAAAAAAAAAAAAAAAAAAAAAAAAAAAAAAAAACAGAACACAGGACTTGAAGAAGCTAATTCATGAAATTAAGAATAATATAAAACTACGGAACCAGAATAACCCAAATGGAGGGAAGGATTAGTGATATAGAGGACAGACATGCAGGAAGGAATCAAGAAAAAGAAGAAAGAAATTAAATGCAAAAAAATTCAAGAGATACTCAGAGAATTATCTGACACCATCAGGAAAGGAAACATTAGAATACTAGGTATTCCAGAAGGCAAAGAGAAAAAGAGAGGAACAGAGAATATCTTCAAGGCAATAATGGCTGAAAACTTTCCAAATCTAGAACATGTAACAAATATACAGGTCAATGAAGCAAAACAAACAAACAAAAAACACCCAATTACATAAATCCTAAAACACTACACTGAGACACATAATTGTGTAACTATCAAAAATCCAAGACGTAGAAAGAATTCTAAAGGTAGCCAGGGAAAAAAATCAGATAACATATAAAGGCACTCCTATCAGACTAACGTCAGACTTCTCAGCAGAAACTCTACAGGTTAGAAGAGAATGGAATGATGTCTTCAAAATACTTCAGGATGAAAAATGCCAGCCAATAATACTATATCCTGCAAAATTCTCTTTCAAATTTGAGGGAGAAATTAAGGTTTTTCCCAACAAACAAAAGCTAAGAGAGTTTGCAACCATGAGACCTCCTCTAAAAGAAATGTTGAGGCTCTACTAGCTAAACCGAAGAGGAAAAGCTTCACAAAAATATAACAAAGTAACAAATAGATCAACATAATTTGAGTTTTGAAAACAAAAATCAAAATGGCAGTATCGAGTTCTTAAATTTCAATAATTACTATAAATGTAAATGGATTAAACTCACCAATGAAAAGGCACAGAGTTGGTAAATGGATTAAGAACCATAGACCAACTTGAGGACCAAAAGGAGAAAGAGAGGAAAACCACAAAAGCGTGAAGATTAAACAACTTATTGTTGAGCAACCAATGGGTAAAAGAGGAAATTAAAAAATATATGGAATCAAATGAAAATGAAGAAATGACTTATCAGAATCTACGCGATGCAGCAAAAGCAGTAATAAGAGGGAAATTTATAGCGACACAATCCTATCCCATAAAACAGGAAGTCACAAATAAAAAACCTAAGCCATCATTTAAAGGAACTAGAAAAAAGCAGAAAACAGAAGCCTAAATCCAACAGAAATAAACAAATAATAAAGACTAGGTCAGAAATCAATGAAATACAAATCAGAAAGACTATTCAAAAAATCAATGAATCCAAAAGTTGGTTTTTTGAAAGAATAAACAAAATCAACAGGCCATTAGCCAGACTCACAAAAAAGAGGAGAGAGAAAACATAAATAAATAGAATCAAAAATGAAAAAGGAATAATCACAACAGATAGAATAGAAATACAGAAGACTATAAGAGAATACTACATACAACTATATGGTCACAAAGAGAATAACAGAAGAAATGGACACATTTTTGGAAAGGTACAATATCCCAAAACTAAACAGGGAAGAACTAGAAACCATGCACTGATCAATCACAAGCAAGGAAATTGAAACAGTGATCAAAAACTTTCCCAAAAACAAAAGCCCTGGATCAATTTCACCAGCAAATTCTACAAAGCATTCAAAGAAGAATTAATTCCAATCCTCCTCAAACTGTTCCAAAAAATGAAAGAAAAGGGAAAACTTCCAAACACTTTTTATGACGCCAATATTATGCTGATTCCAAAACCAGATAAAGACTGTACATAAAAAGAAAACTATAGACCAATATCCTTAATGAATACTGACATAAAAATTCTCAACAAAATACTAGAAAATTGAATTCAACAACACATAAAAATAATCGTACACCATGATCAAGAGGGATTTATTCCAGGGATGCAGGGATGGTTTAACATACGCAAATCAATAAATGTGATACACTATATCAATAAAAAGGACAAAAACCACATTATCATCTCAGTAGATGCAGAAAAAGCATTTGCCAAGATCCAACACCCTACTTGCTAAAAACCCTCCAAAAAATAGGTATAGAAGGAACATACTTCATCATAATTAAGGCTAATATATGACAAGCCCACAGCCAACATTGTACTCAATGGAGAAAAACTGTAAACGTTTCCCCTAAGATCAGCGACAAAATAAGAGTGTCCATTCTCATCATTACTATTCAATATAGTGCTGGAGATCCTGGCCAACACAATTAGACAAGAAAAAGATATCAAAGGTATCCAAACAGGGAAAGAAGAAGTGAAACTATCACTTTTCGCAGATGACTTGATAATATACATAAAGAAACCCAAAGAATCATGTAAAAAGCTGCTAGAAATAATAGACAAATATAATAAAGTGGCAGTCTACAAAATTAATATGAAAAATTCTGTTGCATTTCTGTATGCCAACAAAGAAAATACAGAAAGAGAAATGAAGAAAACAATACCATTTACAACAGCCCCTACCCCCCAAAAAATGAAAGACCTTGGAATAAGCTTAACCAAAGAGGTGATGGACCTATACTATGAGAACCATAGGACATTGTCAATAGAAATAGAAGATAACACAAATAAACTGACAGATATTCCATGCTCATGGATTGGAAAAATCATCATAATCAAAATGGCCATACTGCCAAGACAATATATAGATACAATGCTGTACCCATCAAAATTCCAAAGATATTCTTCATAGAAAGAACATAAAATAATGAAATTTATCTGGAGCAGCAAACAACCCAGGATAGCAAAAACAATACTCAAGAAAAAACCCAAAAACCCATCAATGGAGGAGTCATGCTCCCTGACTTCAAACTCCACTACAAAGCAATAATAATTAAAATAGCATGGTACTGGTATAAAAACAGAAAGACAGATCAATAAAACAGAAATGAAAGTCCACAAATAAATCCACATATATGGACACCTAATTTTTGACAAAGGAGCCAAAAACTTACAATGGAGTAAGGACAACCTCTTTAATAAATGGTGCTGGGAGAACTGGTCAGTCACATACAGAAGGTTGAAATTAGACCATTACCTTAACACCATACAAAAAAATTAACTCAAAATGAATTAAAGACCTAGCCATAAGACCAGAAACCAAACCATCAAACACATAGACGAGAATAGAGGCAAAATATCATTAGACATAGACCTAAGAGATATCTTTGGCAACTCAATTTCCACTGCAAGGCAAATAAAATCCAAAATAAACAAGTAGGTATTACATAAAACTAAACAGTTTCTACTCAGCAAAAGAAACTCGCATAAAAACAAAAAGTCATTCAACTGAATGGGAAAAAGATATTTGCCTCTCATACCTCAGATAAGGGATTAATATCTAAGATAAACAAAGAACTCAAAGAATTAGACAATAAAAATATAAGCAATCCAATCAAAAAAAAATGGGCTGATGACCTTAACAGATACCTCTTCAAGGAAGACATACAAATGGCCAATAGGTTCATGAAAAGATGCTCTACATCTCTTGCTATTAGGGAAATGCAAATAAAAGCAATGATGACAAATCACCTGACATAGATAAGAATAGCTATTATCCAAAAAATGGAAATAATAGGTGCTGGAGAGGATGTGAAGAAAAGGGAACTATAATTCACTGAATTCACTGTTGGTGGGAACGTAAAGTGGTGAAACCATTCTGGAAAGCAGTATGGAGAGTCCTCAAAGAATTGAGAATGGAAATTCCATATGATCCAGTTATTCCCTACTGGGCATTTACCTCAATGACACAAAAACACTTATCCGAAGGGATATATGTACCCTCATGTTCACTGCAGCACAATTCACAATAACTAATTGCTGGAGACTACCTAAATGCCCATCAACAGAAGAGTGGATAAAGTAGATGTGGTACATACTATGCAGCCATCAAAAAGGTGGCAACAACATGGATGGGCTTGGAGAGAATTATGCTTAGTGAGATAAGCCAGAATGAGAAGGACAGACATCGTAGGATAGCACTCATATGATGGGTAAATAGAAAACAAATAAATGTCATAAATTAAACAATATTAAAAATGGGGAGGTGGGGGACAAAGAGAAAGAGATACAGAGACAGAGAGAGGGAGAACACTACTCTAAACTACCATGGACTCTTAGACATGAGAGACAAAAAGGCAAATCTGGGGGTACCAAAGTGATGGGGGAGAGGTGAGGGAAATGGGATGAAGGGAATTAAATGGGGGGCATATCAGTAAATCTACTATGCTATTTTTAAATGTAAAAATACCACTATTTATACCTTAAAATAAGTCATTGTCAAAATGCAATATCCCTTCAATAATAATAAAAAAATAAAATAAAATAAAATAAAAGATTTTCTGCAGTTAAGGTTCTGGTTCCAAGATGGCAGCTTATTAAGAACCCAAGTTCACCTCCTTCCATAGCACAACCAGAAAGATACCTATGTGATAACTAAGATCTTTGAAAAGAAACAGGAACATTTTCATAAAGAAAGGGGACACAGGCATCCATAATGGTAAGAAAAGTAGTTCTGTCTTGCCAACACACCACACTGTTGAAGAGCCTGGGGCCACAGGGAGAGACCAGTGAAACCATTACTCTCTCAAAGCTAAAGGGCTTTCTACTTCAGCAAACCTCCATATACTGAGGGACTGACTTTTGGTCACTGAGATGAGAGCCTCAGTGTGGGATAGAAAGAGGGCTAGCCTCCCTGTGAACACAGACACTGCTTATTCACTGTGCTGGCAACTAAAGGCAGTCACTGAGGGAGAGCCTCTGAGAGGAAGTGCCTGCCCTCTCCACCATTAGCACACTGATGCAGGACTGTTGGTGCTCAAGGCTGCCTTTCTGCATGTTACAGACAGCCAGGTTGACATCACCCCTGCAAACAGTTGACTGGTTTACAGCAAAGAGCATTTCATTCTACCCTACTCATGGGGAAAATAATTGGAAGGGGTCCATCAAAAATGGCAGCTATCACCAGTCTACAGTTACAGCTAAGCAACTTCCTATTTCTGGTTGATATCTCCTGAAATTCCACCCCTAAGCCTCAGGGCTTGTTTACCATTCCCTGCTAGGACTGCTACTTCTCTAAAGGACTGAGGGATTTTCACAAGAGCATATGCTCCACAAAGGTCAGTTTCCAGCTCTTACTCTTTTGTAGGCTGCTTGGGACTGTGACCTGCTTGCTGATTGGGTCTACAACTCTTGAATCTCTTGCCTTGGCCTTTGCTGCTCATACTTGTAATACCTGGGGGAAACCTCTGAATTCCCTACCACAACTTAAATCCTATAAAATAGTCTCAGGCCACATCAGAAGGCCCACATTGGAACAAAGTGTTGACATCACACCATTAAAGAAATACTATCTTTCTGGACCAACACTCAGATCTTTTCTGTGCAAACTGATATCCTAACAAGGTCTTTACAATGGGGAACCCTAACCCATAGAAATAAACACAAAATGCCAAACAGATCAAAGATCAAAGAAACAGAGAAAGGTACATAAAATGAAGGACCAAAATGGTTTTAAAAAGCAGAAAACTTTCAATGAGATAGATTAAGTAAACTACTTGATGAGTATTTTAAAGCAACAGTTTTAATGATACTCACTGAAATCAGGAAAACAATGGAGCAATGAAAAAGAACTACAGCAAAGAGAAAATAATGAGGCAGACCCAAACAGAATTTGTGGAGCTAAAAATCACAATAGAGAGGCTCAATCGTAGGCTGGAAGAAGCCTCCAGTAGAATCAGTAAGCTAGAAAACAGGCCAATGGAATTCACTCAAGCAGACCTGCAAAAAAAAAAGATAGAAATAAAGACAGCATATGAGACCTGTGGGAAAACATTAAAAGTAACAACATTCACATCATAGGAGTCTCAGGAAGAGAATTAGAGAGAAGGGTGCAGAAACTATATCTGATTAAACAATAGAGGATAATTACCCTAGAGTGAGGAAGAAAGCAGGCCTCCAGACCCAGAAAGTACAGAGCTCCAAACAAGATGAACTAAACAGACACCAAGATGCATCATCATTAAAATATTAAAAATTCAAGATAAAGAATCTTAAAAGCAGCTAAAGAAAAACAAGTTATATACAAAGAAACCCATATAAGACCGTTGGCAGATTTCTCAGCTAAAATTAAAGGCCAGAAGAGGATGGCTTGATATATTCAAAGTGCTGAAAGTAAAGGACTGTCAAGAAAATATACTCTACCCTGCTAGATTGTCACATTGAATTTAAGGAATGATAAGAGCTTTACAGACAAGCTAAAGTTAAAGTAACTCATCACCACAAAATAAACTTTTCAAGAAATACTAAAGGAATTTCTATAAAATTAAAAGAAACCCACTTAAAAGCAGGAAGATATCAAAATATAAAATATGGGGGGAAGAGAATAATAATGAGCCTTGCTACAATGAGCTCAAGATTAATTAGCTTTTGAATAAAAACAGGTTATAAGCATATAAACTTATATGTAATTCACAGGGTAACCTCAAAACGTAACTCCAGGGAATAAACAAAGAATAAAATGAAAAGGGAAACCAAACACAACATAAAAGATTTCAAATCACATAAGAAGAGAAAGAGAAAAACAAAGGTACCCCCTGGAACAACACCCAGAAGACAATGAGCAATATGGCAATAAACAGTTATCAAGAATTACCTTAAACACTAATGGACTAAACTCATCAGTCAAAAGACACAGTGTGGCAAATGGATTAAAAACTTTACCCAAATTTATGCTGCATTTAGGAGACTCATGTACAGTCAAAAGATGAACATAGTCTCAGAGTCAGTGGTTGGAAGACAGTCCTAGAGTTGAACGGTAACAACAACAAAAAAGCAGGGATAGCCATATCAGATAAAATAGACGTCCAACTATAAAAAAGTACGAAAATATAGGGTTGGACATTGCATAATGATTAAGGGATCAATTCAGCAAGAAGATCTAACTCTTAACTTATATATACATATACATATATTTGTGTGTGTATATATATATTCACATACCAAATGGAGCATCAAAATATATAAAGCAATAATTAATAGAATTCAATAGAGACATCAACAATATAATAATAGGTGACTTTAATACCCCCATTTACTATAATGGACAGAGCAACAGGGCAGAAAATTAAGAGAGAAACAACAGCTTTAAATAAAAAATTTTAACATAGGTTGAATAGACATATACTGAACACTTCATCTAATGACTACAGTATTCACATTTTTCTCAAGTGCTAATGAAACATTCTCAAGGATAGAAAATATGTTGGGAAACAAAATATGGCTTAACACATTTACAAAGATTGAAATCATACCAAGCACAATCTTTGATCACAATGACATAAAACTAAAAATCAACCATAAAAAGAAAGCTGGAAGATTCCAAAATATATGCAGATGAAACAACATGCTTCTTAATGACTCTTGGGGAAAAGAGAAAATCAAAGAATAATTTAAAAAATACTTGGAGATGAATGAGAATGAGGGCATAAATTACCAGAACTTCTGGGATTCAGCAAAAGCAGTACTAAGAGAAAAGATTTTTATAATCCAGGAATATATCAAGAAATAAGAAACATTTCAAAAAAACAATCTAATCCTACATCTAAAGTAATTAGAGTCAAAGAGACAATTCAGAAGATTGATGAAACTAAAATCTGTTGCTTTGAAAAAAATAAACAAAATTGACCAATTTTTGGATAAACATTAAGAAAAAAAGAGAAAACATTCATAACTAGAATCAGATATGAAAAGGGAAAAATTACAACAAATACTTCAGAAATACAAAGCATCATAAGAGACTACTAGAAATAGCTACAATCCAATAAACTGGACAACTCTGAGGACATGGATAGATATTTAGAAATAGTTTACCGAGACTGAATCAGAAAGAAATAGAAAACCTGAACAGGACTATCACAAGCAAGGAAACTGAATGAATAATCAAAAGTCTTCCCCCAAATTAAAAGTCTAAGATCAGATATTTTTACTACTGAGTTTTATCAAACCCTCAGAGAAGAACTAATACTTATCCTTCTTAAACTTTTCCAAAGAGGTTAAGAATAAGGAATACTTCCAACACTTTCTATGAGGCCAACATGTCACTGATAGACAAAGTAAATAAGAACATGCCCAAGAAAGGAAATTACAGACTAATATCTCCAATGAAAGCAGATTCAAACATCCTTAAAAAATACTAGCAAACCAAATCCAACAATACATCAAAATGATCAAAAAGATCATACATCATTACCAAATGAGATTTATCCCAGGGATCCAAGAATGGCTCAACATACACAAATCTATTAATGTAATACATCATATCAACGAAAGCAAGAAGAAAAATTATATGAACAAATCAATAGTTGCAGAGAAAGCATTTGATAAATTTCAGCACCCATTTATAATAAAAACTACAAAAATGTAGATAGAAGATATATACCTCAACATAATAAAGGTCATATATGTAAACTCACAGTCAACATCATACTCAAAACACTGACAGTATTTTCTCTAAGCTCTGGAACAAGTCAAGGATGTCTACTCTCACCACTGCTATTAACATCATACTGGAGGTCATAGCCAGAGCAATTAGATAAGAAGAAATAAAAGGGATCCAAATTTTAAAAAGAAGTAAAAGTATCACTATTTGCAGATACATGATAATATATGTAGAAAATCCTGAACACTATCAAAAACTACTAAATTAATTAATGAGCACAGTCAAGTAGCAGGTATCAAAATCTTTTGAATTTTTATATCCAAAAATATGACAAATGAGAATGAAATAAAGCAATTACTCCATTTGCAATAGGAACACAAAAAACGTAAAATACTTTGGATATTCTTAACAAATAAGGTAAAAGACCCATACAATGAAAACTGTAAGACTTTCTGAAAGGACACAGAGTAAGATACAAAAATATGGAAAGATATTCCATGCTCATGGCTGGAAAAAATTAACAATATTAAAATGGTTATTTTACCTAAAGTAATCTACAGGTTTAGTTCAATACCCATTAATATTCCACTGACATTTTTTAAGGAAGAAAAAAATTAAATTTGTATAGAATAACAAAGACTCCAAACAGCCAAAGCAATCATGTGAATAAACAACAAAAGCGTAAGTATCACACTCCCAAATCTTTAGCTATATTATAAAGCAAAAGTAATCAAAACTGTATAGTGACAGAAGAAAAACAGAGATATAGAGAGTAGAATAGAACTTAATTTCCAGAAGTAACCTCACCACGTATACAGTCAGTTAATTATAACAAAGGAGCCAAGAGCACATGATGGAGGAAGGAAAGTTTTTAATAAATGATGTTGGAAAAACAGAATAGCCACAAGCAAAATAATGAATCTAAACTACTCTCTAATACCATAAACAAAAATTAATTCAAAATGAATGACATACTTGGAGGTAAGGCCAGAAACCAGGAACTAGTTAGAAGATAACATAGGCAAGTCATTCTATGACATCAACCTTAGAGAGACCTTTGGGGACTCATTCCAGTGGTAAGGGAAACAAAAACAGAAACAAATAGAACTATATGAAACTAAAAAGCTTCTGCAGAGTAAAAGAATTGATCACCAAAACAGAAAGACAACCTACTGATTGCGAGAAGATATTTGTACATCATACATCAAACAAGAGCTTAATATCCAAAATATATGAAGAATTTATATAACAATATATTTTTTAATTCAACAATAGAAAAACAATGCAGTACAAAAATGGGCAGAAGAATTGGATAGACATTTCTCCAAAGAATATGTAAAAATGGCCACATGCACATGAAAAGATGTTATTCACCTGGTATTAGGGAAACGTAAATCAAAACAACAAAATAGCACCTAACACTTCTGAGCTTGGCTTATCCAAGAGTCTGAAACAACAAATAATGTCAAGGATATAGAAGGGAACCCTTCTGAACTGCTGGTAGGAGTGTACATCAGTGCTACCTTCATGGAAAGTAGTATAGAGATTCTTCAAAAATTGAGAATAGAAATTCCACATAATCTCATCATTCCACTTTTGGGTATTTACCCCCAAACCACAAAAACACTAATTTTCAGAGCTACACGCATCTCCCCATATTTACCTGAAGCATTATTCACAAAAGTCAAAAATTGGACACTACCTAAGTACCCATCATTAGATCAAGGGATAAAGAAGATATGATATAAATCTCTGTATGTGTCTGTGTGTATTATATTTTATATATACATATATATAATAGAATATTACACAGCCCTAAAAAAGATAAAATCCTATCATTTGTGATAACATGGATGAAATTAGAGGGGATTATGCTAAGTGAAATAATTGAGGAGAAAGACAAATACCAGATGATCTCATTCATGTGTGGAATATAAAGGAAAACACAAAGGAACAGACAAAACAAAACCAACCCTTGGACACATTGTCAACAACAGAACTAAGTTTTTCAGGGGAAATGTGGATGTGGGGCCATGAGAGCAATGAGTGGTGGGGTGCAATGGACAGTGGTGAAGAAGGGGTTTTGATAACCTGGTGGCTAGCAGGGCATGTTCTCATATATTTGAGGAACAGTTTATCTGCACATATGAATTTATATAATTTTTTATTTCAAAGTTAGCTCGGTAAATATTAATTAAAAAAAAAATTCTGTGGCCTATATAAGAAATCCAGAGCCCTGAATATAACCTCTTAAGCTTAGGTTGAGAAGTTTTATGGTTTTAACTTTCACATTAATATCAGCAATACATTAAGAATTATTTTTTACGCAGAGCATGAGATAGAATCAATAATATTTCTAATATTAGGATATTCAATAGACTAAGTACATTTTTAAAAATCACTTTAATATTGCATTTCAATGTTGCTTTTGTTAGATATCAAGCAACTATATATTTATAGATATACTGTATTTGACTGTAAACTGCCCCAATTTTTCAACCATTTTGTGAAAAATTCAAAAATCAAAAATAATAAGATCTATTTACAAAGTTCAAAATATTAATAGTGAGAACTAACAAGGAGTGAAAATTTATTAAAATCTTAAATACATAATAAGGGATTAACAAAATTAACAGAATTTAAAAAATTTAGCATCTTTTCAGGTAAAACAGCCACCTTCAAATTTAAGCAACATTCACTTTGGGGGGACATTAAAATGGCAAAAAAAAGTGTGACTTAGAACTGAATAAATAGGTATATGCCTGTATATCTGTAGTGTGTATGTGTGCTTACCCCTGTATGTATGTACACACATAAATAGTGTGTATAAATGTATGCATGAACAGATTGGGTGCATGTGTATAAGCAGTATGTATGAATGTGTGCACACATGCATGTATGAATATATGTAGTGTGCAAGGGTGCAGTGCATTTATGGATGCACGTGTATATGTGCTGTATATGCGGTAGACATATATGCAAAATGTAGGGATGTATGCACATGTGTATGTGTGGTGTGTGGGAATGTGTATGTGTTCATGTGTATATGCAGTGTGTGAATATATACATGTGTGTACATATATACGTGCATATATACATATTTTGTGTTTTGTTCTGCTGCACTGGAATACTTCTCTCTTTGTGATAATACTATCTTAACTATGGCAACTTTAAATAAGTTTTCATATCTGGTAGTGCAATTCCTTGCATTTTTTTTTTTTTTTTTTCAGAATTATCTTATAAATTCTTGGTCCTTCACATTTTTATATAAATTAAAAAATCAATTTGTCAAATTAGAAATGTCAAATAAAAAATGTCCATAAAAGACTATTTTGTGCAGTTGTTTTAAATCGATAGATGAATTTGGAATTAACATATTTACAATATTGTTTCTCTCTGTAAATATAGTTTTCTCTCCAATTCATTAGGCTTTCTTTAATTTCTTTTAGCACTTTTTATGGTCTTCTGAACTGACTGAGGATTTGCTCATCCTTTATCACTCTCTTCGTTACATTATTAAATTACCTAAATATTTATCACATATTATTTAATACTGTTATAATTAGAACTATTTTATATATACTTTCAATGTTTCCATTTGCTTGCTGCTGTAACCATCATAGAGAAATATTTACTTCATATATTGAAATTGTATCCAGTGACCTTGCCATATTCACAAATAAATCCTAGTGGTTTATTAAGACTCTTTTGAATTTCCCACATAGACAGTTACTATGTTACCATTTCTTTCTCACTATTCTTTATATATTTTATTTCTTACTCTCCAATCTTCAAATAGCTTTTATTTCTTTATATCTTTTATTTCTTTCTCTCTTGCCTTTTGCATGGCTTAGAACTTCCATTATAATGATGAATAAAATTGGTGATGGTGAATATTCATATCCGATTTTCAATCTTAGAGAAACAATCACATTTTCACAATTGTGATGTTTACTATAAGTCATATATATATTTATGTATATGTAATTATACATATAAAACTATATATATTTTATGTAACTAAATACATACATACATATGTAGTTCTTTTCTAGTTGGCTAAGAGCTATAATCATCATCATGATTTGGTGCTGAGTGTTATCAAATGCTGGTTTTGCCTCAAGTGTGATCATGTTTCTCCTTTTTATGGGATTGTGGTGAATTACATTTGATTTGCAATGGTTAATTAATCTTGCCGTAACTATCTTAAATAAACCCAACTTGGTTGTGATATACTATCATTGTCACATTTTGCTGACTTGGGTTAGCTCATGTTTTGTTAAGGATTCTGGCATCTATGTTCGTGAGAGGAATCAAGCTATAATTTTTATTTCTTTTCATGTCCTTCTCCAGTTTAGGCATCAAGGTTATTGCTGCCCTCATAATGAGCCTTCCCTCTTTCTACTATTCTCTGAAGAATACCTATAAAATCTGGGCCGTTTTTTCTCTAACATTTGGATGAATTCATTGGTGAGGTCATCTGGTCCTAGAGACTGTTGGTGGGAAGACTTTAAGCCACAGATTCAGTTTCTCCAATAGATACAGGCCTTTTCAGATAGGGTACATAGATCCAGATCTTCAGTGTTCCAGAATATCTTAGAAATCGCTCTAGAAATCACGGTGCTTGGCTACTGGAAGTCCTCAGAAAATTCCGCCACACAGTCCATCAGCCATTTCCGTCTATGACTCTTGCAGTCAGATCTCGGTGCCCCCGTCCTGTCTCTGCACTGTCTCTCTGATGAATACAGGATGCTTCATCATGAGAAAAAAACAGGCAATTCCCATTTGTGTAAGCACAGTAATTTAGTGAGAATTGAACACAGTGGTATAATGTATGAAGACATAAAATTGTGCCTCTCAGTCCTCCCGACTCATCGGGATGAAACAAAAGCTAAGTCCCAATTCCCCACATAAACCTTCCAGATAGGCAGTGAGACCTTTGTTTGAAGCCCTGGACTCTCTTTTCCGCCAGTGGGGACTTCACAGATTTTTGTTACTTTGTTAAGAGCCAAAGCAACAAGAGAAAGAGCCTTGTACTTGGAAGCAAATGCTAAAATCATCTTTGCTCTCTTCACCAAGGTTAAACACAGCCCTGGGAGAGAGGTCAGATTGCCCAAGTTTTGGTGCTCTGGTTGAAGAGATGATTCCAAATCCTTAAAGTCTATCTTATTCAGTAGCATTAAGAAAGACTTTTGTAGTTCTTTGAGGCTGATAAGCAACATCTTATGGTAGAAATTCAAATGGGGGAGCTACAGGTGCCTTTGTAGACTGTGAATGAAGTCAGCAGCCTTGAGAACCTCACAAGACACAAGGAGACCCAATCAACACAGAGAGGGCAAAAATGGCGGCCGAGTAAGTGTCTCTGAGGACCAGACAGACGCCAGGTAAATGCCAGGTGCAGAGAAGACCATCATCAACAAGTGAGATCAGACATTTCCATCTTCCCTGGATGGCATGAAAGCCACAATCTGTATGCAACTAAAGAGGAAGGGGGATGGAAGAATTAACTGATAAGAAATAGATCAGTAACTCTAGTGACTAAGGGCTCAACCTTCCAATTACTTTTTACGTTTTTCAACAAGAAAATACTTTTTAAAATGCGACTTCTCATTTACCCTCCAAGCTTTGTGAATCAAAATAAGCTAAATTCATGTCCAAATCACTCTGAACTTTCTGGAACAGGATCAGTGCGCAAGCCCATCAGGAAATTCACTTTGAGTAGGTTTTTGGTGAGGGCAGTTACTTCCTAGCATCAAAGTCACTTTGGCCTGCTTTGACCACCTCTTCCCCAGGGCTACTTCCATTTAAAGGACAGAACATGACCCTAAATGTCCAGTATGCAGGAACTGCAGACCCAAGCGGCACTGGTGAGGGTTTGAGGAAGAGGAGCAGCAGGAACATTACATGAGGTTAGGTTTGGTTGGGCACATCCTGGGCCATTCTCACTTAGCAATCATTTATTGGTTTCAGCTTAGTTGAAATGAACATCAGTCCAGTGCCAAGCACTGTGCTACATACCAGAAAGCCAGCAGATAACACTTAGTTCTAGAACTTGCCTTGGGGTATTCAACGGTTAGCAGGGGAGACAGAGACATAAATGGCTGCGCAGCAGGGAGCTCTATGCTAAGACAGGACATGTGCGCAGCAGGGAGCTCTATGCTAAGACAGGACATAAACAATGCTGTAAAAGCACTGAGAAAGGAGCAATCAATTCCATCATAAATGTCCCTTTTACTCTGCTCTCTCTTCCCACAGAAGAAAGGGTTGGGCTCTTGGTTCTGGCAGAGACTGTTGAGAAAAACTGTAAGCTCTCACAGCTGGAAGTCATTAGTCCTGTTGCAACGACAGGAGAGGCCAGCAGAATGCTGAATACAGAAGGTGAGTCCAGGATAAGCAGCCAAGCTCAGGTGCCATCTGGACCAGGAAAGCGCAACTGGGAAGCTGTGAGAAAACCTGCAGCAAAGCACCCTCCATTAGTGAGCCTTCCGGAGGCCTTGCCCAGGGGAAGACTGAGAACCACTGACAGGCGGCTGGGGTCCAGCTACCCTGGAACTGTCTTCAACACCTGCACCATGGCTTCCCACCCCCAACCCTCCGACAGGGACAAGAATGCAGAGAAGGTGGTATTTTGAGCATTGAAAAAAGCTGAGGCAGGCATTACAATGGGGACAGGATAGGACACTGTAGTATCTGCCCCAAAAGAGCAAGCCATAGTTCCAGTCACAGAAAAGTTAAAAGATAAGACACAAAGTGGAAATGCCAGTCAATGCAAGAGAAGCACTGCGCAAGTGATCAGTAAAGGCTCCTGGGAAGGGTTAACTTTTGCATGGGGCCTCGAAGATGGGTAAAGTCACATTAGAAAGAGTTGGCAAAGAGCATTCCAAGAAGACATAAAGAGCACAAACAAAGAGCCGGAGGGAAAAGAAAGACATGGAGTATCAGAATCCTGTAAGGGTAGGAGAGTATAAATGAGGTGAGGCAGCGGGAAGAGATAGTGGAACTTAACACAGGAGCCTGAATTCTACGCTACAGTGTTGAGCGGGCAGCCTGAAGGCAGTGGGAAGTCACTGGCGGATTCCGAGCAGGAAGGACTACAGAAACCCAATGATCTCAAACAATACTTCTCCCTGAAAAACAGCCCTCCCTGATCAATAAGTCATTCCATTGCAAGACGTCAAAACACAGTCTGGTCCCTGGTGATAAATCTACCTGCGGACTACTGAGAGCCATGTCAGCTGGAGAAGGGTGGATCTCTGCGTTCTATTTTATCTCCCTGTCAAAAATTCAAGGCGCCAGCTACAGTAGAGAAAGTGGCAGGTGTGGTTGATGCAAGCTGACGCATGTCTGTAATGTGCTTAAGTTCCAAAGTGAAATTCAGCTGTAAGAGCAATGCACAACACTGATCTCTTTGGCAAACTCTTAACTCCTCCTCAAGGCCGAGTTAAACGTTACCTCTGCTCTGTATCTTCTTCTATTTGTGGTAGAATTAATCACTCCCTCCGGTGTTACCAAAGCATTTGATAAAAGCGTGGAAAAGATATTAAATGGCAACAAAAACCAAAGGGAAGACAGGATTCCAAACTCTGCCCATCAGTCATCCTCACTAGGTCAGGTGTCTACCTCCTGGCTGGCTTCCATCCCCACTGGCACCCAAATGCGAACCACAGCCCGCTGCTGTGCCTTGTAATTAAAGGCAAAAGTACACACAAGCGCTGCCAATGGAGAGCGGCCAGACATGGACAAGCATCATTTGGAAGTGCCCAGTGGCATGGCAAGGTGCGTGCAGCAGTGGGATTCTGCCACCACTTTCTGAATGCCCTTCAAAAAGCCCCCTGCAGTGAGCAAGAACCGATTCACCAGTTCTAGTTAAGCCATCATAGGGAAGGAGGCATGAGCCTGGAACTCGAGGAAAAGTTCTTCCAAGACTCGCCCAAGCTTGGCATGGCGAGTATGGACTGGAGGAAGTCCCATGGCAGGCTCCATCTCTCTCCACTCAAAGCGTCAATGTTGCTTTGCCTCGAGGTAACCGAAGGTGAAATTACCTTTCAGGCAACAGAGAAAGAACTTACACTAGCTTGCAAAACACATCTTCAGTGTTATTCTCTGAGAAAGGAACTTCTTAAATTTTAGGCTGAAACCCGCTAATGGATTTTATATTCAGCTTCCTGGCATTCAAATAAAAACTCCCCTTTTCTGTAATGTGCTTAAGTTCCAAAGTGAAATTCAGCTGTAAGAGCAATGCACAACACTGATCTCTTTGGCAAACTCTTAACTCCTCCTCAAGGCCGAGTTAAACGTTACCTCTGCTCTGTATCTTCTTCTAACTATTGTGGTAGCTCTGTATCTTCTTCTAACTATTGTGGTAGAATTAATCACTCCCTCCGGTGTTACCAAAGCATTTGATACTATTTGATACAAGTCAAATTCTAATATATGTCCTTGGACAGAAAACAAATCTTGCTCATCTTGATGGTCCCAGTGCCTGGCCCCATACTGGCCGCAGAGTAAGTTTTCAGTAAACACTGCCGATTAGATGGTGAACTCAGTTTATTTGTATTTGATCCTATGTTCAACAATGGGGATCACAAAACAGACTCACTGTTGAATTTCTCTTTGTTTGCCAAGATTTATGTGTGTTCTTAAGTGTAAGTCTGTCTCCAGAGAACTAGAACCATAAATTCAACTGCCGAAAAGTCTTCTTATCAGGATGTCCCAGAGTGTCAAACTCAACATGCCCCAACCAAGCTATCTTTTTGCCCCAAACCTCTTCTTTCTCTGTAGTATATCCATGTCTCATTACCAGCCCCCAGCCTCCATGGTTCAATTTAAATTCAAACAAGCATCCTAAAATATCTAGTTATCCCAACATTCACCAAGCACTATGCTGGGTCGACTCTGCCTCTCCAGCATCCTGAGAGCCAGTCCCTACTCGCTCTCCTTCTCGACCACTGGAATACCACCCCTGGGCATCGTGTCAGCCAGTAGTTTTATTTTTTGTTTTGTTCTGTCTTTTGCTTGCTTTATTTCAAACATCAGCTCCATCATCGGTTGTGTGAGTTTTATATGTAATGAACAGCTTTCCATATCAACTAATATAATCTTAGTCTTAATGTTATACTAATGCATTTTATACATCATACATGTTTATACTAACATACTTTAATTGACTGATAACTCTCTTACAGATGGCTACCAGGTGGATTTTAATCAATTTGGTTTTGCTTTTACAAGGCAGTATCATAGTGGATTCCCTGCTGTTACTTCACCAGCAACTTAACCTAACCTCCATGATGTTCCCACGTGAGTTTTATCAGACACAGATCTGATCCCATGACTCCCTATTCTGTCAAGAAAAGGGCAAGAAACAAACTCCCTCATGAAGTGCTGAGGACGCTGACTCACGTGACCCCTTACCATCTCCCTGTCCTCCTCCGTCACTTTCTAATTATGTCTTTACCCCACCACCACCAGCAGCCTGGGGGACTTCTGAACACGTTTTCCTTTCTCATGTCTACGTCACTACATGTGCTATTTCCAGAAAATCTTCCTGAGCCAGTCCACTGCCATCCTCGGTCCTCCATAAAGCCCCACTGATGACCCCACTGATGGACTGATTCAGTGTAAATCTTAATTTCACTCGGAGCCTTCCTGTCCCTTCGGGTAGGATCGGTGCCTCCCTCCTCTGTGACTCAAAGCATTTACCACCCTCCTGGGAATGTGCTCATGAAAAACAAAACAAAATAAAAAATCCCAGGACACAAAACACACTCCAGATATGCCTGATGTATGGATTTTTGTTTACTCCACATAGACCTGTGTTCTTCACGTCTGTATATTAATATCTAGAAATCTCTGCGAGTGACTAATAGTATTCCAAGGCCTCACCCTATACCTATTAAAATAGACCCTGCAGTGAGGCCTGGGCAACGGTCTGCATCAGCTCCTTCGGGGTCATCCAAGTTGGGAGCCAGTGAAGTTGCCTGCACGCCTTGAACAAGAGTAACTAACAAGTTCTAGAACCAGAAGGCACAGTGGATCAGAGCAAGGAACCTGGGACCCATCAAAGCTGGAGTTTGAAATATCGGTCATCAACTATATATATAGGGAGAGAAGCTTCTCAATTTCCTTAGCCTCAGTGTCCACAGATGCAAAACGGAGAAAATAATAGGACCTGCCTGAGAAGGATAAAGGGCTGTCTTAGGATTAGTAAGAGAGCACACACAAAGACTCAGTACCTCAGTGGCACACAGTGAGCACATTATGGGCTGTTATTAAGTATTCCACCAGGTGCCCCTCAGTGCCCCAAACAAGTCAATATTTACAACAGGCATCCAGAGAATGCTCATGGACCAGATGGCTATTCTTCTACTCAGTACCACCATCAGCCTCTTGCAATTCCAACTAAAAGAACTATAATCTGTGGCTTGGATCATTATTGCTAAAAGGAAGCACTGCTGAAAGTGCCCCTTACCAACCAGTCTTGGCTATTTTCAGAGATAATGTGAAATCTGTTTTCACTTCTTCTAGCTCTGCAATCTTAAAGGCAACCACCATCTGACTGTCTAAATTGGTTATAATTCTGAAAGGAGGATAGAAACTCTGGGCAGAAAGACTAGAACTGAGCAGGCAGGTAGGACCCCATATGTGGTAGGATAAACCAGCAAGGCTATTTTGGTTATAAGTCTTAGGATACCAGAGAGATAGATAAAAATTTTACCTACATATCTAGAAAAAGTCTGGGAAATTAAAAAAAAATCTCACTCCATGACGCAGTGAAACACAATCAATTTAAAATCTATTGTTGACAGACACATACTCAGGCTGGGTGTTAAACAACACCCAAAGAAGACGAATACGACGTATGATCCTAGCCAGGAGCAGGACTTGAAAAGCGATCCACTATCTTTACACTCGGTGGTAAGCCCAGATGTCAAGTTCCAGGAATGATTTCGAAGCCCGGAATACCCAGGAAAATTTTTATTGGCTACATCTCCCAAAACTTCTCCAGGCCTATGGGATCAGAACTTCTAGTGGTAAGTAATGTCTGGAATCTAATATTTTTCAAGTTTATCTGAGTTTTCTAAGCACACAGATACCATGCTGGGAATCTGAGTGCTTCTGGAAAAAATCACTCTGAAATAATGTTGTCCCTTCTTCTTCTGGACATTTTCAAGACTCTAAGTGATGCTACAGCCACCTTGTTATCTACCATGAGGAAAGCAGACTGAAGACCAAGATCAATAGTCAAGGTGGCAGAGCAGAAAAATGGAAAATACCTGGCCCTCGACTACGTCATGGAACCAACAAATTACCAAGTGGAGTGGCCTCAACTTTGGACTCCACTGTTTGAAACAGTACATTCTCCATACTCAGCCATTCAAGGCAGAGTTTTCTACATCTCGTAAAGCCAAAGCATATCAAGTGATATAAGCAGGTATTATGATTCCCATTTTATGGAGAATAGTCTGAGGTATGGAACTTGTAAAATTTGTCCTAGACGTGATGCAGTCAATCAGAGCAAAGAGAAGGCTGGTCAAGCTCTGAGCCACCTGCTGCCACACACGTATGGGGAGATGTAGCCCTGATGCTACATTTGATCTTCTTTGTAAGGGGTGACGACCAAATCTGTGATTCTTGAAAATAAGAGAAGACAATTGGGATAGTGAATTGCCTCTTCACTGCTTTCTTCTCGCTTGCTTCTAGGGATCCGTGGTCCAGACTCCCAACTCCTGCCCTAATACTTTGGAGTAAACTCAGCATGCCTGAGTTCCCATGCAAACAGCTTTCAGACTCAAGGAAACGATCTTTATAGCTGTTTAAGAGAAGAGGGTGACACGGAGTACTTCAAACCATTTACTATTGGCTTAGGGTCCAGTTGAGGCAAGACAGGTCTCCAGACAGCAACATCACGGAGCTATTAATGCTGAGAAATTGTCTCAGAAAAATAACTTTTTACAGCATTATGTCTGCGAGGCTGGTCTCCTCTGAGCTATCAAATGCTGATGTTCAGAGATTTGGGAGCAAGGCAGAGCAGTTGAGACCAGGATGCCAGAAATATATTACTTCAAGCAGACTTTTTGGAGCTAACTTGTGTGCTAAGATTCTGCTCTGACATCAGCTCACTCCTCTCCAAGGTCCTGAGTGTAGTCAGGAAAACTTCCATGCATATATATGCTGCCACTGCCTCCCCTGGGATGATTGAAGATTCAAGGTTCAGGCCAAAGACCACTTTGGATAATTGCATCCTATCTCTCTGCTACTCTTCTTATGTGACTGTCCTTGTCTGGCCCAGCCTGACTGTTTTAATCAGTCAAGTGCTTCTCCTGCTTCCATCCCCCCACTGAGTGAAAGGTACCCTATAAATACGGACCGCCAATAACCTCCAAGTCTGAGTCCAGAGCCCCATGTCCAGGCCTGACTTGTATACAATGGCTGACCTTGTCCTCAACTTCCTTCTCTCCTCCCTTCTGGCTGGTCATTCTGTTTGGGGACTTTTCTCACCCCATTCTCTTCTCCATTTTGTCTGATCTATCAACCTTGATCAAGTTTCTGGTCTAACTTTACTGTCCTTGGCTCCTTTAGGTCCACTTTGACCTTGGGGACGTTACCACTGGCCTCATGCCCCTGAGCTGGCTTCTCACCACAGTCACTCTGGTCTGAAAGTTTGAACTGAGCTCATCTAACTCACGTGTCCCAGAAATGCCAAGTTTCCTGGGCAAAGACAGTGAGCATCTCCAAGCTCCCAGCCATGTCCTCCTTACCTACCTTCCTGCCAGGTCTGCCTGCATCAGGCAGTGTCTTTCTGTGTAATTTATAGGATGAGCACTGGGCTGGAAGCCAGAAATCTCATTTCCAAAACGGTAGTTCTGCCATTAAATGATTGTGTCACCTTGAATATATAACTTTGCCCACTAGGGCTCAGTTTCTTCCTCAGTTTAATGCGAGGCTCAAATCAGACAAACGCTGAGTCCCTATCAGTGCCACAGTCGTCAAACAGATCACTTGACGGCTGAGAACAAGCCATGGGGACCTGTCTGGGCTGAGTGTCCACTCATAAATGAGCGGACTTAGCAGGGAATTACCCTGTTTATAAGGACCAGCTGTCCTGAGATGACGGTAATCACAAGCAGAATAATGAACAGAATTTGCTAACTGGGTATCATGACTGATCACTGGTTAAGCATTTACAAATATTTCTTTTTTTTAATTTTTAAAGGGAAGGTGCAGGCAGGAATGTTGGTGAGACAGAAAGAGAGAGGAGGAAGAAGCACTTTATTTTTTACTTAGTTGTTCACATTGGTTGTCCCCCCGCCACCCCCCGCATCAACCTGGGACTGGAACCCAGGGGTATGTGGCCTGTGCTCCTTCAAAGACAAGTGACCTAACCACTACTCCACCACAGTGTGTCACAAATATTTCTCATTTAATCCTCCTACCAGTCTCTGAGGTGGGTACTATGCTATCCTGATTACACAAAAAAAGAAAGGGAAGTTTAGAAATGCTTAAAAATATGTCCAAGCCATCAGCTGCTAAAAGGTAGAACCAGAACCTGATGAGGTGGCTTCTTGCAGAGGTGGAAAGAGACCCTTAGGGACTCAGTTGGCCCCTGCCCTGGGTCGGAGAGAGGGGGTCCTCCAAGTAGGAAGGCCAGAGCTTGGCCCTGCTGCTTACTCTGTGCATTCCTGAACACAGAAACGTTTTCCACAGGTGATTTCCTGCCCCAGGATATTGCACATTGTTGATCTTATGTTTAAGAAACCCAGCCACCTGTGGTCCTCTGACTTCTCCTCTCAGCAGGGAGTATTTCTCATGGCTTCTCAGCACAGGACGGAGGCATGCTGGACTGGAAGGAGAATGCGTCCCTCTGCAAATTTACACTGCATTTTTAGATATGTAAAGAAAGGTCTTGGAAGTCACGCTGCTTATTTAGCAGACAGAGGCCAACAAGATACCGCATTAAGAGCTTATGCTTCAAAGTTGGAAAATCTGGTCTCAAAACCTGGCTTGACCATGCCCACCTGGGAGACCTTAGTCTCTCAGTCTCTTTGCCTCAATGAATATTCTCATTTTCTTTCTCTTTCTCTCTTCCCCACCACCGCCAGTTGCCCCTGAGTGTCCACAGTCTCTCTCTCACTCTCCCACCCACCTTCTTGGAAAATGGGGATAGTAACAGTATTTAGCTTCTATATTTGCGTGTGAGAGAAACATGTTCACGTAAGACCATTAGCCTGGCATGCAGTAAGTGCTCAGTAAACTACAGCATTTGCTTGTTTCTGATGCCCAAGCCAGAACTAAAACTTCACCTTGAGTCTGCTCTTGGAGTTGCTGTCAGAGCTGCAGTCTCTGAGCTCTGAGGTCTGGACTCTCAGTCCCTCTCCAGGTTCTCAGGTCCAAGTAAGAGTTCGCTTACATATAACGCCTGCTAGTGTACGGCCCAGGTCAGTGTCTGCACGTTTCCTGGGCCCAGAAAAGTGCCCCCCACAGCACGGACACCAGGAAATGTGTGTATCCGGGGGCTCAGGTGTGCACCAGCACAGAGGAGCAGCCATCTGTCTGTGCTGGGCCACCGAGGGTGGCGCCGTTTCCTGGAAGAATGGCAGTGAGGACTGGCTGGGGCGCCAGAGCTGGGCACACGTGGGTACGAGTCCCTGCTCCCGCAGCTCTCATGGGTTCATGAGTGCACACTTGCTTTGCACACGCTGCCCAGGAGGGCAAGAGTCATTGAGAGTTTACACTTCCTATGTGGGATGGAAGCGGTCACCGGAGGATGACCCGCCAAGACAGAAGGAGAAGGAATGCAGAAAGGACATTTTTAAATAAGTTGAAAGGCCTTTGATTAGGAAAGGCACATGGGCTGCTGTGAAGCTCTGCCCTCTGCACCACACAGCCTCGCCGGTCTGAAGGATAAACCAGGAATGGTGACAAGGTTTGAAAGCAAAGGCCACATTTCCGATTGCCGGCAGCCAGGCACTCGTGCTCACTCCCGCCCCTCCGTCCTCTCTGATTCACTTCTTTCCTCCGTTCAGTCATCTTCAGACAGCCAGACAGACTCTCTCAGTGTGAGACACGTGCTGTGGAACCACAGCGACAGGGATGACCTGCGTCTGCTCCGGGGACCTCCCCGGGGGGCTGCCAGTGCCGCACCAGGCCTCTACTTGTCACTGAGGTCAGTGTCTCACTCGCACCACCAGCCCAGACCCCCATGGATGGGGGCAGCGACTTACTTGCTGCACACTTGCCCGAGCCTCTTGGCAGATGTGAGGGTCAGGGAACGCGTGTCCTCGTCACCAGGACACGCTCACCAGCAGAGTGTGTGCTGCATGTTGACGTCTGTCGCTCTGACCTTGGGCTGGGAAGGGGAGGACAGGCCAGGGGCGAGCCTTGCGTGCCAGCAGCAATCTCTCTGCTTGGTTGAGCTCACCAAGGAAGGGAAAATAGAGTCATTTCTTTGACTGGCAGCAGTGGTATCGCCGTTAGAGAAAGTGCTGCCCCAGGGCAGTGAGGTCCGCTCGCTCGCTGCAGGCCTGTGTGTCGGAACATCAGGGAGAGCACAGCACCCGGCCTTTCCAGGCTGTCTGCTAAAACCGCTCTTGCCTGCGACACTCAGGAACATGCCCAGAAGGCCCCGGGCAGCGGGGAGATGGAGGCGGATGCTTAACATGGACGTCTCATCGATCAAGAGGCTCCTCAGCCTCCTAGCCACGGCTCTCATCGACCAGCCCCCTGCCTGCTGGCGCTCCCGTGGTCTTCTTCTCTGAGGCCCAACTCCATCCTGAGCTTTACGGGGCATCTATGATCTCTCATCTCCCAGAAGCAATCCCAGCTTGCAACTTCTAAACCCGATATACCGACGATGCGCTGTCCCCTGTCCTCCCCCACTGTCCTCTCATCCTTCTCGGAATTCCAAGGTCTCCTCCACAGTGTGCGCACCGCCTCCTCTACCTCCCACTGGCTCCGAGAGTGCCCGGGGGCAACATCTTCCTCTGCGCTGGTGTGGGACGAACGCTTTCTCACACAGTCTTCCTTTTGAGAGATCTCTAAGTGCAGCGCTCCCATGATCTCCCCTGGCCATCCAGGCTCGCCCTCCATGTCGCTGCTTCTGACTCATCCGCGGCGGTCCAATTCGTCTGCATTTACGCTGGGTCCTTAGCTTTTCTGCTCCTGTTACGGGCTGTGCTTTTACCTGGGCAACGGCTGCCATCTAGCCCAGAAAGAATAGCTTCTCAAGGCTTGGCTGAGTCACCACGGTGGTGGGGAACCCGGGCATGAGCCAGTCAAGCAGATCCAGCCCGACACGTGACCAGAAACACTGGTTTCCAGTTCATCTTTCCAAACCATTTTGCACAGAAGAAGAACAGGGCTGTCGTTACTGTTTCTTGTTTCTTAACTCTGAAGCTTCACATGCTTTCATCTTCTTTGTGGAAACTCTCCTACAGATGCCCAAATGCCCAGTCCACATAGAGAGACACATACAACCAACAACCAAGGAAAATCATGTGCACGTACAGACACATGAAACCTAAAACCAATGAAAATCAAAAAAATCGCTCAGGTGAAGATAAGCCACTAAGAAGTATTGCAATTGGCTGATTTTAATTTTTCCTCTTAAATGCCTGGGGAATCTTACTGCAAATCATATCTTTATTTAAAGAAAAATATGATATACTCACTACAAATCCCAAAGGGCATTTTGGAATGAAGCCAGGTTATAGGTTTATATTCTTCCAATTTTCAAATAAAATGCAAAAGAAAAAAAAGCTAGTAATCATTTTAATGATTCTTTAAATAAATTCTTGGCTAAAGCACACTGCAGTAAGTTATACAGGGAGCCGCATACACATATTGCTGAGAAAGGAACTTTGTGACTAAAGAGTGAATTTCCAAGAATCACTCCGGATCCCCTTCCTTTAAGTGATTAGTTGGGAGGGAACCCAGCTGGTATCTACTCCCTTGCTGGGTTGACTTGCAAAGACAGATGGAAACTTGCCGACCTGTGTCCTCTCCTTGTCCACTTCTAAGGGTGCCCTAGCTTTTTTCTGATTCAGCAGTCCCTGATGATGTCAGATACTTTCTCTCTCTGGGGGCTTGTTTTCTGGTTCTCTTTCTGGAACCAGAATCAGTCAGTAAGGAAGATGAGAACCAACTTCTGTTCCTTTCCTTTATTCACTCTTCCCTTTCACACAGCCCTGAAAACCCGTCTCCTGAAACACAGTGCACCCTAGCTTCCTGGTAACGGTTAATTCACGAAGTAAGAACAAAGAGGCTGTGAATTAACAAGACTGGGACCATTTCTCTCCATCAGCTGAATCATCCGTCTCTCTCGGGCCGTCAGCAGGTTCGGTTTTAAGAGACAGGGAAGGTTAGAAGAAAGAAGGTAGCTATGTGCCTCCTGACAGGAAAGGAGATGGGGCTCTTGAAAAAAAAACCCTGGATTCTGGAAGCTGTATCCTCCCCTAGGAAACCAAGAAGCAGGAGGCCCAGCAGCCCCTATACAGCATCAGGGTGCCAACAGGGAGCCTGGGTTCCAGTGTCTGCCATTATACCAGCTCTGGTGAGTTATCATAATGCTCTCCTCCCTCTCTGTCTCTTAAGTCCTTCTAAACAATACTGCATTTCTCACTATACCCTAGTTATGCTCTCAAAAGGAGGAGAAAGGTAAAGGATCTTTTGTCCCCATTTTACAGATTGAGAAACAGAGACTCAGAGAGGTAAATAGCTTCCCCAATGTCCCACAGCTACTGAAGAGAAAAGCCTAAACCAGAAATCCCAATTCCCTCCCCACAGCGCCTCTGAGGGACCCACCTCTATTTGGCCGGGGTCATGACTCTTTTCCACTCTGTGCTTCCCACACCAGGTGGCGGTTTGGAGTCCCAGCCCTTGCATTCTCTTCCAGGTTCATTTGAAATGAAGCTCCGGTTACAAAACCCTTTGAGCTTTGAGAGCACAGAACTGAGATGTGCCGGACGCCTGTGCAAACCCTACAGCACGAACGCATTCTGGGAGACCACTGCTTCCGACGCGCATGCCCCATGCCCTGGTGGGGCTCCCCGGCAGCTCCATGTGCCCCAGTTGTCATCAGCCATGGGCTCGCAGAGAACGGTGAACCAGGAGTGAGGAGATTCAGTGCCAGCTCTGGCTCTGCTGCAAATGACCCAGTGACCCCAGGCAGGTCTCAAGGCGGCCCCCACTGGTTTTTAAAATCACGCACAGACATTCCGAGGGTCTCTCACGGCCAACAGGCTGAACTGCAGAATGAAACATCAGCAAACTAGAGTTAGATGAGCCCATTGGACCAAGGTAAGTGACTACCAGAAGCCCTGTGTGAATAGGACACTGGCATTAACTGTGATCATCAGTAAATGAACTCCTGACAGAATCCGCATCGTAG
The DNA here is from genome assembly GCA_004363575.1 of Solenodon paradoxus. Classification (NCBI taxonomy): domain Eukaryota; kingdom Metazoa; phylum Chordata; class Mammalia; order Eulipotyphla; family Solenodontidae; genus Solenodon; species Solenodon paradoxus. The sequence continues at coordinate 45,776 of RJWH01001354.1, read as the reverse complement.
GGTTTTGTGTGAACAATTAAATGGACTCATTCAAGTAAAGCATTTTGAATAATTTGGGGACATAGTCAACTATCCAAACACACGAGCTGCTGCTTCTTATTCTCAGTGTCATCATCACCACGTCAGTCATTAGCTTTGGAAACAAATGGCTCTTAGTGCTGCGAGGACCTTCTCTTGCTTGCATTTGAGCACACAGCTTACTAACATATTCTGAAAGGACACAACAGGATTCACAGAGACAAGATGCCCGGCAGAGGCAGCAGCAGATAGGTAACCATTAAGGAGGGCGTCTGGTGCCATAGAGCTGGTCTCCTGCCAGTTTGGGGATCCTTGGCCCCTGAGTTCCCAGCATAGATCCAGACAAGATCTCTAACCCCCTTCAAATAGAGGTTCATAGCAGAACAAGGACAGTGATGCTAATGTGTCAGGTTGGGGCCACTCTACTGGGTCATCAAGGACAATTCTGCTCTGAGGTCCACCCCATGGCCTCGGGGAACCACCCCTCTGGCCCAAGAACTGTCAGTTCATACAAGCTGACCTGGATGAGAGGCTGGCTAACAACTGTCTACAGAATCACACCTTCCGAGGAATACCCCACTGGCTATCCGCAGAGCCCAGTGTCCGTGAATTACCAGTCACCATACCGCCCTCTGAGCGGCCAGCCAGGCCACTCAAGCTAAAAGGAAACTAAAACACTTGACCTTTCCTCTATACAAACAGGAAAGGAGAGGCTCTAGGAGGAGGCTGACTTAGTCCACATTCAGCTACTCAAGGGCAAAGCCAGGACCAGAAGCAGATGTCTTCTACTACTCCAGTGGTCTTACTCTTAAATGATGCCAAAGGTCCCCTTGCACTGCAGGCCGCTATGTGAGGCCACTGAATCAAAGAAGGACTTTGTAAGCCATGCTCGACTCAGTTTACCTCGTAGGCGGATCATAACGGTATGACCTCAGGCCTTTAACAAGTGTGTTTACTAAATGTAAGCCTGAGGCCCCAAAGACACTTTGTAAATACTAACTCACAATCCAAAATAGGGCATTGAAGCTAATTGGATACAAAAGATGGATCTAGATTTAGGACATTCTGCCAGCACCCATTCCCTGAATTCCACAACCTCGTCTGTCTAAAGTGTTTCAAAGCACAGAAGTCTCATGCAAAGCTACACAGAGAAGCGCTCATAAGCAACTCATCACATGATGACAACGATGCCACAGCTGTGCGGGGCCTCGTCTCGCATGACCCTGGGCAGCCGTCTGGAACATACTCATGGAAGCCCCGACACGCACAGCAGGGCGGCGCGGTGCCCGCTTGGCCCACACTGCTCGCTGGCATTGCCAGCCTGGCTTTTGGGTGCCCGTGGGTGAGGGTGCAGTCCACGCCGGTAGTTGTTTTCTATGTCTTCTTCCTGCCCAGGCAGACCACACATTTCTGAAGGCAGGACCTCTCCTCCAAAACACCCTGCTCGGAGCTGCGTTTTAACAGATTGCTCCGTGGCCTAAAATTGTCTTTCAACGTCACTATTTAAAAAAAATGTTGCTTTAGTGTAAGAGATTTTAATATTTGTGAATTCACCATTTTCTGCCCTGCAATACACGGCCTGAGCCTCCAGCAGTCTTGGGAGACAGGTGAGGGACGGTGGGAAGGCCGGGTGATGCGCGTGCGAGGTTCTCCAGGCTGCTGCGGACAGCCCGGGTGAGGCTGCCACACTGGGGGTGCCCCAGCCACCGCGGGCATCACCCTCTCACTGTGCCTCCTAACGGCTTGACAAAGGCAGCCTGCTCATCGGTGTAATCTGACTGGTAATTCCCACTGTATTTCTGCAGGGCAGCCTGCGAGTAATTATCCTTCTCACTGGTAAATCAATTAGGAAGGAGGATCTAACACTCCTCCTCCTCCTCCCAGCAACTGCGAATTCTGAATTCTCTCAGCTAATCGGCACAACACCTGGACAACAGACTTCCCCCAAGGGAAGGGTGACAGCGCTCTATCGGTGGCCTGGTGGTCACTTGCAGATCAGAGGTCAGAGGCCGTGGCATAGCCTGTGTGTCAGAGAAGTGAATGGGGGTCCTGGACCCTGTCTTAGTAGCTCCTTTACCAAAAAAAGTAGCTCTCTGGTCTGAGCCTCAGTTTCCTCACCTGTCAAACTGGGATAAAACTACCAGCCTCGGTATTAATAGTGAAACTTTTAAGAAAGCACAGCAATTAACTTAGCCCAGTTATAACAAAGTCATTATTCTAGTCTGATGTCAGCCCTGTCATCCTTTGCGCCATCCTCCCCACCCCGCATGGGCACAGGCACCTCTCCCCTGCAGTAATCTGCTTACATTCCCTGGCAGTCAGACTGTTTCATGCGCACTGCCATTTTCCAAAGACCGTTTCCAAATCTGCAGGTGGCAGGCACACTGGAGCCAGCGCAATTAGGCCATGACAAGTCTGCATTTCCCTATTCGCTCAAAGCTTTGTTCTCAAAGAGACACCCACAGGAGCAAGCCCCTCTCTGCTGAAGGCACAAAGCCTTCGGTCTGTTTGTACAAAGCACCGTTTTGTTAAATGCAGATTTGACCTAGGCGCATGCCATTCTGTACAGGCTTGAGGACAAGAGTTAGTTGACAGAAATGAGTTCTAGAGGGCCAGGGACACTTAGCTTGGATCAGGGGACCGAGAGCTGTGATCTGGAGCTCAGAACCCCTTCTTTGAGAAGCAAACCTCATACGCACACCTGCTTCCAGAACCACCACTTCTCTTCATCTTCAACAGGCCGGGCTCAGACATCACCCAGACAATGAGCTAATCAGACACTGGCCAGAGAAACGCAAACAGTGAGGGATGCAGACTCCCCATCAGATACATCCAGGTAGATGTATCTAGATGTATCTACATTCATGGCGTTGCCACCACACCACAGGATATTCGAAAAACCACTTCAACCAGAGCAGCTTCCAGCATTCAAACAATACTGTCACTTCTGACGCCATGAGAAAGACAATACCTCTAGACTAAACCTCAACTTTCTTTTTCTTTTTTTTTAAGGAAAGGTGCAGGCTGGAATGAAGGTGAGTAAGCAGGCAAGAAGAGAGAGGAGGAACAAACCTCAGTTTCTTTAAATGAGGCTAACATTGCTGGACATATCCTGACTGTCTCCAGAATAAAAACAAGAAGTGAGCCAGCCTTGGGGTGATTTACACAAGGTCTGTCTCATCTTGCCTGCTTTCGAAAATGGCTGGTAGAACTGGAGATTATACAGATTAAGTTCCTAAGAGGAAACTTACTGTCACAGGTGCTCAAGGAATGCTAACTGAGATTGCTACTGGTAGATGGAGACTATTGACAAATGAACGCTTCTACTTTCAACCTAATGGCTAATTAGATATCTAATTTTGGAGATTTTATACTGGCAACAATAAAAACTGAGAAAATCAATAATTAGGGAGCAATAATTTGGGAGCAACACATAAATGCAAACACAATTTACTCTTTTGCAAAGGCAACAGATTCCCAATATACTCACAGCCGCCTCCAAGATGGGTAGTAGCCATCTGTTAAATAAGCAACTCACGAGGTGAAAAGCAAGTGTTTCCACCAGATTAACTAAAAACTGTACTAGAGCCCATCCCCATCAGCTGGTCAAAAAGCATGGGGTCTACAGATAACTGCTAAGGGAATCAAAAGAATCTCGCAGGCTTCCCTGCGAGAGCTGAACTGAGAATCCAGATGATTGCTGGTTTACACTTGAAGGCATATTTAAGAAGGACTATCTTTTAAGAGGCACAACTATAACCAACGTTGAATTATTGCATTACATAATAAGCATCAGACCGATAAAGAAATAAATATGGCTGTTTTCATTTCTAGTTAACTGACATTTTGCCTAAGTGGCTAGAGAAGCGTGGTTCTATTAAACCGATCGCAACCAATCGCCTTGTTTCGGGGGAAAATCACCACGTGGAACGATCGTATCTACAGGCTCTGAAAACGATGAAACCACTTAACAATAAAATGAAACAATCTAATTTCATCTTTCCTTGGATGATTCAGAAAACACTCAGGATTACCCAGTCTCCTGCTGAAATGAATTTCTATCGCTATTTTCCAAAGGTATAAACCCATGTCATTCGTCGGTCATGTGTCTTTTCCCAACCGGAGGGAAGAAAACGGTGCTCCTCTTGGGTGGGACAGAACTGTGCTCTGGTGGTGCTTCTCAGAGAACGTTTATTCACAGGGCAGTGTTTCCTGGGAGAAACTGTCCAGAGAGCCCGATGTCACCCCAAGGAAGGAGAAATGAGGTGGCATTTCCGCACTGGTGTTCCTCAAATCCTAGCATTCTGTTCCTTCCAACCCTCAGCATCAGCATCAGCCTCAGCCTACCCTTTGCCTCTCACTCTTGTGAAACAGTAAACGTGACAAAGGAGCTAAAATGCCAGGAGTAGAGGAAAAATAACAGCAGCAACAAAAACATCCTCATGAGTCAGTGTCCAGCAGGAAGTACATATGACTAACGACCACCCCAGTGGATACAAACAGGTGTGACCCTCACATGCCTCCTGAAATCCTCACTGAGATGGCTGGCTGCAACTCTGCAGGGAAAGATGATTCCTTCTGCTCTGGTCAGACACAGGGCAGCGTACAACCCTGGAGGGCGTCTGCTGAGTGTCAGATGCCCGGTTCCCCTGCGTGCACCCTGGGTTCTGCCCGTCACACAGGTAGGGTGGGAGGAGCTTTAAACTAGGAGTCTGAAGAACATCTCCAGTGTTGCCACTAATCGGCTGGGTGACGTGGGTGGGACACCTGTCCTCTGTGGAAGGTGAAGAACGAGATGGATCCTGGCTGACTTGAGCCAGGCCAGATTTATGGCACCTTCGCCAGGGCCTCAGCACTTTCATTCAAGGTCATGAAGGAACTCCCTCAAGATGAGACCATCATCAGTTAAACCCTGGGCTGCAGTCAGCAGGAGGGAAAGGTGTGACGTGCGGTCAGAAGCAAAGAAACCTGAGCTGAAAACCGAGTCACGAGCTCCTACCTGGCTTATTTCTCTGGCTGTTGGGTTTTCTTGGCTCCAGTCTTCTCAGCTGTGATGGAGATGGAAGACTTAACAAAGACTTTAGAGACAATTTGGGTCCATGGATGGGACAAAGGTGTTCCTGAACCTCTGAAAATGGCTTTCAAAATCTTAAGTGACGACGGATTTGTAAAGAGGCCTCAAGTTTTCATCACATTTGCAAGAGTTGAAGGTCAAAGATGTAACTGTCTGTCCGGGTGAAACTGATGGGCCTTTCAACTCTAATTTCAACCATTCAAGCCACAGTTCACAACGTGAAACCAACCACCCTCTGGGATAAAGGCAAAAGACACCACTTGGCTGGAACCAGTAACAGGTGGCCAGACAGCTATGCTGACAGTCAGGGCGTGGCCACTCAGCTGGAAGCCACATCCTCTGGCCTGGAGACCCCTCCGCGGCTATTATTTAGCACGGTTTGACTTTGGGCAGAAAATTACTTCACTTCTCTGCACTTCAGTTTCTTCATGTGTATAATGAGGGAAATCATAGTTTCTACCTACAGATTCATTATGTGAATAAATGAGCTCCTTAGGCATGGAAAGCACATAGCCCTTCCTGGCAGAAACAAATGCCTTACATAGAGTTTCACTGCTGTCATTCTTCTACCTGGGTCTACTATCAAATCTGTCACTGGAATGAAATTGGCATTAAAATGGGGCTCTCTGCATGGCTCCAGGGCACTGCTCTACCCTGGGCAGCAGGGAGAGCTCAGGCCCCGACCCCTCCACTTACCTTCCTTTTGTTGGTGGGATTGACATACAGGTAACTAAAGACAGTCTTCAGACCTACTTTGTCATTCAGCTTTTCATAGGTGGTGCCATAATCTGTGGATCTGCAGGTAAGAGAAAAAAGAAAGAAAGGGACAGATTGTTTTACCAAATGGAGGATTGTGTTTAGAGGGGAGCCAGGCTCTCCCGACCAGCACTTTTGTTCCCGAATCACCAGAGTTCTTCAAGTGCTCCTTAGAGATAAAAGTCCCCATTAATTTTAGAAGCGAAATTAGATGAATGCATCTGCTTGCTCCCTCAGCGCGCTCCCCTTTGCTCCGGCCTGTGTCAGAGACCTACTTCTCTGTCCTTTGTGGAGCTCAGCACTGAAAGGGGCTGCTGGAGCCCCGCCTCCCGGGTGCGCTGCCCTCTGGCTCTCCGTGTGGCATTCAAGAGGGCACGCGTTCCCACTGGCCGGGAGCCCTGCCAGGAGGCCGCGGTGACAGGCCAGGTCCTCTCTGAGGCTACCGAGGGGTAAGCAACCTCACGCCCCACCCCTGAGCCTCAAACCAGGCAGCCCTTGAAGAAGCCAGAAGTTGTGAACCCAAGAGCTAATGGGGTCTGACAGCCAATCAGACGCACGAGGTGGAGGAGCTGACACTTTACAGAGAGGCAATGACGTGTCAAGGTGAAAAGTCAGCAATGTGGAACTGCTGCCAACAGTCCATCATTCCAGATCTGCTGGCCACCTGCTCCTCCCCTGGGCCTCACAGCAGGGCTCTGCCCTCACCCCTAAACCATGAGCCAAGGTTCAGCAAACAAAGACAGTCCGTCCCTATGCTTTCTCTCTACCTTGCGCCTCCGCAGTGGAGGAGAGAGAGCAGGCGCCCCGCCCCGCAGTGAGACTCACTAGCGGAGCCCCTGCCACAAGCCACCTTGCTTCCCCACCCCGCCCACCTGCCCACAGCTCCCGTGTTTTTCAAACCACCTGTGTGATCAGGTTCTCGGCCTCTTCTGTGGTCACCCTGCTTGGCTAGAATCATGAAAGTCTCCCATTCAACCTTTAGAAAGTCAAAAAGGTCATTTTCTTATCTCTGTGGTCAGTTGACCTCTTAGGTGCCTGCATTCTGTGTTGCAAATCTCAGTTCCACCTCAGACTCTGTGCCTTCCCTAGAACTACCTGTCCCTGCCTTTTCCTGAGCCTTTACTCACCTTCTAATGCTAATCTCTTCTACTCTGGCCCACAGCTTAGCTTTATAAACCTGGAAGTTAAAGGGTGCAATCGTCTTTAAAAAGTATCCCCACCGCATCCATGTCTCCCTCAAACGCCCATCCTCACCTCACCCTCCTTCCAGTTACCACTTACCATCTGCAGCAGAACAGATTTTTCCATCCACTATGCCTCTTTTTACCTCGCAAACATTGTCAGGACTCATTTCTGTGTGGTATGCTTCCCCATCCACAGTGTCAGCTCCCTGAGGACAGGGAGCTCCAGAAAACACTAAGAATGAGGAAGGAACATGAGCTCTGGGCATCGAACAATCTTGGTCTTGTTCCTAGATCAGCGGCTTTCTGATTGCATGACTAAGTGCAGGTAATTTAAGTGGGGGGAGCCTCCGGTTTCTCATCTGAAAAAATGGGGTACTTTAACCTCACGGGTGTTTTCAAGGATGCAAAAATATAACACGTAGGACACCTCCTAACAGACTGCAGGTAGATGAAATGCTAAACAAGACAGAACGTTAGAGAGTGCTCACTGCTTTTCTCCCCGAAGTGCAGCCCCGAGCCTTCACACTCAGGTCTGCTGAATAAACCAAGGTCACCATTTCAGGCTACTCACTCCACACAGACATCAGCTGTTCCAACTTCCACAATCAGTCCCCCAAAACCGATTTCTGATTTTGTCTTCACTCCTTTCATGACTAGAAATCATTCTCAATCTTTCTCTCTCAAACACACCTGAGCTGCCATGTTTTAGTGATTCTGTCTCCTAAATAACAGACGGCCAGGACTCTCCATCGCAAGTGCTGTAGCTCATACGTCCCCATCTTCGCAAAAATCCCCCAATTGGGGTGCTATCATTCCACCGTTCTCCCCTCCCACCCTCTTCCACGCTGCCATGAGGTTACATTTCCCACACCCAGATCTGCCCACCATACTCCCCGGCCGTCACTAACCACTGCTCACACAGGGATGCTGTGTCTCCCAAGCTTGGTCTTGCAAATTCTGGCTTCAACCTTCCTTTACTGCACTCACTTCCAACCCCTTGTTTCGCTGACCCTTTCTTCCTGCTGCACTAAACTTCCCTGATACCTTGTATTTCCATTGCCCTTCGTTTCTATACATACTATTCCCTTGTCTGAACTCTCCATCTTCTTCCATTTGGGAAATTTCTCTTCAACCCTCAGCACCCAACTTTACTATCCCCCTCCTTCCAAATTTCCCAGTGGGAAGTGAATCACAATCTTCTCTGTATACTACCTTGTACATATTTCTGTTTTCAGCATTTATCCTTTGTTTCAGTCATGCTCTTTTTATTCTGGGATCTCTCCTCACGGGCAAGAGACACTTCTCACCACCCCGAGGTCTTGCACTATGCCAAGTACAAAACAAGTTCTGAAAGTCTTAACTTTCGCATTGCTTCACTTTGTCTTATTTGCAAGAATGAATTAATCAATGAATGCATGAGGAGTAAGGTTTTCCAAACCTACTCGCAAGTTCTTGACCAACTACTAATGTCTAGTAGCAACTCAACACATAGTCCCACCTATAAATACATCTGACATTTTGGATATTATGTTGGCACAACTGGTAAAGTCTAATGGTGCCAGGGAAGGATCTGCAGTTCGCTCCTACCAACACTGAGTTACATCCACAATCTCCCAGAGCGCCTTTTCTACAGACCATAATCTCTATAGATTGCCAGTTGCATATTTTATTAGTTAAAATAAAACAAAGGATGAATTTCTTCTTCCTTCCGCACTCTTGGAAGCATACAGACAGTACGGTGTGGGGAAAGAACACTGAACATGGAATCTGGAAATATAGACTCTAGAAGTGATTCTGAAATGCACCGAGTGCTACCCAACAGGCAGGGTTACTGGGAGAACCCAATGAGAAAATTTACATAAAACACAGTGCAAGAATCAGCTTGGTTCTCCAACACACCCTCCTCACTCCTTCCTAAAACATCTTCCCGCCAGGCACCATTTCCACTCTAGAAAAGGAGAACGATCCCATAAAACGAAGATCGGCGTTCCTACAGTCTGGGCAGTCTGCTGAGCAGAAACACGTTTTATCGCAGACAGTGGTATCTGGGGTCTTCAAAATGTAGAGGCTGCAGTTAATTCTCTGCAGGCTGTTAAAGAAAAAATACTCTGATACTGGTGAAAATGGCAGACTTCAGGATGATCAAGACAGGGACAGAAACTGTCACAATGGAGCTTTGCAGCAGGGGAGAGAGATCGGGCTCAACTTCAAATGCAACAAGGCAAGTCCAGCGACAGGTGGGGCCTGTGGGTGGAACAGTATGAAGCGGTATGACGACCCTTTGTTAAACTGATCTGATGGTATCTAGTGGAAGACAGGCCAGCAAGCGCAGATGTCCCCTAGGACCTGGCGGGGGCGGGGAGCATGGTCAGTGAGATGCTGTGTATCAGGGATTCTGACCAAAGTGACTTAGCAGGATTTTTGCTAACCAGGGCTGGTAAGGACATGCTGCAGGACAGGGCCTGGTTGAAAAAGAGGGGAGGGGATCTGACTGGTTCGGCTCAGAAGGGAACTTCGGTGAAGCTCCATTCCCTCATCAAGAGGTCTAACCCCGATAATTATGAATCCCATCTGAACCCCGTCTGCATAACCCACCGACACAGTGCTAAACCGTTTTCCAACCAGTGACTTTCCTCATACTACACACGGCAAACATCAGACTCACAGGAGCCAAAATCTCAGGGCTCCCTGTATGGCTGATGTCACCACGAACTTCCTTCCAGAATCCAAATAACCCCCATCAGAGGCATTGTGCTCAGCACCACACCTGCTCTCTGCAAACTACACAGGAGTCACGCCGCCTTTGCGGCTATTCAGAAGCGGCTGCTGAGAGAAGGGCCTCCCTTCTAACAAAGGAGCCAGCGTGCGGCTTCCTCCAAGCCGCCGGCAGCTCTGCTCACTCGGATTGACAGAAACAGGTCGCCCACACCGAACCACCTCTGGGAGTCGGGGGGGGGCTGTCGGCCGAAGGTGCCCGGCAGTCTGTCCCACCCAGCACAGACGCTGCACACTCTGTTAGTCACAGAGTCCGTGGGCTGGAGCCTGGGGCGAGGGCCAGCGGCACCTGCTGAATCCGCTTTTACCCGAACGCAGACCGGCCTCCACTCGTGACTCTGGCGGTTTCTGGCGGTGTCATTTAGAGAATCAGGCTCCTGTGCCTGATTTTAAAGCTAGCGTCTCAAACTTGACACAGGGCTCCTATACTCCATTACTGAAATGTTCAGAAAGCTGGAAACATCACACGTGTCCTGGTCCTCTGCCACTGTCTGAATGCTCAGTGCACACAGGAGACGCACAGGGTCTCCGAGCTTCCAGCTGCCAGTGTCTGGGTTCATTTACTCCAGTTCCAGCAGGTGATGCCACTGCTCTGTGTGTGTGTGTGTGTGTGTGTGTGTGTGTGTATTTGCACACATGCTTCTGTGTGAGTCCTTCTCACTCCTTTGTTCCTGTCATTTGTATGGCGGTGAGATGCCACTCTGATGCCCGCCACTAGATTTAAATGAGTACATGTGTTTGGGAACAACGCAGAATCGGAGTGTGTCTGCACTTATTTATAGGTTCTCTTACAGGACATGCGCTGTGCAGCTTGCTTGTCCTGCCAGCGATCAGGGACTGAGACATATCCACCGTCACACACCTGCCACCATTCATGGCAACTGATTTGTTTTTCTTTTCAAATTTGCTCTGATAAAGAACATTCCAGCAACACTTTTGCACCCTTGTGCATTCGTGAAGAAAAGTTTTTCTGGGGACACATCTAGATGTGCAATTACTGCTTCCCGCTCGATGTAGAACTTCCACTTTGCTTCTTACTGACAAAACTTTTTCCAGGGAAGGAGAGCTTAGTTTTCAGCTCTGGCATCTGGCTCCTTCCTTAATCTCAGGCCCGAGAACACGGCTCCTGATCGGTGTGGACCCCGCTAACCCTGGCTCCAGGGTCCTGAATTCTGGAGCATCTGAAACCAGTCAGTAGCCGAGACCGTGAGTCCTGGCCTCCTGGGCACTGCTCCCATCTGTACTACTTAGGAAAGATGGCCCCACCACCTACTCAGGGACCTGCTTGTCACCTGGCTGACCCTCCCAGGTACCCAGCGCTGATGCCCTCCCTTTAGAACCTCCCAGGGGTGGACAGGACTCCTCCTTGGAGCCCTTCAGCCTTCCAGGAGCCCTGGCCCACTGGGATAGGCCTGCAGGAGAGACTCATGAGGGTCAGAACATTCCAGGAGGACTCCCCTGTCTCTCCTGCCCCTCCCCAATGACAGTCTCTAGAGCTGAACTGTGCCTATGATACACGAATATCCACCCCGCCAGCTCCCTCTCCTTTAGTGAGCTTCTGGGGAGAGGCTGGTGGCAACAAGCATATGGGCTGCTATTTTAGAAGTGAAAAAACAGAAAATCAAAACTCTGAGTCAATGCAGCCACGTCCGCTTCCCAGGAGAGCCGAGCTGGAGCTCAAGGGCCCCGTTCCCGCCAGAGGCGCGAGGACGCTGGAAGGCAGTCTGCGGACGCTGCGGGCCCAGTGGCAGCCGCTCTGCAAATCCAGCCCCGGCCTCTCCTCCAGAGCCACTGAGCTCCTCGCCCCTCCTGGACTGAGCTCCGCAAAAGCAAGGCGGGGCACAGGTCCTCCACCCCTCTCACTGGACCACGCTGGCCCCTCCACCTGAAACCGGCAAACCGCTGCGTGAGACGCCCTCGTGCTGCTGGCCTCGGGCCCGCTCTCTGGGCCGCAGCACAGCTCTGCTGTCGCGGCACCGACATGCTGCCGGACACTGGGCTCTGCTTCCCTTGTGTGGCCACTTACAAGGCACCCCGCTCAGCTTAGCGAACGTTCACCAGTCAAAGGGCCACAACGACCCGTCCATGACGGGGTGAGGACGCGCTGCAGGAACACTGTGTTCACGGAGCAGGTGATGCGTGACGTGGTGGCCACGGCTCTCGGGGGTGCAGCGTTTTCTCCACACCAGCCAGGCTCCTGCCCGGCTTCCCTCTCTGAGACAATTTCCAGAACTTTGGATCAGGCTCTCTGCTGCCCTGACTCAGCCCTCTCTGCCTGGCCAGCATCTCAGCCCGGCACGCAGACCTCATGGCTTGCCCCCTGTGCCTCCCACGTCCCACTCTGGCCACGAGCTTACGGCTGGCAACTGCCCCGATTCCCTCTTCCTGACTCCCAGCTCCTGTACTGATTACATCCTGGAGATGTTTCCTACAACTTCAGCCCACTCCCTCCTCCGCATTTACACCGACAGCACCCAGGAGCCCCCTTCCTGTTCTCTGAGTATGCCTATGTGCTTTGTCTCTCTTCAGCGATTGCTGAAAGCTCCTTACAAGAAAAATAGCAAGGGAAAGGCCTTTTGAATCTGGGAAAGTGGAGAGGACAGCTCTGAGGAGAGAAAACAGAAGATGGGAGCTGTGCAAGGACAACCAGACTCAAGCCGGAGTCAAGCTGTGAGCTCCTCAGCACTCGGCCCCTCTGCTCTGACAACAGGGCTGTGGCTATGAAGAATCCAGGAGGAGGAGACACCCATCCAAGCATCTGCTAGAAGCCCTGTGTCGTAAGACTTATTGCTGCCATTTTTGTGAATAGCCCAGGTTACATTTTCCTCAAGGGAAAGCATTTTATTTTATTTTCCTTGATTCACATAGTTTGCCCTTCATGAGGGGAGACACATGAACACCCAATAAATCAGTAAAGAATCTTTGGCTTCATCTACAACTGCCACCATGAAAATACAATATGGCGCTGCTACTTGGAATCAACAGATAGAATCCCATTTCAACGTGCCAGGCCTTGGGACACACCCACCAGCCAAAACCCCTCAGTGAGTTCCTCTGAGATACATGGAGGATAGTCAGCAATCAAAGTCCATAGGCAATTAGGGGCTCTGGTGTGTGGTGAGCCACAGCTCATCCCAAGGTCGGGGTCAGGAGTTTCCGCAGCAGAGCTCCAGACCAACAGCTGCCCAGAGATTCTTTATGATGAAAATGGGAAAACCATTGATATCCCCCTCTGGCCTATTCCACACCTCGTCTTGGGGCCATTGCCCAAAGCCACACTAATTTGTATCTTTGCAATGGCAGAAGCCCAGCCTGACCACAAATCACCAGCCAGAATAACTAATATCAGACCTCAAGCCAAGAGCAAAGATTTAAATAGCTTCGTTCTCCCAGTGGGTACTGGGCCCACTCCTTGCTTCAGAAAACCACAGGCAGGCTGGTGCCAACCAGAAGCTCACAGAGCTTTCGGTGACCTCTTCTTGTCATCTGACTCCTCAGCTGCATTATCTGTTCTCACGAAGAGAGACACAATGATCGGAGTCATTAACGCATCTTCCTGCCCTCCTGGCCCCCTCTCTGCAGGGCAGCCATCACTCGACTCCACATGCACAAACCTGGAGACGAGTGGACTCTAGAGACCAGATCATACAGACTTGATGTTTTCATCAGATAAAATGACGCCCCCACAGCAGTACCGGCCCAGCACAGATCTAGGAGAGAAAGCTGGGGTGCATGGGGTTGGTCAAACATTTAGAACCCTGGTCTTTTTGCTTGCGTGACAGTTCTCACCAGAGAACCTCAGTTCAGACATCAGTGCAGTTGGCTTGAGAATTCTGAAGATTCAAAGAGTCAAGAGAACTCCGAGGTCTGTGCATCGCAGAGGGAAAGCAGGAAGCATGGACAGCCCCGACGAGCATGTGACATTCCTTAACACACTGTACTTTGTTCATATGAACACAATGGAATGGCAACCTTTAGGGGAAAGACTGAATAAAATATGGGTGTATTTTACACACAGAGAGACGCACACACATGCACACATATGCTGTAGAAAAGCTCTAGTAGGTCGACGTCAAAGTCATTGTCCTGGAAAAGTCTCTAAGACATATCACTAAAGGAAAAAGGCTACTGAGTAACAATACGTCAATACGTTTTAAACGTGTGCCCAGACAAAACAAAACAATATATTTCCATTACGTTTATAAGCGCATATACATATGCGTTCAAACAAGGCAAACACAAACAACTGATAGTAGACATTACATCTGGGTGAGGGGCTGCGATGGGATGTGTTAGAGGTAGGGACTAGAGCTTATTTGTAATGCTGCAACGTCTTAAAACAATAATGTACCCATGTATCACTCATGCTGTTAAAAATGGCAATAAAGTGACTTGTTACTGAGCAGTTATTATGCAGATCAGTAAATTAACACATCTGTAGAGGAACTCTATTTCAGATCAACATTTTCCTTCAAAAAGGGGCCTACCATAAACCTAAGAGGATTCATTTCATAGGCAAACAGATTTGCTTTTCAATTCAGCCTGTGGAAGCTCAGGATAATTACCTAAGTTTCGTATTTCATATCTGCTCAATGGGAATAGAAATATATTGCCTTCACAGGATTATTTTGAAGCTTAAATAGCCCTAATACCATGGAATCGCTTCCCTGTCAGTTGTTGGAAGACCCGTGATAGAAGAATAAGATAACCACAGAGGGTTACACCACACCCTCCTGGGAAACAGCAGCTGAGATACAGTTGCACAGCCACCCTGGACAGACGACCTCGCTCCCACCACATCAGCAGCCAGCTACCAGAGTCACAAGGAAGGACAGAGGGGTTGCTCCACATTACAGGAGCTCGCCTCCAGCAGGTGGCCCTCACTCACAAATTAAAGTCTAGGGAAAACAGACAACTTTTTTCACTAACTTTTCCTGGGGAAAAAAATAATGAGGCATGAATGAGAAGGTTCTCGACAGTTTAAGCAAGACCTCTGTGTCTGGGGAGGAGGTGTTTACCATTCTCATTTAAAAATGCACGCAGCCGGTTGGGTCCTCCTGACACGCTTGACATGATGTCTGTGTGTGCACGTGCAGAAGCCCCCAGGATAAAACATGTAAGTGCTCAACGGAGACTGACTGATGGAGGGCCGTTGGGCCCCGCTCCACCCAGAGAGGTTAAGGTCTGCGTCCCAGTTATTTGCAAACCTCTTGCTTCTCAGGTGCAAGCACAGTGCTTTGCACATAGCAGGCACTCAATGCATTGATTATTTCTTACCAATTAAACTGAATCTATTCCTCCCGGGAGCAGTCAGCCCAGCAGAGAAGGAGGTACCCCTGGGCCCCCACTCCATGGAGCCTCTCGGCTGTCCTGCCTCTGGTCCCCTCACACTCAGAATCAGTGTCATCCTCAGGGAGTACGGCCCTGCCCTCCAGAGACACCCATCTCTTCCTCTGCTGCTGTTTTGTGTCATTATCTAACTTTTGTGCACAGGCTTCTTTCTCCAGACAAGAAAGTTCTCTGAGGTCAAGGGAGTACCTTGGATGCCTCTTTCAACCCCTAACGCACGCTGGCTAACACCATGCAGGGTACGTGCTCAAACTGGGCCAATGTGCTCCGGCGACTGAACCGGGCAGTGTCAGACAGATGTCCTTCTGCTGGTGAAAATGCTCTGCTGTGAGCAACGGACAACAGAGCAGGCCTACACTTGTGCCAACTCTACGGGGAAGCCCCCTGGCTGCTCACAGCGAGGAAGGCTGAAGCTTTCCAACACCTGACAGTTCCAGCCCCGGAGAGAAGAAACCCCAGAAGCTGACGAGCACATGGAAGCGCTCCTGTGTAAGCCCTTAGACCCACCCACTTTCCTACAGGCCCAGAAACCTGCGGTCTCGTTGATGTTTGCCTTGAATAAAATTATAGATTGCTGTGTTCCCAGCACTGCGGCTGCACACGATCATTTAGAAAATGTCCCTGATGGACTCTACATTCCACACTTGAAACACTCTCGATGGTAGACCCGAACTGCAGGGCATGGAAACCAAGCCCAATTATTTTTTAAGCTTTCCTTTGAAAGGCTAAGTAAGACAAAGCAATTAGCTAGAAACTGGGTTTTTTTCTCAAGTCACAGAGTATCCTGAAACCATGACTGTGGCCAACAGAGAAATGTTCCCTCCAAGACGAGAGACTCCAAGGCTCTCTCCTGAACCCAGGTGACATGGATGACTCAGCAGGCTGGCTCCCGTAGCCTTAGATAAAAGGAATGCCAACTCTAGCATCTTCGTAAACAGAAAAGCACTGGAAATTTATGGTAGACATACCATGAAATATAGAAAAGAAAAAATATGTAGCATAGACACCACCAATAGCCTCATGATACAAAAACTCATTGACATCTGTGTGTCTTTTCTCTCATCTGTGTATCTGTATGTGTTGATAAAATTTGGGTCGTCTTTGTACATAGATTGGCATCCTGCCCTTTCACTTGACATAATGTTTTAAGCGTTTTCCATGCTGTCAAATATTCTTCAAAATACCATTTTCAAAGAGCTGCCTCATTCCAACGTACACTTGCATCATAATTACTTTAATTCTCTTCTTTGCCAATTGGTCGGTTTCTGTCCACATTTTTATGTTAAATAACTTCAGTGTCTATTCTTTCTTGTACATAAATCTTTGCATATAGCTTTGTCTCCTATGAATAGATGGATGGAAGTATAACTATGAGTCAGAGGGTAAAAATTATCATGAAGGCTCTTCCTGTAAACTGTCCTACGGAAATATTCTGGCCAATTTGCAATTCCACTAACATTGGGGAGCGCCGATTTCACTGCACACTTGTCGAGTTCAGGCATTTCTGGTGGAAGTTTCTCAACACACGTATTCTGAAACACCAAAGGAAAGACACTTTGGCACCAAAACATTATACAAATAAGTGAGACCTGAGCCAGAACAGGATGTGCTTAACAGTGGCTCTCAAACTTTTATGATGCAGGACTCCTTCACATTTTAAAAAAGTATTGAGGATGCACTAATATTTAATTCACATGTTAGAGCTAACGATATACATTATTTTAGAAACTGCAACTCATAAAATTTTACAGAATTTTAAAATTCACTATTCACAATAACACATAAAGAACATAATTTTAAGAAAAAGTACAGTTTCCCAAACAAAAACAACTTAGAGAGGAATTTTTTTTTTTTAATGTTTTTTTCAAAGCTCTACTATCTGGATTTAATGGAAGACAGATTTTCATGTCTATTTCTGCCTTAAATCTTTCTGATAAAACTACATATAGAGTTTCTAGAAAGCTCCACTGTCCTCTCACATTAACATGAGAATTAAAAATGGAAAATGACATTTTATTATTATTAGAAAATAGTTTTGACCTCGCTGATCCTCTGGAAGGGTCTGGACATCCTGGGTCCCAGGACCCTACGTTCAGAACGCCTGCTCTGCGCCACCTACTGGGCTCGAAGGGGACTGCGACATTCAAGGACTTCACACAGCCACCACCTTCTGCAAATCATCCCTCGCTCCTAACATACTTCCTCTCGGGTTCAACTCCAGCCTCCTGTCTAAAGGCCTCTGTGTCCCTTGCCCTCCAGTGATGGTTCCTTTTTCTGCTTCTCTGCTTCTTTTATATCAGCGCAGTGCAATTTGGCCTCGATCTCATTGTCACAGACCCCTGGCGCCACCAAAACCATCAGCTTCCTGAGGTCAAAGAGCAAGCTTTTGGCACACAACTGGAGCTCGGTAATTGATTTCACGGAAGAGTGCTGCCCTAAATCACTGTGACATGGAAGTAACTAGCATTTACATAGGGCTTTATACAAAACACTTTCTCTCGAAATATTTCATTTAATTCTCACCACGACCCTGTGCCACAGATATTTTATCTTAGTCATAAGAATCAGGAAATAGAGACATGGCGAGGTTAAACAATCGAGTAAATGACAATGCTGGGACTTAAACCCAGGCCAACGGATTCCAAGTCCCAAGCGTCCTCCTTGGATGCCTGGCTCTTTACCGAAGCAGTGGTAAGTGAGCATCTGCTTCACAGAGCATCACCTGGCAGGAGTTTCACTGACTCATGCTTTCAGGGTGTTTCCATAGATATTTCCCACTAGGAGGCATAACAGGTACTAAAAAGGAGAAAGACTGGAGTCAAAATGAAGCTGGAGCTCCTGCTCTCCCCCTAATTAGCAACCTGGCCTCTGGCACATTACCTTACCTTTCTGATCTTGATTCAGCATCTCTAATAAAGGTTGCTATCAGGCAGGGTTACTGGGAGAACTCACTGAGAAAATTTACATAAAACACAGTGGGAGGATCAGCTTGGTTCTCTGACACACCCTCACTCCTTCCTAAAGCCAACTCACCACCAGGCCCTTGTCCCTGCTGGAAAAGAAGAGAAGAGAAGGAAGGTAGCCATTCCTATCATCTGAGCAATCTGCTGAACAGGAAAGTATTGTATTCCTGACAGTTGGACCTGCAGAAGCTCAGCCCACAAATGTCACTGAAAGAAAGGACCACAGGTTTGAGCCAAAGGCATTCATGGGAGCACATAGGGGTCTGGGCCCTGGGAGCCTGTCCCCCACAGCCCACCCCTCAATATCGCAGGCATTTCTTAGGACTCTGTCCTCTCAGAGTCACTGGCATCCAGCACCTTTCCCGAGATGGGGTGCTCCCCGGGGGAAAGGTGGTGCTCATCTGGGCAAGTCGGGGAGCTGCAAGGAGCCAGAGTGCATGTCACGGGGAATGTGTCTCTCAGCCGTTAGCAGCACCAGACCTGCAGCAATGTGATGCCGCCACAGCCTCAGGAGTGCGGGGCTGCTGGGTTCCCAGTTTTCCTGTTACAGGCCCCTTTGTTTCCAACCCCAAACAATGCTTCTCTGACTACTCTCCTTCTTCATAAAATGAGATGACTGGAATCAGTGACATCAAAGTTACCTATTGTATCCAACCTTCTGATCATCTTATCAAGCTCCAAATAGATTCTGGCTGCTTCAAAGTGTAGCTCTATGCTCCAAGGAAGCAAATCTGCCACGACTGAGAGCCACCGAGGTCCTCCTAACCTAGGTGATCACAGGCATGCCATCCAAAAAGCCACATGGTCTTGGGAAGGAAGACTGTCTCCAGTCAGAGCACTAGAATGCAGAGTGCGTGGTAAAGTTCTGGAGGCCAAGGACTGAAACATGTCATGTTAAACCCAACAACTGGACCACCAGGAAATGATGGACGAAACGACATGACGCAAAGATGAGATTTTGATCTAGTCCTCTTCTGGAAAGACTAGAGGAAAGACAGAAGCTTGGTAAAGGATATGTTGATTAGGAAAAGAAGAGAAAACATACAATTATATCAAATTCTCTTTGGATAAGGACCCTACTAAGTCTTTAGGGCCCACTCACTTATATGTGTTACTACTTTAATAAACAAATGCATAATAAATAATTGAGTAGGAAACAGCTACAGCTAATGCAATAAGAGAGCTTAAGTTTTGAAGTCAGAAGCAGGATGACTTCAAGTCCTGCTTCCGCATCTCTGGCTAACTCTGTGGTCTCGGGAGGGTCATCAACCTCTTTGAAGTTCAGCTTCTCGTCTACAAAATAAGCAAAACCATTCAAACTGAGTGCCTCCCTGGATTGTTTGAGAACTTCATGAACAACTGAAGAAAAAATAAATAAAAATGCACATGAAGCATTTATCACAATTTCAAGCATATTATAGATTCTTAATAAATAGTGATGAATATGATGATAATGACAGTAAAATGACAAAGACAGTGATGTCCATTGGCGCTGAAGGACCTCAGAAAAGGAATGAAGACTTCACAGGAGATATGAGCTTTGAGGAAAAGGTGGAGCATTAAAGACAAAGAACTTGGTCAAAGCCTTGGAAGTGAAAACATACAAACATTTTCAGAAGATAAGCAGGAGATAGGCCACACTGAAGGAAACGTCCTTACACGGGCATAGAAGGGGTTAAGGTCACATGAGCAGAATAAGACTCTGCTAAAGAGCTTGCACTTTGTTTTATGCCAAGTGGGATCTGAAAGGTTCTTGAACAGGGTAGGGATTTCATAGAGTCCTGTTCAGAAAGACTGCTCTGTTGGTGATGTATACGACACACTGGTGACATGCGTCCCTGGAAGGTGGGAAGACTTACTAGGGGTCCATCTTACTGGCCTGATGACAGCAGACTGTAAGAATGGAGAGAGGGACATGGAGAAAACGCACAACCTGCCAGCAGACATGGGGCGGAGAGGAAGAGGAAGGGCAGGAAAAGAAAACTGAAAGAGTCCAAGCCCAAGTGTCTCAGAGGACGGTGTTAGCACTGACAGGAGTGGAGCCATGTCTGGGGCAGACTACAGATAAACTGACTGTAAAAACAAAGAAAAACAGCCTCAGCTGTTCCCTAAAGTCAGAGGCCGAGGCTTGGAGTTGTAAGCTCACAAATCCCAGAGAGATTCTTAGGTAAAACCTAGTGGGAGAGGGAGGCAAGACAGGGCAGAGCCAGACAAGCAAGGGTGTGGTTCCCAGTGAAGTCTGGTCCATGGGCCTCGGGTGGATCACTCTCACCGTAACTCTCAAATTCTCTAAGGCAACAGGTCAGACTTGCTTTTCGTGTTCCTGACCAGCCAGTTACAGGTCACCTCTTCTCCTGCAGCATCAACTCAACACATGCTGCTTATAATCATGAATGTTACATTAGCAAGAAGCCAAGATGTCTGATACTTGGATGAAAGGAAAACAGCTTCGGACAACTAGAGCTCCTTCCCTCTTATACAACCTCTGTCCAAGGACAGCACTCACTTCCCCTCCACTTTTTGACCTACTCTGTGAGCAGCAGAAAGCTGTGTAGCTGTCATTTTCTGGGTTTTCATACTGGCCGTGCAGCATAGCAGAGGTGCAAGAGCACGAAATAAAAGTTAGGTGAAGTTTTCTAAAACCGGAGGAAAGATAGGCTGTTTCTATTTTAAGCATCTGAATATGGGCAGGAAAACCTGGTATCGGTGTTCAAATTCTTTGGGCCCCTGGCATTCATAGCTGGTTTATATAGTCTGGACTGAAAGCTTCTCTCCTGGATGGAGTCTATCTTCAAAGATATTCTAATCCATTTAGAACTCAATATGGCCAAATTGTCCTTTTATATGGCAGAAATCTCCCTGAAAGGTTGCTGTAAATCTAATGTTTGCTTTAATGTTCCGGGGAAGCTGAACTCTCTTTTTAAGAGCTGTATACTAAATCCTGTAGTAGAGAATCATACCCAAATGCATATTTCCTCTGAAATATCAGGTCTAACATAAAAATGCTTGTCTTTTATAGAAAGCTGTTGTTTCATTCTCTGACCCAGAAATCAATCAACAGATGTTTACCGAGTGTCTATAGCGTGAAGGGCAGTACACTAGATGCTGGAAAAACACAGCGTACCTCGGGCACAGTAAAGAGAGATCAGCTAGAGAACAAAGTGAATGCAGGAGCGAGAAGGCTAGATGTGCACCTCGCTGACTGCGGGCATGGGGGCAGCTACCTGCCAGAGCAGGCAACAGGACCCTGACGTGAAACGAGGTGTGCGTGCTCCCCTCCCCTTCACAGCCCAACACAGACCAGAGGGGGTGCGGGGCAGGAAGGGGCTCTGCTGTGTGTGGTGGTTTGGAGACCCAGGCTCCCATTATTTAAGGGTTCTGCTATTCTCTGGACCTTAGAAATTTTCAGCTGAAAGATGGATGGGGAAATAAGTGAGGGTGGAGACTGATGTGAGAAGAGTTTTGACCAGGATGGGAAGAGGTCTCCATCATGTCTAGCCCCTCTTCATGGACCAGAATTCAGCAGTTGTAGCTAAATGAAAGAATCTAGTCGAGTTATGGGCTAAAATGAAGATTAAAGAAGTTTAGGGCATCAGTATCTGCAACAGAAGCATAATGATGAAGTTTCAGATGGAAATTAGTATTTTGTCTTCTACACCAAATGCTAACCCACTAGACTTCTTTCTCCCAAAGAGATTCTGAATTCATTTGAAACACCCAGAAATACATGCTATCCACAGAAAAAAGGAACATAATTTTTGATTACCTATTCATTTGCAAAATATATATGCTGTGCCTATGACTTGCATAACATTATTCTAGATGCACAGAAAATCACAGCAAAGGGACAAACAAACAGACAAAGCATATGTTGGACACTATATATTAAGATATGAGTTTTTCACTTTTATCCCAATATTTTAAATAAACTAGATTATTTCAACATCATTTTATGATAAAAATACCCAACAAGTTGAGTATAGAAGGAATACATGTCAATTTAATAAAGGCCATATATGACAAACTCACAGCCAATGATATTACTGATAATTATTTAATGGTGAAAAGCTGAAAATGTTTACTTTAGTATCAGGAACAAAAGAAGGTATTCCGTTATCATCACTCTTACTCAACATGATACTGGAAGTCCCAGCCAGAGCAATTAAGCAAGAAAGAGAAAAGGCATCCAAATTGGAAGCGAAGCAGAACTTTCTCTGCTTGTAAATGACATGGCAATATACACAGAAAGTCCTAAAGACTCTACCAAAAAAACTACCAGAGCTAATAAATGAACTCATTAGAATTACAAAATACAAAATCAATATGTAAAAATCTACTGTATTTCTATGAGCTATTACGAAGAGAAGTTAAGAAATAAATCCCATTTACAATTCCATCAAAAAGAATAAAACACTTAGGATTAAATTTAGCCAAGAATGTGAAATATTTGTACATAGGAAAGTATAAAAACTGATGAAAAATGCTGAAGAAGACACAAACAAATGGAAAGATATTCCACATTCATGGACTGTAAGAATTAATATAGTTTAAGTGTCCATATTATTCAAAGCAATCTAAAGCTTCAATGCAATCGTATCAAAATACCAATTACATTTTACATGGAAATAGGAAAAAAAGCAATCCTAGTACTCAGTAGACAGAGTAATCTTGAAAAAGAAAAACAAAGGTAAAGGCATTATTCTTCCTGATCTCAACATATATTACAGAGCTACAGAACTCAAAACAGTATGATGTTGTCATAGAAATGTAGACATAGATCAATGGAATAGACTTGAGAATCCAGAAATAGCCCTTTGTATATACGATCAATTAATTTTTGCAACAGAACCAAGAATATACAGTGAGAAATGATAGTCTTTTCCATAAACAGTGCTAGAAGAACTGGACAGCCACATGCAAAAGAATGAAACATGAAACCTATTTTACACTATACTCAACCATCAACTTAACATGGATTAAAATCTGTAACATTAGACCTGAAACTGTAACACCCCTAGAAGAAAATATAAGGGGAAAAAAAAACAAGTTTCTTTGATATTGGTCTTGGCAATGACTGGATTTGACACCCAAATCACAGATAACAACAACAAAAATAAAAAGCAAGTGGGACTGCATCAAAATGAAAATCCTTTGCACAGAGAAGAAAACCATCAGAAAAATTAAAAGGCCACCTATGGAATAGAAGAACATATCTGAAAGCACATACATGACAATGAGTTAACATCCAAAACATACAAGGAACACAAATAACTCAACAGCAAAAATACAAATAACCCAATTTCAAAATGTGCAAAGGAGCTTAATAAATATTTTTTTCCAAAGAAAACATCGAATGACCAACATATACATCACTAGTCATCACTAGTCACCAGTGAAATGCAAATAAACACCACAATGAGCTATCAACATACATCTGTTAGTATGTTTGTTTTGAGAAAGGCAAGAGATAACAAATGTTGGTAGTCAGTGGAAATGCTGATTGGTATAGCAACTAAAAAAAAACAATACAGAGATCCCTCAAAAATTTAAAATTAGAACAACCTACCATATGATCTAGCAACCCCACTTCTGGAGAGTTTATTCAAAGGAAATAAAAGCGGTATCTCATCTAGATATCTGCTCTCCCATGTTCACTGAGCATTATTCACAATAACTAAGGTATGGAAACTACTTGAGAGTCTGCTGACAGATAAACAAATGAAGATATGAGAATACACACATATATACGACAAGATGGATGAACCTAGAGAGTACGATGCTAAGTTCACCAAAACATAGAAGGAACACACATTGTATGATCTCACTTATATGTGAAATCTAAAGAAATTCTTCAAACTTAAGTCATAGAAACAGAGAAGAGAAATGATCGTTTCCAGGAGCCTTTGAGTGGGGAAGATAGGAAGAGGCTAGTGAAAGGACACAATCTTCCAGATATCTGACAAATGAGTTCTGAGTGCCCGATGTCTACTATGGGGGGAACACTGTTGGGAATGCTATACTGCATAACTGACACTAGTTAAGAGTGAAGAACTTCAGTGATACCTTAAAGTCATGTCACCGAAACCCAATCTGAATCAGCGTCTCAGTAGTGCTGAGGGACAGACGTGCGACCAACAAGACTTAGCCCACAGACGGGTGAGTGAGCATGAGAGTCCGGTGGGCAGCGCATGCCTGGGTGTGTTCTCAGAACCTGGACGATGGCCATGAGTGCGACCCCCACCTCCCTTGAAACCCATCTCAACTCATGTGGACAGAAAAAACATCCAATGAGCACTTCACCTGCAAGGAAGACTATATTTTACAACTGGAAAAAGAAACAGAGTTTTCTCTCCAACTTCTATCGTTGACCCCCTAGGATGACTCTGTCATCCCACAGTTTACCAAACTACAAAATGTGGGGGGAGAGCCATTAAGTTGATTGTAGGTAAACAGTTCCACAGGTATTGAAATCTTAGAATGTAATACAGATTTTCAGGATAAATTCTGTCTTTCCCTTAAAGAAAAGTGCATGGATGAATGCAACTGTTATGAATTGCCTTTTGTAGAATCTTATAGATTTTGGTAGAACTGTTCATAAAGGCTAAATATTTTGCGACATAAAAAGTCTTATCTCAAAAATGTTTCCTGATATGTTTCAGTGCCCCGAATCCCAAGTTTAGGTATTTGTTTCTTTGGAGGATCTAGCAAAATGTATTCATTGAGATCTCCGTTAGTAAAGGGAAAATTAAGGCATTAAATCTTCAGTGTCTTTATGTCAATTTTTTTATTTGAAAACTGTTTCCTAGGAGGACGAGGAGCTGGGATGAAGTGAAATGTGAAGAACCCACAGATCTTTACCTCTTAGACAAACTGAAAGACTGAACCCTCGTCCTCCAAGCCCAAGAAAACTCAGAACGGGTGTTTGTAGCAGGTTTGCATATGAAATGAGCTGACTTGTCCCTGATCTGTCTCACTGCTTTGACAGCTCCCAAGACAGACCACAGGTTTAAACACCCTGCCTCACTAAACATGCTCTCCATAACCGCAACCACATTCCTCAGCGCTAGGCCTCTCCGCCCACATGTCATGCTTTGTGGGGCGAATGGTCCCTGCTGCAGGTCCTCCGCCGCCGCAGCAGAGAAGCAGGCCGGGACAGCACAGACATGACATGGTTGGGTTCCCGTGAAGCTTTATGGACGATGAAAACTGAATCCCTCTTATTTTTAAAGGTGTCCAAATGTGGTATTCTTTTCATTTGTTTGTCAAACATTTAAAAAGGAGAAAGTGGGTCTTAGGACACAGGCTAGACACAAACAGGGGGTGGGCTAGATAAGACCTGTGGGCCACAGTCTGCTGCTCCTGTCCTCCCCGCCCCCTCAGTGTGAGCTCCCGTTACCTCTTGCTGGACTCAGGGCACCGTCCCTCTGTGGTCATCCTAGACTGAAATCTGCACTCCTGCTTGGAGCTCTGCCTTCTTTGAACTATGCCTTGCCTGAACCTTCCCGGTCCCAGGATGCTGTGCTGGCCTTTGTCCTTGAGGGCTGACGTGCACATCTGATTCCCTCTCGCTCCAGTAGTGGGAAAACAAACAAAAATGCTGCCAACAGTTGTGATTCTTCGGGACTTAAAAGAACTGAAGTTTAAGCGCGGCCAATGTGCAGCCTACCCAGCAGGTCAGCAGGCATGATGTCCCGGCTGGGATCCTTCCAGAGGAGACAGAAAGCACCCACACTTCATTTCCTTTGCTCCAAGACTGGAAGCAAGTGTCCTGTAAGAAGGAACTGACATCTACAGCAGGAGCAAAGCCATCTGGTCGGCGCAATCTGGCCGGGCCCATGTGCTTACACTCACATGCCTAAAGCAACAGTTTACCTCCACGTTGGAAAATGGCAGCAGTAAAAAATCAAATGGAAGCCAGCCAAACAGATAACTCTCAGTAAAAAGGGACTCTGTGTAAGGAGGAATGGGGGTGAGGGAATATTTATATACAGAGAAAAAGAGAGAGACATTCTCTTCTTCTCTAACGCATTTTCTCAAGTTACAAATCTATGGTTTCTATTCATTCTTGTTGGAGGGAAAAACAAAAACGCTAAAATTTATGAGCAGTGTTGTTTATTTATAATCCAAGAACTCTCCTCATACCATATGGTTGGGAAATTTACAAAGTGAGAGGAAATTGCCTGCTTAATTCAATGGCCTTGGCAGCGCCAGCAGGCAAAGAGAGCACTCAGACTCCTCCAACATGCGTGCACACGCGGACAGGCATGGAGGCCTGGGTGCCGGGAGCAGAGGGGGCCCTGTTCTTGCCAGACGATCCACAGCTCAGCATAGTGGGAATGAGAACAGTGATGCGGCCAGATGAGGAAACTGAACTCACTCCTATTCCTGCACATGAATGAGACACAGATAGAGACACTGATCTGAACAGAGAGTAAAGACTCGCGATGCCGGAGAAACCAGCTTTCTTATACTGTACCTGTGGGTTCCTACGAAGCGAAGTGCACACCGGTCTCTACAATACTGTCGTGTAAGTCTGTTGCTTCTTGGTGTCAGTGAGGAATATGTAGGAATTTCTGATTCGATCTCTACTGCCCCCCTGCTTTGCAAAGAGAGGCTACTACTCACTGCCTCTAAGGAACAGGACGCAAGTTTGCGCCTGACATTTTACCCTTTGTCTCCTACCCTCCACTTTAAAACTAACGACAAGAGAAAGAAAGGGAAACACTGAGATTGAAGTCTATTAATATACATGAAAAACCATGGAGAGGGAGTGTACAGGTTAAAGAAATAAACACAAATGACATGATGAGAGGGGACAGAAAGTACTGTCTGACAGCGCCAGGCCATGTGCTCCACACACTTGGGCACCCGCAGCTGACAGGGCCTGTCTGCACCAGACTGGGGTCCCACACCTGCTGCCCGCCGTGCCAGACACCTTGTAAAATGCACATGACTGCTCCACTGTTGCCTCCCACTTGCATTTGGATGTCTCCCAAAACGTCCCGCTCCAGCCTTTCCTGTGAGCCTCCGTCCCAGATGTCCAAAGGCTGCCCAGGGAACCGTGGCTCTCACACATGCAGGATGCTAAAACCGAGCTCAGCACTTCCCCGCCATAACACTCCTGCTGCTGTGTTTCCTCCCGACCTCCTTCTCCTGCCCCAGGCCCCTCTTCTGCCTCGGGCCCAAACTCCAACTCAGCTCGTCATCGTGATGATTCGCCTGTCCCTGACCTCTAATCACCACCGAGAGCTGTGGGCTGTGCCTCAGAAACAGCCCTTCATTGGTACTCTGGAACAACTCACGTTCGACAAGGCTGTCGGGCTGCTGTGACCCTCCTTTCATTGCTGCCCCAGCTCTGGACACCCTCCTCCTCAACCCGGGACCACGTCGGGCATCATCGTTTTACCCTCCCAGAGCGGTTATGAGCTCGGAAACACTTACGAGCTCAAGACCCCGCCTGCTTCCCTACACAGCAGAATTCTGGCCTCCAATGCTCAGCCTCATTCACCACCGCCGCCGCCTCTCCTACCCAGGGGCTGCGCACACTGAATCTGGGTAATTGCTTGATGATGAAATGGTTGGTGGCTGAAAAACAGTGAGACGAGAGACACTATTTTTTTCTTTTCCTCTCTGGCTCTTTGGGAGAAATGCTGCAATTGAGAGAAGCAGTGAGCTTATAAAACTGAACCGCTTTGACAGTTACAAACGTGTAAAAGAATGATAAGAAAGTGAAGGGTGGAGAGAAGAAAGGAGATTACACCTGAGTTCATGACAAATATCACGGGGAAGTCTGGTCAGTAAGCAGTCAGCATAATTAAGAACAAGACACCCCCAAAAGGTCTGTGAAAACAACAGAAGGGCCAAGGAGAGTCAGGCAGAAGTAATGCATCGAAGAGGAACAGACATAGCTAAACAATGAAGTGAATTTGTGGGCTGAGAGAGTTGCTGAGAGGAAGCGGGCAGAGGTGCTGGGGAGAGGCGTACATACGCCACAGGAGGAAACACGAGGCCCTCAGCAGGATGGGTGAGAGAGTCTCTGAAGACTGACAGACTAAGTGTGACAGGCCCTGCCTGAGAATAAAATAATAGAAAAGCAAGGAGCTGCCCATCCTGCCATTGAGACCACCAGCTTCCGTTCATGTGCACAGCAGGGATGGCATGGAGTCTTGGGCACCAGCTGGAAATGAGTTTCAATTCATACAAACAAATTCTACAGAAGCACCAGCTAAGGGTCCCACACGAGGGAGGTGGGCAAGCAAAAGGCAAATAAGGCACCTGTCACCTGTTATCTGTGAGAGGCATTAAAATGGCCAGTACCTACTGTCGAGAGTCTAAAGGCAGAAACGACACCACATTAAACTACAGTGAGCTGTGCCCTATGTGGTTCTGCCTCACAAAGCTGACACAGCAGACAATGTGGGGACATGGCTGTGGGGACTGGGTAGAAGAGGCCAGAGTCAGCAGTCACTGCAAACCCAGAGAGAGTTTATGTGCACGACCGACTCACTGCCCTGGAGATTCGACTCCACAGGGGCCTGCTGAGTATTTACCTCCATCTTGTATCATGATACGATTTGATTAACACGAATCCCAACAATTATAAACTATGTATTTTCCCATTGTCTTTGGAAACCAAACCACTCCATGAGTGATAAGGTAACCAAAATCCTAGGCCTCCTAAAGCTCATAACCTAAAGGGGGAGAAAAACAATGAATTAGAGTGCTAATGAGTTAAGTTTAAAAAACTGAGACAAGAAAGCACACTGACAGAAATAAAGAGGGGCTGTGAGAGAGATGGAGGGGTGGGGCAGGGGGCAACGTCTTCTAAGAGGAGATGCCATTTAGGCTGAACCTGAAAGCACAGGGGCTCACAAAAGTGAAATGAAGAGCATGGCAGTAGACATGGCCTGTGTAAGGGTTCTGTCACAGGAAAGAAGTTGGACGAATGAAACAAGGGCAGTGAACACGGGAGAGGGAAACATAATGAAAACACCGCCTCAGGTGTCACAGTGAGGATACACAGAATGGGAAGGAAAATTAACTTTTGCTGATTGCCTTCTGCTTCTCGAGCACCAAGAGAGAGATTTTTCACCTATGGCCACCTATGTGGAACCTTAACACACAGAACCAACGTACGTGGAAGAGGACAGTCAGCCATGCTGAAGACAGTTGTATTGGCCTTGATTTGATAAGAATCAGCGGGTAAGACAAAATCACATTTTGCACCCTCAGCCAAAATAATATTTAATCCCAATGAGCCTGATGCATCTTCAAAAGCACAGGACCAAGCTACTCCGTTATCCCTAATTAGTGTGTATACTTAAAAGCTAGGTTTCCCAAGAACAGAAATCCAAAGAGCCCTGAACAGACATTTTAACCCTGAGACTGAAATTTCTTGGAAGGGACACATCCACAACTCAGTACCTATTTTTACAGGCAAGCAATAAAAAGTCATGAAACTAAAACAAGAATCTTCACGAAATATGCTGACACATCTAAGTCTTCTTCCCAGGAGTCAAAGCCCTGTCAACAGAAAAATGTGTTTAACAAATAAGGATCAAAGAAGAGCCAGGGATTCTATGAAACCAGCTTTCTTTATGACTTAAATCTCATGCTGGAAGACCCAGAAGGAAAGAATTATCTTTGTAGGAGACAGTTGAGTGTGTGAAAGACCACAAACGTAGAACAAAGAGATTTCTGGGGTCCAAGGCCAGCTCTGCCACTAAGTTAGCTGAATAAACCTTAAAAGGCATTCACCTCCTTTAACCCTTGCTTTATCGGGTATAAAATAAGGCATAGGTACTTTTGATTCTGGACACGACAGAGTAACAGGGATTGCATTGTTATCCACCACATACAGGAAGATCTAAAAGTAAATAAACGTCATATACAAGAAAAACCGTTTTCAAGTAAGTGGACAGCAGGCAATGAAGGACCGTGATCCCTGAGAGGGAGAAACAAATGAGCTAAGTCTTACAAGGGCTTCTGACAACTGCATGCAGTTTCCAGACCACATGCAGGGAAAAGAAACCCAGTAAAGCCCAGGGTCCCCTGAGTTGAGCAGATGGAAGGGAGGCCTGGGCAGGCAAAGGCAGAATTTGCAAGAAACATGACTGGAGGAGACGCAACTGCATAAGAGAACTCTAAAGAAATGCAGAGCATTCCCTCGAGTCTTCAACTGAGTATTAATCAGTTTATATATGTGAAGAAATTACCCAAGCTTGGAGGAAGAGCCTGAAAGGATTAGGGTCGACATTCCCAGAAGCTCACACACAGTCAACAACAGTTGCCTCTCCCATCGGTCAGAGTGACAACCCTCATAAATCAGAGGTATCAGGTAGAAAACTTTAGAAAAGTTCTTCCTCAGTTGTGGGGAAAAAGTAGCCCTAAACAAAAGGCTGTTCTGATCCCACATCATAAAGCTTAAAAGCAACACCTGAAAAATCTCAACTTTTACCAAGTAACTTAAGTGTGTCCCAGAACAAAGCTAGGCAATATTTACAGGGATTCAAAATTTGTTGGCAACCAATAAAATGAAAATCTTAATATTTTGCATTAAAAAAATTGTTTGGCATGACAGAGCAGAAAAAAATACAGCCCATAATGAGAAAAATCAAACACTCTAAAGTACTAGGTCTCATTTAAGAGTGATTCCAACCTGGGAACATTAGCAAATATTTAAAAAATTTCTAATTCTCATAACTAAAGATGCTGCTGGCTGATAGGTGGAGACACGCATTCTGCTAATTATCCTATAACGCAAAGGAAATATCCCCACAATAAATACACTGGTGGTCCAAGATGCCAACACCACCACTGTCCAGAAAATGTATGTAAACCATCTCAGGAACCATACATGTGACAGAACTAGTAAACGAGGACATTAAAACAGTTATATCAACTTCATTCTGTATGTCAGGAAGCTAGAGAATGAAAGTGTACCTGTTAATTAGAGACCTGGGAAAAATATAAAAGAGATACAGATCAAACTTCCAGAGATGAAAACGATAATGTCTGGGCTGAAAGTACAGCAAGAAGGATTCATGACAAATTCAGAAGAAAAAGTGAAATTTAAAACAATAATAGAAACTGTACAAAATGAAACACAGGAGAGAACTAGAAAAAAAGAAATAGAACATCAATATGCTGCAAGACAACACTGAATACAATTAGAATCCTAGGACAAGGGAAGGAAAAATCACATTTGAAGGAAGTGTGGCTGAAGATTTGCAACATCTGATGAAGACTAAAGACTACATCACGGAAGATGAAAAATCCCAAATACAAGAATCATGAAAAAAACAACATAAAAGCACATCACCATCCAATTTCTTAACTCCAGTCATACTGCCATAACGGGAAAAGAGATGCAGCCCATAGAGCGGAACAAAGAGAAGGGTGACAGTGGATTTTTTTGTTAGAAACAATGCAAATGGTAACAAAGCAAAGCAACATTTTAAAAGTTCTAAATGGAAAAAAGTCAGTTTAATTCTATATTTAGCAAAAATCTCTTTCATAAACAAAGGAAAACGAAGGTTTTCTTGGAAAAGTGAATTCACAACCTGCACTCCTCCAGCACCAAAGCCGTCATCCAGAGAGAAACGTGAATCTGCACAAAACAGTGGTGAGCACTGAAATGGCAGCTACTTGGATACGTCTTTCTCATTATTTAAATATCTTCAGCAGAAAAAAACTGATTATTGGAAGAAAAAATAAAATACGGCATTGTGAGGCTTGTAACATATTTACAAATAAAATGCATGGCTAATATCGCTATTTAGAGGTAAGAAATACGAGTATACTGTTGTGAGATTCTTATATCATAAATGAGATGACACAACAGCACTTGAATCAACTGTGATGAGTTAAAGATGTGTACAAACACACAAGCAACCACTAATATAGCACAACAGTTTTATCCAGTAAGCCAAAAAAAAAAAAAAAAAAAAAAAAAAAAAAAAAAAAAAAAAAAAAAAAAAAAAAAAAAAAAAAAAAAAAAAAAAAAGTAAAATGGAATTACAAAAAATATTTCATCCAAAAGGAAAAGAAAAATGGGAGAAATAAAAAATGAAGAGTAAGGCGATAAAATTAAATCTAAATGTATTCATAATGACATTAAAAGAAAATGATCTAAACACTCCATAAAATTAAAACTGAATGTATTCATATTGCATTAAATGTAAATGATCTAAAGACTAATTAAAAGGCAAAGACTGTCAAGATGAAAAAGCAGGACACAACGATATAGCATCTACTAGAAATGTACTTTAATATAAAGATACAAGCAGTTTCAAAGGAAAATAATGGGAAAAGGTGAGCCAAGCAAAAGAAAGCTGGAATGGATATAATAATACCCAGAAATGTGGATTGCACCACATATTATGATGGATAAAGATGGTCATTTCATAATATAATCATTATTTTATAAAGTAGTCAACCTGCAGAAAAGATAAAACAATTCTAATGTTTAAGTATCTACTAACGTATTTCAAAATGTGGTGTATAAAATGCCCCAGACAGGACTCAACTAATAATGTCAAAATATTTGGTAAATCTCTGCTGCCCCGATGCTCTCAAACATCCCCCAGAAATCCAGCCTCGCCCCTGGGATCTTCCCACAACTCAGACAGTACAAGAGTACTATCTGCATAGCAGGGAGCTCCCTTACCATATGCCAGCCCTGTAATCTCTATCTGCTCTGACTGATAGTGATCGATTAGCGTTCATCTCCAAGTTTCCTGCCTTGTCCAAGGTGTTATCACTGCCATCACTCGAGTTGATGCGATATCAAGAAAAAACTTTGAGTGCTGAAGGGGTGTTTAGGAGCAAAGAGACAAGAATGGCTGTTGTCCATACCTCGCACTGGTAGTACATACAGAATTGCGTTTGCAGAAACATGGAAACAAAGGCCTCGCCAACTGGACTATTTTGCATTTTTCACTGACCAACACACAAAAAGGGCTAATGTGCTGCATGAAAATACAATTAAGTTCAATTCTTGGAATCGACCAGCATATGAGTCTCTTGGCCCAACCACTCGGCCAGTTACTTTGCTCTGCTGGTAGCTGGGGATTTATGGATTTGATTTCAACGTTTAATTTTCAGTTTTATTCTCAGTAGCAGGGGAATAAAAGTCAGAGTAAAACCGTTTAAAAGAGGTTAACTGTTACAATTGTACGAGACTCTAAAAAGTGAACGTAAGGGGAACGATTTTACAATGCTCACTAAAAGAAATCTATGATGTCTCAATGCTGGAAGCAAGAGGAAAAGCGGTCCTAGGGGAGAGCGCAGCTTCCCAAAGGCTTCAAAAAAGCAGACCACAAGTCCAAACTCCAGAAGCACTGCCATTGGTCTCCTACTGTCTCCACGGGCTTGCTCCTCCCCATGGTGCTGGGAGGGGCTGGAGATGAGAGCGGCAGCTGCCTGAGTTCCAGTGGGCAAGCATCTGTATTGGGACATCCCATGCAGATCTGGCCACTGCAAATCATGACAGATGCAGGAGACCTTAAAAAGGCACAGAAACATGCATAAAATAATAGAACAAGGGAGACCTAAGTCTGACTCTGAAAACTGATACGATGTGAAAACAATCCAGTTTTTGGGGCGGACCTAGATAAAACTGTGGATGATAGCTGCGCACCCCAACAATGCCACTTAGTGAACTAGGGGTGGCAAGAATCCTGGGTAAGCAACCCCCCACTCCCAGTAACTGGACTCTGTCTAGGAGCTCTGTTCTCTGCCAAGTAGAAAGAGATAGAAGAAAAATGTATTTCTTGGTTATGTATTCTTTATTTCTCCTAAGCCTTCATATGTTACAAGCATTTTAAAAGACTATGGTCATAAACATTTTTTTCTAATCCTAACAAAATTAGAAGATGCAAATACACACTTAAAGAGTCCTTCTGAGTGCTTAAGAACATATTTCCCCAAAGACCACACTGTTAAAGTCTTCTCATGCATCTGCAGCACAGGTATGTATGCCCTCAGACATCAACCAGGTTTCCTTGGCAGCAGAAGCTGCAATTGGCTGTCCTTGAAATCTTTGTGAGCAGGACTCTGAAAAAGGCAAATTGCACATGCAGTGAAGAGACACGGTTGACATCGGAGGTAGCAGTCCACTTGGCTGTACCTATGAGCATCGTAAGAGCACACGATACCATGCTCCCTGCACAGGTGAGCAGCGGTTCAGTCTCCCCTGTCAGCCCAACTTCAGAGCAGAGATCAGCCTGCTCACTGTATCCCCCGCCCTGGAACAGAGCCTATCACCGACATGGAAATTTACTGCAGTCCACCCACTTTCCTTCCTCCGACCAACTTCACTGAAGTAGTAGAAAAAGTATAAGAAAACAATCTAGAAGCAAGAGATGCAAGGGCTCTTTGGGCAAATTAACTAGTCTGGGTCTACTATGGTGGGTAGCAAGCATCTTTGGGAGAACATGGAAGAAAGAAAAGCTAGTACAGTACATGGGACCAGATGATGGAAGGCATGGATGGGCACCCTCTTATTCACCCATATTATTATGTATGGAGAGCCAAGACTTCATTATGGAAATATCTTTTCCTTACACCCAAGTGTTCTATTAAGTATGATAAATTTTGAATCCATATTACCTTTCAGAAAGGTCATTTTATGTCTATATCCAATGGAATCTGGTTCCTCTTTTTCTAAGAACCACCTTTTGCATACATTTCATGCAGTACAACCTGATTATTTTCTCTAACTTCTATTTTTAATCTTCATACATCC
The DNA here is from genome assembly GCA_004363575.1 of Solenodon paradoxus. Lineage (NCBI taxonomy): Eukaryota > Metazoa > Chordata > Mammalia > Eulipotyphla > Solenodontidae > Solenodon > Solenodon paradoxus. Next base: position 10,910 of record RJWH01001354.1, on the reverse strand, counting down.
ATTTCAAAGCCTCTATTTCCCAAAGTCTGCTGACAGCATTGTTAACCTGGCCTCCAAAGTCTACTGTCCTATCTTCTCTCTTATAGTATTATATTTAAAACTCTTATAGAGCATATTGATTTTTATACCAAAGATCCTAGATGTTGGATTGCTCTATATCACTCATTAGATTTATCTTCTCTAAGGCAAATCTAGCAAATGGTAATGTCTTCATGCTTGAGGAATCAATGAATGAAGTAATGAATGAATGAAGTGAGCAAAGAATGCTTGTGCTAAATGTCTCTTCTCTAAAGATCTATATTATTTGTAGGGTTTCAAACCAGAAACCTATGAGCTAACTTCCTGAACATATCTGACTTGGCCTTCCCAAAATTATTTATACACCTGAATTAGAAAATTCAGAGGGGATTTAAACGCACTTGTTGACCATGGCCTCACCAGTCTGTATCACCTGTCATATTTCGCTCTTGTGTTTGCCACTGCATAATTTATAAAATTACCTTCAAGTTTATCCACGTTTGAATCACTGTAACAGGTAACCTGTATGGAGTGTTTACCTGAGGTAGAAATGATTCTAAGTATTTTGCACCATGGATGGACATCACACAACCCAATACTCAACAGGAATGACATAGAGCTGTGCACTTCAGAGTTCAGTGGTATTAGCCATTATCCCCAACTTGGAAATAGTATCTTCAAAAGGAGAGAATTTGATCCCCTCATTTTTTGTAGACAGAAGGAACTTAAGGTGTGGTTATTGGCTGCTAGAAGGAATGGCTCCATGTCTTCTTTAAGGAGTCCAGGAAAACTTAGGGAATGAGGACTCTCAGTCCCAGGGGTCACTCTAATCAACCCAACACCCAGTATCCTTGGAAAAAACAAAGTTGAATTACCCCAACCCGGCTTCCTAAGACTGAAAAAGCTTCCAGGTAAAAAATCACCACGCGCGCGCACACACACACACACACACACACACACACACACACATCTACCACCCCCTCCATGAAGGGCCTTGAAATGCTTGGTAAAGACAGAAAGTGGGACCATCAATAGGAAATAAGATGCTCCCCACAGATACCAGCTCCAGTTGGCTGCTTTAACTCCACACAACTTGAGCCAAAGGAGCCATTTTTCTTAGCTCAGACTCTCCAACAAGCTTTTTATGATGCTAATAAATGAGGCAAAGTCTAAGGTTTTGCTTTTAAAAATACATATTTTAGAGTTTGCTTTAGCTTCCCTTCATTGCCAGTGAATCACTCACAGTCTTCTCATAGCCTTTGCGCAAAGGCATTTAGTCTTCTCATCTAATGACACCTTCTATAGAAAGAAGCCAGTGTCTCCATTCACCAACAGCCAGATCAATCATGTGTCTCTAAGAAAATGAAGTCATACGGAGCTGGTTTTTAACATTACTGAGGGGTGTCGTTAAGACCTCGGAGACGCTTTCTGCTGACAGGCTCTGATAGCTTGTGATTGATTGGGTAGCTCTTGCCACTAGACTCGCTCCTACCTCTGCTGTCAAACCCGCTCATCTCAAGGAGGAGACTCCTGGGCTCCCCAGAACCTCTGGCAACTAGCTCAGTGACGTCCAGGAGGTTTCCCCACACCCACTGCTCTACTCTGGAATGGAAAAGTGACGCTCCAGCCTTGTCTACTGAAATCCAACCAGGCAGACGGTACGGCCGCCTGGAACCTTACAGTGTGTGCCCTTCCTCTCTGGGATTCTGTGATGCTGGCCTACTGAGAACCACACCGCTTTCCTCTGTACTTCGCTGTAAATCAGCAGCATTACTTCGAAGTGAAGGAAAGGGGTTAAGAGGAGAAACACCGTGCGATGATGAAATGGTGAATTAGTATTCTTTATTCTAGTCCAAATTCACTAGCCCTCGTAATATCTGCAAAGATTCTCTCCTCCCAGATTGTGGCTTGGAGGGGACAGTGATAGAGAGATGGAACAGATGGCTATAATAAAGGACTTGGCAGAACCAAACTGCAAAGTTGTCCCAGGAACCATAAGGCATAGGGTATGTTACAGGCAAGATGGTGGCCTATTTCTTCTCTAAATAAGAGGGTTTGGGTAAAATCCATTCATCCACTTCCCACGGTGCTTTCTCTCTCCTGGATTCAGGTTCTTCGCTTGTAAAAATGATTCTGTCGAATCCAACAGTGCTAGATGGGCATATACCTTCCTTGTAACAGACAGTGAAAACTTACTGTTTTCAAAATTCAAAGCATTCTGAGGATGCTTGCTTTATGAGCTGATGCACTGATAGTCATTTTCCCTTTCTCATTCCAAATACTAAGTAAGCTCTGCCCTAAGTGTCTGAAGTCAGGAGGTATCTTTTGCCCAAAAAATAGTCGTACTTTTGAATATGCATCAAAATCAAACAAAAAATGTGACTTGGGAACCACCTTTATAATAAATCTGGGCATTTCAAAGGCTGTGAGAGTGAGAACAAGCAGAAACAGACAGTGAATCAGGTGGTTCTCTAGTTGAAACTCATTGTAAGAGAAAATTCAGATCTTTCCTCTCTTCTACAAAACTGTACTGATCAGAGATGCTGATTTGCTAAAAGCTTCCAAAGATGTATCTGCAACTTTTGAAGGAGACTCTACCTTTTAAGTTGCACCGTGCATCCACTGAGACGCTCAGGGTCTCTGGCTTCAGGTCCCAAGGCAGGATTTGCTTCTTCCCAGTAGGGAATAGATTCCTGCAACTGCTGCTGACACCAAGAGCCTGCATGCAGTTCAGGCCACAGGAAAACCATGTGAACTCTGTAAGGCAAGCATTGCTGATCCCATTTCACCAGCGAGAAAAACTGATCCCAGACAGGGGTGGGCTGGGCCGAGTCCACAGGGCTGGTTAGGGAGGGAGCTAGTGTTTGCTTCCCAGTAGGATGATGTTTCACATTCCATGATCATTCTGCTCTGTTCCTCTGCTGAGTTTTTGATAATACACCACACAATTCTTCAGTTGCCAGTAAATCAAAGCTTCTGCCTTTATAGCTGCCATTGTATGCACTTATCTACATTTAAATATAAGCAATTAAAAAGCAAACACTGCCCGCCCTTCCATTCTTAATATGAAGTTCTTTCATCTGTTACTTTTTCTCTATTAACAGAATTCTCTTCAATCAAGAAAAAAGACTCAGACTCTGTGAGCATGTTACAGGCTCCCTCCCATGGAATATTTTCATGTAAATGCTCTATCAATTCAATCAAAATGTTAATATTCTGACTAAAAAGTACTGCTCTGTGCATTATTAACACTTTCTTTCTCACTTTCTTCCCCAGTAAAGCACTGAACTGGAGCTCACAATCAGGCAGGTCATTGGCAAAAAGGGGACAGTTACGTAACACGACGCTGTAGTAACTGACCAGCAGAATATTCTGGAAGATGAAACTACATTCTCTCTGTGCTCACCTATTCCCATCTCTTATGTACTCCACACATAGCTACTGCACAGTTGCTAGGCCCTCTGTCTGTATGATCAAGGGGCCAGTAAATCAGCAGCTGTTCTTTAAATCTGCATTAAATAGGGGTTTAGTGATGTTATCGAGGAGCATACTTCTTTTTTTCATACTTTGCTTCATAAATGTTGTGGAAGTTGGAGCAAAAAAAAAAATAACCCACGTCAAGGTATTATCTCACAGCTGCAGAGATGATATATTTTAACAAGTCAGAGGCAAAGGACCATCTTAGGAGTTTTGAAACAGTCTTTTCTTTCCCTCCCATATGTAGAGCAACAAACGTGATTGTGAAATTCAATTGTGGCTCACATCATGACATTCCCACTGCAAAATGGATAGCCTGTGATGGAGGATTTGCTCAGTAATGACCCCGTTCACATGAGCCAGTGCTCCCCACTCTCTATACTATGATATCACAGAAAAAAAGAGAGAGGTCAGACTGGAGGAAAGAGAAGCTTCCAGCATGGTTTTGGAGAATATGCACAAAATATTCTGCAACAATGCCTCCCCCTTATGCGGCGGGGGGCGGGTAGGGCCTGTGAGGCATTGATGGCAGTGGTGGTGATCAGTGGTGGCTGTCACCACCAACTGGAGAGAACATTATAGGTACTAAGAAAGTCCTGACCCAAAGCTCGCACCAGTTCTGACAATTCTTTTAACACAAAGCAAAGACGTATATCCCATCATTAGGCATCAAAGGCGTGTATTACAGAAAGGCAGACCACAGTGATAAACTCAGTCACACCCAAGTATCAATACCAGCGAGCAGATTTTGACAGAGGAAAGGAGAGGCTGAGACAGCACTGAGCAGTCACCAGGGAAGGAGAAAGGCTCCATGGAGAAGAGGTATGTTCAGGGCAGAAAGACCAACTTTGCTGTCTGGTACTTTTTCTCCTTATTGCTATTAAAAAAAAAAAAAAAAAAACGAAGATAATGACAGCATGTGTTGGTAAATCTGAAAGGTCTTTGAAACTCCCAACACATTTTATTCCATGCATTGGCTCATTTAGGCCATACTGTCATTAAGTATCTAATAATGTTTGCTCTGTAAGAAATGAAAGATCATGTGGAACTTGCAGCCTGCCTGAGAGGTGATGAATAGTTACTTGAAAGTCTGGACGCAATTCCAAGGCAGTGAATGCAGGGCAATGTGGGACCTGGGGAGAGGATCTGAGCTATGGAATCCCTGTCTGCCCTAAGGCATCACTCATATGTACTGGTTCCTTCAGCACCACCTGAACGAGGAGACAGGTGAAATGAACCAGTCTGAAACACCCCTCTTCCAGCTGTTTCTAAACCTTGACCTCAGCCAGGGTATCTGCATACTGCTGTTCAAGTTAAGGGCAGCCTGTCAACGAAGACTGAACCCTCGTCCGCACTCCACTAGGCAGACTGTGAGCCCTGGATCAGGCAGCACTTGGCCAGTGGAAGGGACACATTTATCTAACTTACACACAGGCTCCACCGTCTCATCCGCGGGCTGAGTTGCAGTCTGAGGTGCTGCTCGAAAAGGGCTGGTGGCAGCCTACCCCACCATCTCTGTCACATACTTTGTGATGGAATAATGAACCCAAAGATGGCCGCCTCCTAATCTCAGAGATGTGCGAGCAGGGCACCGGCCAAAATGACTCGACAAATATGGTGATGAGATGGAGAGACTACCTTAGACTATCCAGGTGAGCCCAGTCTCATTATGTGAGTCCTTAAAAGCAGAGAGCTTTCCCAGCCACAGCAGATTCAGAGAGCTATAAGGTGAGAAAGACTTGCCTAGCCATTAAGTGTCTGAAGATGGAGGAAGAACTCTAAGAGCTTCTAGAAGTTGGAGAGTGTAAGGCAACAGATCCCGCCCAGAGCATTCAGCAAAGACTGTGGACAACTGTGACCTTGGTTTTAGCCCCGGGAGGCCTGTATCTGACTTCTAGCACTCAGAACTCTAATATAGTAAACACATAGGGTGTTAAACCACTAAATCTGTGGAAATATGCTATGGCGGCAACAGAAAACTAAGACAAGCATGACGCAGGCTGATAGAAACAGCTGGCACTGCCCCCAGGCATCTGGAGACTTGTCACAGCCTCAGGGAGAGACCCGAAGAAGCTCCACTATCTGCTGCAGACTGGGCTCAATGCCAAGCCTGACCTAAGCTCCTTCCACGCTTCTAGAAGCTTGTGCGGCAGCCCCTAACCCCCTGTATTTACAGCCTCCACGTGTGGAATACAAAGTGTATTCCATGGAGGTGGAAACAAGACTGGTGATGGCACATATTATGTTATTTCATTCTAGCCCACAAAATTCCATTTTTTCACACAAATATGCTATCATATTACTTTCAATCATTTAGATGGTCATAAGGTATTCCATCCTATAAAGTACTTTAAAAAACCTCCTAATTGAGGAATTCATTTATTTTCTCTTTTGAACATCCTTCTCTAAATGCATACATATGCACAAACACACACATTTATAGTCAAATGGGGGAAAAAAGGAAACAAGAGCTTAAATTCTTGCAGGTTTGGAGAAAATCTCCTTGAATGTCAGGTACCTTCCATGATAAAATGAGCTCTTTGCCCAAAATGCTCATATAATGGAATTCTCCACAGCCCACCACACCATTCTCCTTCCCAGCGGTTATTGCCAGCTGTAATTATTTTACATATTCATTTATCTGGCTGTCGATTATCTTCCCACCAGCACGTCAGCTTGTCATGGGCAAGGATCATGAATTTCTTTTCCACATCTGCATCCCAAAGGGCAGACCACAGTTCCTCAAGTGCAGTATGGGCAAACATAGTTGTAGAGTAAACAGACAGCATTCTCTTCTCTATGAAAGTCTCCACGGTGGTCCCCTTGTCTCTGAACTAGTGATTACTAATAAAAAGACAAAGGAATTTTCTGAACAAGCACAGTTGAAGAACGTGAGTATATTTCTTCAGAGGTAGGGTTAGCATAAGCACCGGGTTGAGAGTCAAGGTAATATCAGGCTGTCTCCAATCCTACCTGGATAAGGTATGTGTAATCGAATGAGTAAAATATTTTCCAAATATAAATGCTATTACCAGAGAATTAATATGAAAACTAATTTTATAATGCAGAGACTACAGAAGAGTCAAAGTCATAATGTGAAAGACAGAATTTTCTATGTTTTAAAAATCTGGAAAATTGTAGATAATGATACAGCAGGGACGCCCTGTGTGCTCTCAGATTCCTTCCCAGGAAGCAATTTTCTCATCACCCTGGTTAATCAGACTTCTGCTCTTCTTTTAGCCTGTTTTCTGTCCCTCACAGAGCACTCCTTTGCAAGAAATTATTTGTTTAAGTATTTCTTTATTTGATTCTAAGAACCTTGAGAGTGTGACTGATATCTAATGTGTTTATCCCCAAACCCAGTCTAGACCCTTACACAAAAAATCTGTGTGTTACACACAAAACACACGGTGATGAGCACTGCTAATTGTATTTATTGAACATCTTTATGGGTCAAATACCTTTGCACTGACTACCGACATACTTAATCCTAGCGAGAGGCCTGATGTCTTTGTACCCATTTTACAGATGAGGATTTATTTCTGAGGATAAATGAAATTGTTCAAGGTCACCTGGGTTGGAAGGAAGTGAGGCTGGACATTGAATGACAAAGTAAAAAAAAAAAAAAAAAGCAAATAAAGAAATGAGAGAGGTATATAAAAGGAAATAGTCATGTGAGAAACTGCAGGTGGTGGTGGGTGTAACAGCTTTAGCAGGGGTTAGAGTTACTGAGAAAGAGTAGGTATTATATTGAAAACACTCAGCCTGGACACAATGGCCTGGCGTGTGTAGGATGCCAGCAGCCAGCAATGACCACTGTGCGGTCACATGGCACGTGTAAGCGGTATCCCTCAACTCTGCAACGAGGGTCAGAGCCATGGAAAGCCGCTTAACCTCCAACTCAAGCTCCTTATTTACCTGTCTGCTATCTAGCAGGGCCAGAGGTAGTGTGGTCTCTGACATACTGCTTAAAGAATCTGGTCTTTAAGTACCATAGGATGTCAATGCGTCTACAGATTAATCAGAAGCGTGCAAAACCTATGTTTTGAAACCTGACTTGCTTTTGTAATAGCTAAAAGGCAGAAACCCCCCAAATAAAAGTTAACAGTACTAAAAACAAGCACCATCATAATTAACATCAGATGATACACGGTTATCCAACACAAAGTGTGTTCAATAGGAGCTGATTACAATCCTTAGAACAATTCCTCTCAGAAACATTTATGGCCCTTAGTGACTTAGAACAGTGGAAGTCACAGTCCCCTTTTGTCAGCAGGCTTTGCTGTTTTTCTCAAGAAATGTCAAGTCTAACAACCATGCCAAGATGAGAAATACGATTTGCTACTTATTGGCACTTGACCTTGACGTACAGAGTAATACTAACTAGAGAGAAAAGACATGGTTCAAAACTCCCAAATAAACTTTAGGAGCCTGTAGGCTTATGGTTGGCAGTGTTATATGAAAACAGCCACTTTCCTTTTACCATGTGAGTCTATTTAGCCATTCTAAGGCTTTCCCATCTCTGCTCTGGTGTCCAGAGATTCAAAAACACCAATAATTAAGTCCATTATCAAGCTTTACATTGACCATCAGCCTAGCACTCATTCACTCAGGCAGGCAAGCAGATTTTACAGTTTAGAAACATTTCTAATATGCACGATTGAACCTGTGAGACCATCTATTTCTTCACGGACATGGGCAGGCCAGCGGCGACAACTCAGTAGGAATTCCATTAGAGCAGCTGGGTTTCTACCACAATTTATAGGTTCAAATGTCTTCAGTGCTTCGGAGCTGAAATTGAAATTTCGTAAGTTCATCTCCAACACTGATATGAAACTTTAGTCATTTGTCAATGATGCCTGGTGGTAACTATTAAAGAGCTGACTAAGCTCCAGGAGTGATGTTAACCATTTAGAAGCATTACTTGATGCAATTATCGCATGTACTTCATAGTAGAAACTATCATTATGCCCCACTGGCAGATGAGAAAACTGAAGAAGTAACTTCTTCAAAGTCACACAACTGTTTAGTGGCAGAACCAGAACTTGAACTCAAAACTGACTGTTCATTAAACTCCTGTGAAACCAATGTGCAAAATGGTATCTGCATGTGTGTGTATATCTAGATAGATAGACAGATACACACACACACACACACACACACACACACCAAGACTGAATACTTGATCCAGTGCATAGAAGTCAGAGTGTAATAATTTTTTTTCTGATTGGTCAAATACTCTTGACTTAACAAAACAGCTACCAACTGGCTAACATTCACTGAGCATCTATTATTAGCAAAGCTTTGTATATGTAGAAGGCTCGCAGATACAGTCTTTTAAGAAAAATGAGACACACGACTTAAGGATTTGAGGGTAAGGAAATGGAAGACATCATGTAATTAAAAACATAAATTCAGCAGTCATGAGAGTGTGAGAAGATTAGTGAAATAAGAGACTGTGATCCAGGGATAGGAGAATTCTGGGTTCAAGGAAAGTGGTTCCGAATGACAGCGAGGACCAAGGTGCAAGCAGCTGAAGGCAAGAGCGGAAGGCAATGAGATCGGAGTATTGGAGGTTCATCTATGTGGGCGGAAAGTCATCAGGGAGGATATTAAAGGGCATGATGCTGAGAGGGCTGTAAGCAGACATGGTAAAGGACGTGAAGAGGTATGTTTGATATTAGGTATATGCTAAGCTAAAGCAGTAACAGCAAACAGCAGCGTCGTTGACACCTTACCGAGTTGGCACATACAATACCCAGCCCTTATCTCACCCGCCTGATTACTTATCAGATTCGCTTCCATGAATCAAGAAATCTACCCGCTACGACTTCTCAGAGGCCCACCCTTATTTTTTAAGTCCTGAAAGTTTGCTGAGCTATTCAGTCTATAAAAACCCGGTGGTGTGGGAGATAAATACTGGACAGGCTGGGGGCGGCAAGCCTTATAAAGCCTTTCTTACAAACGGAAGCTCTTGGCAGATGTCCCAGGTATCAAATGGACTGGCAAGATGTGTCAAAGACAAGACAGCAAGGGAAAATGTAGGAAAAGGAGAAATCCAGAAAAAAATGGCCACTTGGTGGCAGATCAAAAGGGCAGGTTTCTGAAACCAGACTAAGGACCATGAAAATTCCTGGTATTTTGTCCTTCAGCAAAATTTGTCAGCATGACCACATCCTCTCAAACAGTGAAGAAGATTGTGAAGCAAGCAAACAGGATAAGCATCCCTCACTGTCACCCCTGTTAATGCCATGTCTTAGCTTGGGCATATTCAGGATAAGCTCCCTTCAGCCTGCTAACCTCACCAAGTCGGTGACTTTTTAATGCAAAGCAACTAACAGTATTTGTATTACAGTAATAACCTGGAAGAACTTGTTTAATGTCAGATGACCTCGTGGTGCAGATGAATAGTTCCAACATGATATCCATGGGATAGAAATTCAATTAAGAAGTGCGAGTAGAGCTAGAGAAAGTTGGTTATTGTTTAACATGTACCACGGGGCCCTGTGCCGAAGCACAGCTATTAGCTGAACTGGTTGAGAAATTCTGCTCTCCTTTACGGCAATCTGTTAGCTTGTATAAAGTTAAATTAATAAAAGCACCAAGCTGCCTCTGTGGTAGGAGAGCAGAATGAGGCCAAGGGCTAGTTACATATTTTATAATTATGGATTAAGTGCATTATGCCATGCAAATTAAAGATATGCCACAATTATAATAAAAATGAAGGATTGTGCATCTGCAAATGGTGATTGCATGACTGCTGCATCCAAAAGAGAATGCTGGGGCTCTGCCCCTCAAGGCAATTGTTTCCGCTATAAAAAAAGAGAAGGAAATTACCTTTCACACACACTTACCTTCTGAACAGAGAGAACCGTACTTTTTCTGAGATATTTGAGTAAAAGCTGGATGAAAGCTGTTGGCTGGCCCTGCTGTGAGCTCAGAAGCGGGTCCCATGTTCAGGAACCTGCATGTTCCACTCGGGTGCACTCTGACACGCGTGGAGGCTCCCACGCCCGCTAAGGAATGAATGGAATCTGACCCGCAACTAAGAGCAGAGAACCAAGTATCTCATCTGACTGACGAAAGTGGATCCAAGATAAGGAAATTCAGCATTTCACACCCGTCCCTGAATTTCTGTCATGTTTCTATTATCTGCTAATTTGGGGAAAGGGAAGGAAAAGCTGCTGTGAAAATGACTCACATTTTGGTGGCCCCTGCTCTCTGCTACAGAGAGGGTAGGGCCGCTTCAGATCTCGCTTTGTTCTTTTCTTAACATAATTAGTTGTGTGGGAGAATACTCGAGTATGTGTGTGTGCATGGTGTGTGTGTGGTGAGTGTATGGTGGATGTGGTGAGTGTTGTATGGTTAGTGTGTGTGGTGTGTGTGGTGAGTGTGTGTGGTGTGTGTGGTGTGTA